>CM052212.1:148748-748748 GCA_028454225.1 Lasioglossum leucozonium | reverse complement strand
TTTTAATTTGCTTCTATGATTTAATTTGAAATATTTTCTAATTGCAGCTATTTGGGGGGTCGCCAAGTACAGGTTTCAAAATGACAATACAATCATCGTCTGAAACGATTATTTATAATATTCTATGTACGGTTAAAAGCGCAAAGATTCACAGAGAAGGCGTTCCGAGGTTGTGGAAAAATGGAGGTTGGAAACCGCACAGAACTTGCAGGTTAACACGTTCTTTCTGGCGAACCGAACGGTGAATAACACTGCTTCGCCGGTTCGTCCCGTTAAACGCTACCAATATCTCCCGGAATCGCTGTTGTCCGTCGATGTTTGTGATTAATGCTCCAGACCGACTGATGTGTCGCCCCTTTACGAACGAACGCGTGAAACAAAAAAAGAAAACAAAAAAAAAAGAAAAAAGAAAGAAAGGAACGAACGCGGCAAACAGTATGGACATCGGATCGGCGTGCGCTGCTGTCTTGCAACAGGCAGCAGCAGCAGCAGCAGCAGACCGACCACGCATGCAGATGAACTTGCTGGGTACCTCGATACCCTAGCAGCAGGGGTTCCGCCGATTGAAAAAGGGACAGCCGATAACAGCGCGAAGGGTAGATGAAATGGGGGTTCGTTTACCCCTGGAAGAGTCACCCTGTCCTCATCGATCCTCATCCTCCGCCTTTTCCACGGGCGTCTCCTCCTCCACTCCTGGCTCTCTCCCTCTCTCCGGCCGTTTCTACTACATATCCCTGTAGCGCCTCATTCTATTTCTACGTCCAACGGTCGCCTATCTCTGTCCGGGCGTTGTTCTTTCTTTCTCTGGCAACTGGACCGGCGGGTTCCCTGTCTTTCGTTCGCCGTCCCTGTTCCTCTTGGCCAGCGCTCCCGTCAGCATCGTGAAGAAATTCACTTTCGTGGAACAAAAAAAAAAAGAGAGTCCGTGAAAAATCAATGCCAGTCGCGGATTGGTCGCGTAGCCGGTGGATCGCGGCAGCATTGGTGCTCGCGTCCACGCGGGCGTGGCTTAAAGATGAGCTCTCGCTATGTCATCGCTTATATTGATCCCATACTCGGGCCAGCCGGTGGAGAACGGCCGTGGGCACACCGACGATGGTCCACATGCACGCCACGTTCCGCTGCGAGCTGCGAGAACTCGCTCGCGAGAGCTCGCGAGAGCTTGCGAGAACTGCGAGATTTTTCAGCTCTCGTCTCTCTGCACGCGCAACCGAGTATACGCGTCTTCCAGACGCGTCCCATTTCCGTTTCCACGTTTACCTGCTACCGGAACACACGCGTCAACTTACGCGCCGCCGCGCCGCACCGGCTAGGCTGCTTCGTGTGCGCCATTCGAAATGCTACCGACGATCGTCGATGTTCATACTATGGATGAGCTGCAATAGACTTACGGAATAGCCGATACCGACGATGTTGTTGGTACGCGCAGGGCATTTTGGGACTAGGTGTACTAACTACTACTAAATGTGGAACTCCCGTTGCGTTAATTCGATTGATGACAATTGCGATGTGTTCCAGCTATACAAAATTATTATACATTGAGACATCAACACTTTACCCAGCCAAGTTAGAGTCTTTTCCGGGTTGGAATGCAAGATGGAACCCTTATGCCCTAACAAGCTTAGCCGGAACTTGAAAGATGCCGAAAAATACATAAAACACTCTCACGAAGATCTGTGTTGCTTTCAAACTTTGTTCGCTGCTTTTCAACAATATTTAAACATGAAAACACGAGAATACTTGTGATCGGCACATAAGATAACACGTTGACTGCCTTGGGGGTCAGTAACCGCCATTATTGTCGTAATATTAGTAGCGAATGTCAGTGTATCCGTTCTGAAACGAACTAAATTTTAGTAAAGGTGCAAACTTGTTTGTTAAGTAATTATTAGTAATTGTTACTAACTCTGATCGTTTGTACGAATGATTAGACCTGTGTGAAATATGCAGAATTCGATGTTGATATAAATAACAAGAGGCGCATAAATTTCACAAAAGTTGCTTAGTTACTTAATATTATTTTTAAATTATTGGATGTTTGCAAAAAATTCGTGCACCTCAAGTTCGGAGAGCTCAATAGCTTCCTTGAAGGAAAAGGTTGTAAAATGGTAGGCAATAGTTGTGTAAAATGATTAAATAATTGATTAATAAAACCGTTCTCTTGTTTTATTTTTACATCAGGCACGAACATTAGCAATCATCTAATATTTATAGTGTCATCGAAATAGTTAACAATGATAAATTCGGTAGCACTAATTAATATTTGTTTCGACTACTCTATATAAAAATTTATTTATCTTACATTATTTTACTGTAATCAGATTAGTATTGCATCATTAATACAATTAAATTTTGCAATCGTAAACTAGTTTCTGTTTTTAATGTTGTTGATAATAATCAATCGTTAGTCATTGATATCTGTAGAATGTTAACCAATATTAATTTAATATTTAATTGAATTCAATATTATTAGCATCGCTTTCGTCATTTTCTTTGCAATAACGTGTTTTACACGGAAAACTTAAAAAACTGGAAATGAAAATGGAAATCGACGACGACACTTAAGTATTCAAAGATCGTAAAAGTGAAGTTCAAAATGAACGACCTTCAATAGGGTGTGCGTGAGGCTTAGCATCGAGTTCTCTTTTTATTTAAATTTTTTATGTCGCATCGAGCTTCTGGTCATTAGCGACGGCATGGATTAGTTATATATTTATATTTTTTTTATGGTGATTATGTTCCTCGATAAGGATGAGTTTCCTTTAGAAATATAAATTCTAGCTTCTTTGTATGTATGCGCGTGTGTGATAGCGTTTAAAGGACTAAAACTGTATTATTAATATTTTAAAAAATTTTAATAATCCTTCTATCTTATTAATAAAAGTTCGTACATTAAAATTAAATTGCTTCATTAAGAATTCGTTATCGGTAAAGGTCTAGAACTGCATATTAATGTACTATACATCAAACTGAATTAAGTTGAATTGTGCGGTGTGGCTATCGACTACATTCATCCGCTTGTCAGTGGGACCTGTGCTCTGAGTGGTCCGTGTTTTTCATTAATAACTCCTTAACAAAACCGAGGGGGACATTTTCGTTAAAGAAAAAGTTATTTCGTATACGTATGACTTAAAGAACCACCATTTGCAAGCTTCTCCGACATTTTTCGGACACCTTGTATATCATAAAGAATTTGTGATATCAATGACATTCGAATATATTGTCATATGATAATTTCTATAAATTATACAATATAGATTTTATAGAAAAGGTAAGTAATATTATAAAATCCTCCTTAATCAAGTATAGTAATCAAGACATTCACTTCAGACATTCCTTTATGAAACAATTTCGGATTATTACGTTATCGAAGGATTATATATTTAGGTATAAAAATAAACCTCGGAGAATGCTTTCCTATGCTAACTAAATCTTTCATTCAGTCCTGAATTATCGAATCAACGGTTTTCGAGGTCGATAGACCCGAAGAATGCATGGGGAACGTCGTGATTAATTTATGTACTAGGAACTCTCTTCATAATGAACAGCATATATATTTGGGTTAATGGTGCCAGCTGGTTCAAAGCCAGAATAGTTTTCGCGGTAGATACGTGATAAGAACATGTAGATACTTTTGCATTTTGTATGAAAAGCAGCTTACCTTTTATCAAGTAAATGTACATTTTAGAGATAAGGAATAAGGAATAAAAGATTTTAAAATGTTTCATTATTTGAGAATTATCATTGCTATTATTTTCATTATTTTATCCTCCTATCTTATTTTCTGAAAATGCTCAACCATGTATTGACGAAGAATGTGAAGAATAACTACTAAATAATACAAAAATTCTCGGATAATTTAATGTAAACAGTTTAATGTTTGATGTAAAAAATATTATAGAAATGTCATTAAATTAAATGTAAAGAATCTTCATGTTTCAAATATTTCTTGGATCCACTGTATTCCCGAAATAAGAACAATACGACAACAATTTGATATTCAAATCGTTTAATGAATATTTTAAGTTAATTGTATTAATTAAGTATTAATTAATAATACTAATAATAGTAAGTGCTAATAGTATTAAAATACAAATAATAGTACTAATAATAGTAAGTGGTAATAGTATTAAAATACAAATAATAATACTAATAATAGTAATGATTAAGTATTAGTAGAATATTGTTGTATTAATTAGGTTACTTAATATTTAAATTTTCAATTCACGCAAGCACACGGAACAGTGGAATTTTAAAAATTTATACCAGTTGGCAAGAAATTGATCTTCCCTGTTTCCAGTTGCAGCTGTAATTAAATACATCGCACAATCAGGTTCGAAGCTGTAGAATGTAGAAGATAGAGGAAAGGGGCGGCGAAGTTGTGCGTGAGTTATATCGTGACCGTTTTGATGGATTAATTCACGAACTGAACGGAAAGCTGCAAAGACGGACTTCGGTATTTCAGTTTGTTTCATTTTTCTAGTTGGATGAACTGCTGTTAAAAAACGACTTGCTGGCTCGCCTGCCGATATTTCGAATTCGACTATTGTTTATTGACAATTAAAGACAGGATATAAAAAGGCCGCGCGACATGCCAAACAGAACATTTTACCCGTTAACAAGATTTTTTAATATTGGCACGTTAGATTTTTTTAAACTATATAAAATTATACATGTATTTTAGATCTTTTCTTTGCATTAATTTGTGTGTATTGACATTTTTAAATATCTACTACGTCAGAAAAAGGAACACATACAGAAGAAACTTATTTACTAATATATGTATATCATTTTTATGCTTTGCTTCACAATTTTAACGAAACAAATAGTGGCACTTAACTTCGGACGGTTCCAGAATAAGTTACATTTATTAAAAATATAATCCCATTTTTGGCAACTAACAAATTACATCTGAGGTTACCTTGATTTTTTTAAATACATTTTTTAGGTAACAAATATAGTTTTTAGGTAACATGTATAGGAAAAAGTTGTTCAGAATGACAACATATTTCAAGCTCATCAAAATCGGTGAGGAAGCCCCTATTGTAAATATTTACCCTTTTTATTGCATCTTGTGAACTCCATCGAACGATTCACCTTTGTCCTCGAGACATTTGACGTATCTTTAAAAACAACAAAGATATTAGAGGTTCAAAAACGTTAGGTCACCCTATACATACATATACACAGTTAAGTGTTCTCTAAACTATAAAATATTGCTTCACGACTGATTCGTTCACCTGTTATAAGGGACACCTTGTATGAGGTATTAGTCCCGTTTCCTGTATTTTAGCGTGATGGTTGCAAGCATCTTTTCAAGAGTTTTGTGCCTTTATAGGGTTCTATACACATCGTTTCTATGGCCATGTGTGCCTTAGTCACGGTGGCATATGGCGAAGTCAGGAAGCCACTAGGTGGTCCTCAGTATATTACTCTACCTGTCGTCATTCGTGCCTTACGGGGGGCTAAGCTTATGGCTATTTGTATGACAACAAAACCATCCTTCCCGACTGCCCCCTCACTTATCGATGACCAGCAATTGCTATGCATATAGTGGACAGTTACGAGTACCTGCCGGTTTACGTATATGTCAGCATACTTTTTATTGTTGCAGACTTTCATATATTAAGTACACGTTTAAAAAATAATTGACGCCAATCGTTTAGCAATTTTTATAATTATGAGAAGAAGCTAATAAACCATTGTAAATGTAGGATTGTCGTTTGAAATACAATAACATTATTGTAAAAAGATATACAAGTTGGGGCAATAAAATTGTTTACCGTTTTAATTACTTGTAGTAATGAGAAATTTTTTTAGATTCGTTAGTTGCAAATGGGTATTTTGAAATGTTACAACAATTAACTAATGAATACGGACTTGTATCATATTTACGGATTAAATAGAAAATTTTGCAGATCATTTTTTATAAATTCGAATTCAAAAAATGTGATTAATCTTTTTCAAATCAACTACGACATTGACAATGTGTTTTAAATAATGACATAAATGCTCCTTTCAAACGAAACTACAATTTAGGAAAACAAGTAATTATTAGAGATGAATATAGTTGTGGAAGTATTACAATTTTACCAGAAATTGATATTTAAATACTTAATATTTATTGAATTTTTAATAAAATTATATTTCCAATGATTCATTGTTTTGGTAGTTGAAACAATCACGTGTACATAATGATGCAGAGATTGAAAAAATTAAGTTTTTAATAGGTTCTTTTTATATGGAATATAGAAATTGTTTAAAAGTCGTTTTCATAGTAAAAGTTCCGATGCGAATAAATAAAGAAAAATTTGTCTAATAACAATGCCATACGAGGTCGAGTGGAACGCTGTTGGAAACATTAGATAACCGTTTATTTCAGGCTCCGCTACGTAGCACAATACAACCGCTATCGACATCGCGAACACTAACAGGGGGTATAGCTCAGTGGTAGAGCATTCGACTGCAGATCGAGAGGTCCCCGGTTCAAACCCGGGTGCCCCCTTGTATATTTTTTTCTTATTCTGCGAGAACAATCGAATGCAAGGAGCGATGTGAAATATTTATATTATATTACATAAAATGAAACAGTGAAAGGTGAATGCTTTCTGTAGAGCTGATTTCAACTGGGGGTATAGCTCAGTGGTAGAGCATTCGACTGCAGATCGAGAGGTCCCCGGTTCAAACCCGGGTGCCCCCTTCCTTATTTTTTACTTTTTTTTTGGTCGATCAAACTGTTTTTTCCTTCTCGCATAATAAGCAAGTACTTTCTATATTTTAATTGTAACTAGATCGCAGTCTGCAAACTTTTATACAATTATACTTGTGTATAATTTATTTCTACATTATATTGCAAAAACAAAAAAATTAAAGGTATTGTTTGGTACTTTAGATGAAAAATATTTTATTTGAAAAATGAAATAAAAATTAATTATACGTTATTGAAATCCTCTTGCTACTGTGTTCAATTAATTTGCACAACGAATAAGTACACGTATAATTTGTACTATTATAATGTGTAATTAACACATCGTTATCGAAGTAAATATATTTTTAACAATAATTATCCAATAGTGGTTCTCGTAATTTTTTTACACATCGAATAAAACTTTAGTTTAAAAAACGAGACGCTTGAACGTAAACATGAACGTTGACATGAAATTGATTAAAACAATGGAAATTAATGTTAAAATTTTTTAAAACAGTGATAATATAATACCACTTGTATTAACCATAAACACCAATAATATAATAACCAAACAACATTACTTTTTCTACATTACCAAATAAAATAACGTAACTTTTGAACCAGTGAACTTCTTGCCTCGAAATTTCGATATCTACATTGAGTCGCCAAAATCTCTGCTCCTGGCAGCTTAATCTAAATGTAATTTGGATTTCTCGAAGAAATGAACAGAATTAGTGAAGTTTTAGTGGAAAAACAGGTCCCCCAAGTTACATACGAAAAAATTGTTGGTACTTGAGTATTAGTTTCGGTTAAGGGTGGGTAGTTAATAGGCGATGATAGTAAGACTAAATAAAGTTAGTTAATAGGAGTTCATTTGGGGGCCTGTTTTTGGTAGGTCCCCAACAGCGGTCCCCACAGGGCCGCAAAATTAACGGTCCGCCGCAGTTCGACCGTATCCTGCATAAATTGTACCAAAACAAGATTCACCGACACCATGAATGCCTTCATTTTCTCTACGTGTATAAAGGATATCCTGGAACTGAGAAGTCGCTGCTTTGGAACGCGACGAGTCGTAACCGAAGTGTTGCTAATGGCGTACCGCTGTAAGAAGGTTATGCGGTTGATCAATTCATGGGACTTCCTACCGCACCAGATGAATGTTTGGAGTGAAAACCACCTGCTCCGACAGTAAACGTTAAATCTGTAAGTTGGGCGAAGTATTCGACGAAATCCTTGGAACGGCTGCAGTGCTCTGAATGATCAGACCAATTGGCCGTTCGCCAAATGAAATGTATATCCGAGATAAGTCTTCCCATTTGACCCGTTTGTCGCATTCTCACTCGCACGTCCCCTCGTATTTTACCGTGTGTGTTTGTCACGAGTCTTTCAGATCCGGACGGGGGAGAACGACGGATCATATTACGAGTAAATTTTATTCAATTATGCATTCTATAAAATGTTTTCTAGTAAAAATTAGCAAAAATGTACATTTTTTAGTACGCAAACAGGACACACATCATAGAGTGATAGACACAAAACCTAAGCTTCACAGAGTTGTATGCACAGCAGCCTAAACATTTTTCCATTCTCACTATGCAATTATTATAGTTTTTTGCGCTGATTCCGAATCTGTCATTTTTCTCCTAGACGCACAGTTTTTGAGAAATCTCAAAAAAATTTAAATCTCGGTCTAGGAGAAAAATTAAGTACAGACTCGGAATCAGCGCAAAAAACTCTATAAGAATTACGTAGTGAGAATCGAAATCCCCCAAAAAAAAGTGTTTGTTGGACCGTGTTATACACACATTAGATCAGAATAATTTGTTTATGAATGGACCAAACAACTTCAATTTCTCTGCCAGGTTGGAAGGATTTGTTTATTAAATGACGCCTAATAAATATGTTGAAAAAATGCATTTGATCGGAATTGTGAAAAAAATTGTAAAAAATGATTTTTACAACTTTTTATTTGCACCAATAACGAAAATTTAAGTATATTCCAGGAGAGGACGGGTACCCGAGCTTCGGGGTGGGTTTTGATTTTGATGACTTGGACCGGGTCGAGTTGGGACCCGAAAATTTGTGACATTCGGGTATATATTTATATATTTTGTTAAATAAATTCCTTAATTGTTAAATTCTTTAATATGTCAAAGTCTTTTATATATTTTGAGTAGGTGTAATTTAAAACAGTTAAAAAATTAGAAGAATTGAGTATTACTGATATATTATTTTCAACCTATTAAACATATTAAGAAAAAAAATCAATTTCGCATCAGTTTGTTGCAATTCAGGTTGAAAATTTTTATTCTGCATAAAGATCCGCTGTCTAATAATAACTAACATAAGTAACATAAGTCACGAGTGGATATTAGCATTTTGATAATAAGAGTTGGTCGCAAGTGAACAATATTCTAGAGTGAACTGTCAAACAAAAGTCCTTTCAGAGCCATATTCATATGATGGGTCCCATTTCCCATATGTTTTTCACCTGTTACTTTTAATTTGTCATTGAAAACCTAGAATACATGGCAACTGCAGATGCTTTAGTCATACAATACGTGCTCTAAAACGGCTTCTGCTTGTGAAGGGCTAGATTATAGTAGTCCAGATTATTCTCAAACACCATCGCATAATCAAATCGCAAGATTTTTACGATGGCCTGCATTAACCTTTGCAGGATCAAGCTACTTTACTGCAGACTTCGTAATGTATTAGGTATCGTTGCCAGCGATACGCGTTTCTGCGTAAGTCAAATGACAGATGGGACCGCGCTAATCCGCCATTATCGTCGGCAATGATCGGACCCGTGTTGAGTACAATGCTTTCAATTCACGAGGCTTTTGTTGGGGATGCTCCCCGAAGCTAGTTCCGACGGTCATCTAATCCAACGACAGGTTGGAAAAGAAGCATCCATTCGTGTAATTTTATGATCAGGTGCTGCGAGTTGTTCGCTGGCTGTTTTGTCATTCCCGTTTGACATTTATGCAAGGATCTGAAAGTAACCAAAGTTGTAAAGGGTGTCCCAAAAATAACGCAAGGTTTGCATTAAATAGAAAACACAGTTTTTAGTCTTGAGATTGTTATTTTTTTATTGAATCATAAAGTACATAGAATAGGGTTATTTATGGAATAACACATCGGGTAAATGGCCTCCACGGCTTTGCTGGCACATACGCACTCTTTTGTCGAAATTTTTCATGACCTTTCTGCATAATTGTGGCTGAATTTCGTTGATGCAGCGTTTAATTTCCTCTTGTAATGCACGGGTGGTTGTGGGCATGTTGACATAGACCTTCGACTTCAAATAACCCCATAAGAAGAAATCTAATGGTGTTAAATCTCACGATCTAGGGGGCCAATTCTGATCACCGAAATGCGGCCGCCAAACTTTCATTATTTTTTAAATATTGTGCAATAATGAAAACACGTTGTTGTATCGTACAACGCTCCATTTTTACTAACCCTAAACTCTCAGCTATCAAATTGTTCTTTTTTCAGGGTTGCGTTAATTTTGGGACACCCTTTACAAGTTGAACTGTTCGTCACGCATTAAAATATTGTACTTTTGGTAAAAACGATGTGCCAAATACTCGCTGTGGATTTTTATTCGTTTAGGCTAACACTTAAACCTAGTATTTTTAGTATTACACTAGATAGTTTCTATGAAATGGGTTAAAACAAGCTCTTTTAGTAAGCTGAAAAGGATACAGACTTATAGCTGATTTGTTAAATAAATAATAGTCAAGTTCAAGTCTCTTGAAGCAATGTTTCAGTCAGTTAGCTTCGCGTTTCGAGTGTTAGTGCTACGTTCTATATCCCATTTGTGATCTTCTATGATCTTGAAATTCATATGATATAAAAAACAGTATAAATTTTTACTTTTTAATTTTTTTTCAAATCACAATAGTTTTCGAAAAAAAACGCTAGCTAGTAATGACGTGAACATCCTGCATATTCTACTTTACAATTATTGAAGTTATGAAGATCTTTCTATGAGAGACGAGTGAATAAATTGTTTTATATTATAATAAAAATCGCGATAAAATCTACATAAATTCAATCTTATCATTTATCATTATCATTTTTATGAGGAAATACACGCCACTCAGATTTAGTGTTCGTTCGGTGGAAAAATGTCGAAATATTAATGAAACATATTCGAATAATACGAAAAGCGTAGGCTACACTCAAAATCGATCCACCAGTCAGAGCAATTGGATAATTGCATTGACCTTTTAACTCAGATGAGGGGAGGGAGCACGAATTTAGGGGAAAAGTTACCCTCTCTTTGCCAGTACCGGACACATGTACGACAGAGACGAGACGCGTCACGTGACGGAAGAGGCAGAGTGGGGGCATAAGTCTTGATCCGACGACGCTTAACTGGTTGACTTTTTAATTATGAACAGTTACGAAGTAAAATTACAATAACAAACATTTTACTGTAATCACCGTAAATATAGTTTGTACCAATATGGACACCGTAATACAGTAAAATGTTATTCGTACTCCGAAGAAAAAAACGAAAAATGTCTGTAAAATGATTGCAAACACAAAGAGACAAACACAGGATGACAAATTAACTCGTCATCCCGAGTTATAAATAGACAGCGGATCTTTATGCAAAATAAAATGTTTATACACCGTTTGCATAGAAAGGAAGTTAAATAAAGATTTATTTCTTATGTAAATAATTGTAATTGATTGATAATAACGTCTCTATGTTTTCAAATTTTTTAAATGTTTTCACCGTTTCAAGTTTCACCTACTCGTTTTTGTCATAAATGCATAAAATCCGGTGTCTAGTTATAAAAGAAAAATTTAAAAAATTTGGAAGGAGAGTGCTGTGTTTTTGGAAAATTAAAATTTTCAAGTTTAAAAAATTTTAAGAACGTCGTGCGACGTTAAATTTCCTTAACTTAGTCGCATGAATAAAGCGGATAGCACAAGCGTTGATAATTTAATATTCTTCCATGCATTTATTTGTAAATTCGCGACCCCTACATGATTGGGAAATGTGGTATAACAAGGAAGACCAATGCAAACAGTGGTTTACCACGTGCGATAGGTTCAAAGAGCAGGATCCTTGCTTCAACCACCAGCAAGGCGGTAACAAAGGGTCTTCGTCCCTGAGGGGTTTCTGCGTTTTGTCCTCGGAGGATTGTCAGTCTCACCCCACCCATTTATCCAGGGGCTGAACGTTTAAATTATTCATAAACAGTCGAGTGATTTGTAGAATATATCTTACTGTTACATGCAATAACGTTCTCACCGTGTTCGATTTTATCGTGACCAGTTGGCGAGTCAAAAGCTAACTTTGTAATTTGTAATATCAAGACAAGTTATTATACTATTCCTGGCAAAAATAAACGACTCATGACTCTATCATTGTAATTATATTTTATTAAATAATAATATAATAATATAAAAATAATAATATAAAATAATAATAATAATATAAAAATGAATATGTGAATAAATTTCTTCATTGTTAGAAATATTAGAAAGTATTTTAATGTTTCGTCATGCTACTTGAATTTCTTATAATTTTCACGTAGGGTTAAACAGTTTATTATTTAGTTTATTATGTTATATTCAGTAAAAGAGCATAATATTTTTATAGATTAATAGTTTTCTAGAATATCAGTAGATCTTAAATACATGTGTTCAATATTGACATTCAGTACGACTATTTTTCGTATTGAATATAATAAATAATTCATTCAACAATTATATTCACGATTTCGATATCGATCGAATATTTGTCTGTCAGGTATAGTAATATATGTATAATAGTGTGGCCGGGCGCATATCAATCGATAATTGATTCCCTCTTCGTGCGGACATACTAATAATTATATCTAAATAATAATAGTAATCTACAATTGGGCTACCAATATAAATACCAGTGATGTAGATTTACAAATTTCTTTCTTTTCGAATTCAAATTTTAGCTATTAACCTTTCAATTTAGATACATTCTTCAAATTATTTTCCGGAAGCTTCTTAATAGTTTAATCAATGATTGCGTCATATCAAAAAGAAGTTTGAAAAAATTCTATTAACTTCCTAAATTTAAATTCCAGCTATGAGCTTATGTTAATACATAATTGAAATTGTTCTAGCATATTTTGTTCAAAACTCTTCGGCAGTAAAATACCTAGCCTGGAAATAATAATGTAAAAGAAACATTATAAGATAAAACACGCGAATTTTTCAGGAAAATATCTTCTAAAAAATGTTAAAGTCATGTATAAATTATAATCTAGAAACTAGAAATGCAATGAATTAACTGAAAATGTAAATAATATGCTAGATGAATGTTTACATTGATGGCATATGTTATTGTTGGAGTCCTTTGCATATAAAATCTCTAACCCGGGAAATGTTTACCAAGCATGATCGATTTGGTAATGCAGCGCGGCAATGAGAAATTATGATTTCATCAAAGAAATTCTCGTGTGCACAACGCTAATTTAATCTTCTCTCGTTTCCTTACGGTCTGCGCGAGTCTCTTTGTTCAGAGGGAATCCAAGATAGAAACCAATTGAGAATTCTGCTGACTAAAGGTAACGCGAAGGAGAAAAGTTTACCGGAGGCAGAAAGAAATGTGCGATATAAAAGTTTGCAGACCATTGTTTCTGGATTGCTGAATTTCAATGTTGTACACATATCAATCGCTATCCAATATTACCATAATCCCAATTATATCGAAATTGTACTTAATAATTTTATTTAAACAATTCAATTAATCAATTAAGCTTCTTTTCATAAGTATACTTATACATGCCGAAAAGAGGTAAGTATATGCATAAACAGTTATCGATGATTAAAAAAGACCATAATTTAAATGGATTATGATATTCTTTCTTTTATACAGGCTGTCCTAAAAATGTTGTACTTCCTTGGAAGGGATGATTCCTGACGTCATTTAAAACAACTTTTTGCTTTGTCACAGAGTGATTAACAAAAAAGACAGGCCAATCAGAACGCGGTTACAGCGGTTACCAAAATCCGGCAGCTGTAACTGCGCTAGTACTGCGTAACTAATTATTAATAGTTGATAGCAGATAGCTGATAAGTAATTTATTAATTAATTAATTACTTTCTATTATTGTGCATTCGTCACGACTGTTAAGGGTGGAAATATATTTCTTTCTATTCTCTGTTTCTCGCAATTAGTGCAGATGTTTTTTATTTTGCATAAAAATCCGCAATCTACTAACTAACTTCGAATAGTCGATAAATAATCGTAAATTCTTGTGTTTGCAAGTAAAAGTTTCAGAATAGATCGAGAGGACATTAAAGATTAAACTAAAAAGTTCATAAAAATTGATATTTTATTATTGCAAGATTTATATAACTAGCAAGAATTATAAGTACATTGGGTTGGGAAGAAAGTAATTTCGGTACTTAAGGTGAAACGAAACCCAATTTTTGATATGAACAATTAACTGTAATCAATAAAATATTTTAACCTCTCTGCAATCTTATTGGAAAAAAGGTTAGTTGTCAAATGTCAAGAAGAAAAAAATTATAATCTTAACAGAAGTTATTCAAACAAAAAAAACATGTCACTATCTATTAGTGAATACAGTAATTATTTTGTTGCCAATACAATATTTGACCACAAAACTCGATTTTTAGTCGCATGAAAATTTGATTAGGATTTATTTCAAAACGCCCTTTTGACCGGTCTTTTGAGATCAGTCGATACGCCTCCCGGCTAACCCATTTTTCGCGAGGAGGAACGTATACGGGTATATATATGTGACATTCTATCAGTTAAGCCACCCCAAGTCGGCTGGTGATCTAATTTAATTGACACCCTAATAGCGAGCCTGCACGGCCGTTAGAGTTCCCGCACGGTTGCTCGAGTGCTCGAGGAGAAGGATGAAAATATAAGGGTGGTTAGCCAGAGACGCATGGGGTGAAGACAATTGAATTTCATGGGGGTTTGGCCGCTTAACCAGCTAATTGGTTTGTTCATGTTCCTGCAAGTACATAACTTGTCTCGATACCGGATCTACCGGATATTCGACCATTTTGATTGAACGTTACAATGCAACATTTTGATTTTGCCATCTCCACTAACTTGTGGATATTATTCGGACCAAAATATGTATATTCTGTATACTTCTGTCAAGGTCATCATTCTGAACATGAAAAGCATTTGTTGGTCGGCTTTAATTTACGAGATACATATACGCAAAAAACTTTACTTGTAAAGCAATTTGTCGATGTGCTACTCCCTTTTCCGTTTCAATGATCTTGAAATATGTTGATAAAGTCACTATTCTGAATAACGTTTCCTAAATCCATGGGTGTTCTTGATAGCGGACATCGCTTCGTGCGGCAGAAACATCGTACGGTGAGTTAGGTTTCGGTTTGGATTAGCTTTGTGTTCGGTTTGAGGACCTAATCCAGTTCTAATCTAGACTTAATCCATGCATTTGCAAGTAAAGTTTTTGCGAATATATCGTAAATCAAAGTAAACAAAAACTTTACAGATCATCTTTCTTTAACCTTACAAAAAACTTGGAAAAATTTCAAGGTCTTTGAAATCTGAGGGGACGATCTACACAAGTTGTCCACGTTTTTAAAATCTTATAAGAGAATGATGCCGACAAGTCGAATAAAATTTGTTTACAACAAAATGTCGTAATATTGTAAAAAAATATTATTATAATATACATTAATTACAGTTACTGTAACTATTTAAGCATTTAACGAATTTACATAGATTTATATTGTGGCAAAAAAATTATTAAATTAATTTTTCATCTTTCATAGTTTAAATGTATGCTTGAACTTTATGCATTTATAATAAGAATTAGTAGATTAAATGCAAAACAGTAAAAACATTAGAAAGATTATAAAGTATCGTTGTATTATTTTCAGCCCTATAAAATTTACAATAAGAAAAATAAATGTCTATGTAATTTTTATTTTCATTACGTACATACAAAGATGCTGAAATATGTACGTAAAAGGCAAAATGTGGAAATTTGTAGATGTTCTGTACTTTCTGAACATATTGTAAAATAAATGTAGATGAAATATAAATGTAATGATTACATATAAGTGGAAGTTCGAAATTACAGGGAATCGGAGCTCGGTGTATTTTCGCGTGGGGAACGAATGAATTCCTCGTCGCCGTTCAGACCAGGCGAGCCACTAAGAAAAGAAAACTGTGCCCCTTTACGGCACTTTCATGAAGTGAATATTTAACTTTATGTCTTGCGGGTTAAAAATGCTGACCCGCTGGCAGAGGTTTCAAAAGTTGGCGAAGTACCGAGATAAAAGATAACGGCTGATAAAACTTGCTCAAAGTTCCACGCCAGACTCCGTGGCACTCACGTTAGGCCCGTTGAAAGTGTTCTGCTTCAACAATTAAAAAGTTTTCATTGTATTTTGATAAACCCTTGTCAAATTTTCAACCACATTTACTTACTTCGCGTTGTACTAAACTCGTAAATAAATTAACGTTTACACACTTCAAATTTATATGTTTACAGACCAAGTTTTTAAAAATTCAGTTTATATTATCTATCCTTTTAGAAATGATACTGGGATTATGTGCGATCTAATGTTGAATGTTGAATGTTCTTGTTATTTAGCATAGTAACCAGTCAAAAATTAATTAGTATCACTTCTATGGCAGAATATGCGAATATTTGATTGGCAAATCAACATACATATCAATCTATGAATTTTATGTACAGGGTGGCCCATGGTAAGTGCCGTTTGATATAACTCCTGAACGATACGTGATAAGACAAAAAAATATAGAAGAACTTTTACCATCATGTTCTATGTAGAATGTTACTGTGACAAAAAAATATTTTTCTTTATTTTTTCAAGGTTATTTCAAGGTCACTTGGTGTTTTTAATATGGAATGTCATATTTTGCCATATTTTAGTCTTTGAAATGCCTTAAGGTAATCCAAGCTTGCAAAAATGAACCATCGGACTTATAACAAACGACACTTACCGTGGAACACCCTGTATACAGGGTGTTCGCGATAATTTGAACCAGCGTTTTTTTCGTAAATGGTAAGCATTAGAAAAAAACCGAAGAGGAGGAAGTGATAGTATATTTTACTAGCAATATGATAGCGTATCTACATTTTCTTTATTTGTAATATTTTTCTTAAAATAGAGGTGACCTTCATTTTTTTAATGGAATGCTACATATTTTTTTACATCATGTAAAAGAATGAATTAAGACGATTTCAATCAATAGTATGGTCTTCAGGGTCATACAAGGGCAGAAATAAAAGAAATAAATTTAACATTTTGTAATATTGTATTTACTTATGTTGTATTGATAAGACTACATCTCGTGTTCAATGTGACTTTTGTTGATTGTGGGAATGTTTGTTTTCATATTTGTCATCTATTTGCAATTATAATTTACAGAATTCAGTTTTAAATAATAACTTGTATAATTATAATTATCATTTGTTAACGAACTGATTTGTTTCACTGAAAATATGAAACAATCGTCACAAGCAATTGTGCTACGTATGATAATATTTCAGAGTTTTGTTATTATGTTATAAATGCTAAAGCCTATTATAGTTATTAAATTATATGCATAATTTCATAATGTCTGTTTAATAAAATATCTCTTTTTATAAGAAAAAGAATGTTTCGCGAACTGTTTCCAGTAGATACCTTGGACGTATGCGTTTAAGCATATTTTAGTATCATTTATAAATATTAAAGAATTGAATATTCTACGCAAGCTTATAGTAGATTTTTCGTTAGAAAAATAAGAATTTAACGAAAAAAATAATCGAATTTACTTTCTGTTTGGAAAGCAGGCACTGGAGGGATTCGAACCCTCGATCTCCTGTTTACTAGACAGGCGCTTTAACCAACTAAGCCACAGCGCCGTTGAAATCCACTTCGATATTTTAATATTTCAACATATTAAAATATGATGAAGAACAGAAACTCATTGGTATTTAGGAATGTGTTCATAAGAGTACGTACACGCTTATTAACCCTTTCACTACCGAGGAAAAGATATCTCGCTTCCACGATGTCGAAGAAACGATGCTATGGACGGACGAGATATCTCGTCACCATGATTTCGTCGTACAATGCTATGGACGAGATATCTCGTGTATCTTTATTATTGATATGAAGTGTTTTCTCTGTAAATTTGACACAAGTAATCGATTGTAAAGACATGTCATCATTGACAGAAAGTTCTTAAAGAAGATAAATATTGTTTAATACTCCACATTTTACACAATTAAAGTTTTTATTATTTAAATAATACGTAACGTTACAAAAATATCTTCCCCTGAAATTTGATTGCGTCTTTTGTGAATTTGCTATTAGGTCATAATCAGTATTCCTTCTATCATACGATTTGCTCGTAATTAAGCCGCAGAAACAGATTAAAGACATAGCTCGAGGCAAAAGGATTCCTTCTTTTCGGCGGGTTATCTCGCTGATTTTGTTAACGTCAAATAATCCGCGAAACTAGATTGCACGCTGTTCAATCATTTCCCATTAATTTGGTCGTTAATATTGAAAACACCACAGAAGAATCTGCCTCGAGCTTTCCTTCGCATTAATCGGATTTTCCTCAGAGTTAATTTAATTGGACTCGGTGAATCGACTAATACATCTCAAATTATTCATTCCTTCCAATGATACTAAGAAATTCTTTTTTGATATATTAGACAAACAATTTTTATGCATGAATTCGTTTTGGTATTTAAAAAATTGAAAATTACCTTCATTTTTAACAAAATAATGCAAATAAAAAAAAAATTACAGACACCATTGCATTGTTTGCAAACAACAGTATAACTTTTTCGTCTTTCATTTCGAATCATAATACTCTTCGAAAAGAAAACGCCTGCTAGTAATGACACGAACACTCTGTATATGTATACATACATTTTTTCTTTCATATTAATAACAATATATAATATCATACTTCATTTTGTTTTACAAACAACATTGTCGAGTATGACAATTAATTTTACAAATTAAAACCTACATATGTGTAGGCATACAAGTAGAAATCACTCCTCCTGTCAAAGAATATTTAAATAATGAAAATGTATTAGTTAGGTAATCTCCTTGCTAGAGCAACTTGGAATAATAAAGGAAATATAAAATAGCAGTAATTATTAGAGTGCAGATTTTATGTAATTATCATGCAAATGAGTAGGTGTAATTCAAAACATTAGAAAGATTGAAAAATATACTATTTTTAACATGTCAAAATGATTAACGAGGAAAATAAGATTCTAAGCAATATTCAGCCCGACATACTGTTTGTAAGCACTACTAATTATAAGTAACATTTGTTATAACTTGTACATACATATAACACAATTTAAGTAAAATAGTTTGGAGAATAAAATTAATTGAAACTGAAAAATTCCCCTCAAACTAGTTTAAAATTAATTTGTTATTAGAATTCCACTGAACTTGATTTTTCAATTTTTAAAAATTAATTTAAACTTGAAAATCCCTCTCAAATAAAGGATTGAATTAATTTATTATAAAAATTCCTCTAAATTAGATTAAATAATGATTGAAAATTAATAAAATAATTAACCAAAAGGTATACATCAAAGTACTTACTGGCAAAACTGGTATCCATGACTAGGCGAAGATCAATACTTCAAAACGTAAATGATCTATTGACTTTGCGCGCATGATGCACGCGTGCAAGTACCACTATCTCCGATTTGTCGAGCGATAAGATTTCAAATTTGCTAGAACGTCTGAGCATTTTTGACGTGAGCGATAAAAAATACTAAAATGGAGGAGAACAGCAAACACACCGTGAAGGAAGTTAGATCTTATACAAGTTTGTCCCGGTGCGTGTCACGTGGAAACGGGTGGGAGAAGGTTCCCGCAAAAGGCAAGAGAATTGAGGAAGATGGTGAGGAGATAGATGTATGGATAAAAGGGTAGACGGGGCAGGCGAGAAGACAGAGAGAAAGAGAGTATCGGGTGTTCCTCGTAAATTCTCGCGAATAGCTTCAAGTAAAATATAGAGGTGGCTACGTTCCGCATATGTCATTCATGCTCTTTCTTGCTCACTTTACAAATACTCGCGGACGTTCGCGTAGAGACAGATAGGTGTATATGGATGTGTTTCAGCTCAGTGTCTCTCAAACTACAGTTCTGCCTCTAAAGTCGACGGTTCAACATGCTACGATCACTGGCTGTGATACATCGATCAAAAAGTATTTCATAAAAAAAGATTATTTACCAATTGTTAAGCAAATCATTATTCGTATTAAACGAAAAAATTCATTATGCCCTCTTCACGTTGAAATTTATACTGTAATTGTATTGAAAATTCACAGAGGCATAATTGTTGTTACAACCTATTCACCACTACATTAACGCTGAACCTATCAAGTACTAAAAGCGATTAAAATGTGTTAGCTTATAAAAATGACCAGACTCATTTAGATTTTGTGCGATTTTTATTGCAGTATGTGTTTGGATAAAAAAATGTATCGAATCAATTTCCATGTGAGTGACTTTATAATTTCAGTAATTGTAAAATGAAAAAATATAAAACCGCTCATTCGATCGGCAGTGGTAGGTTTAGTGTGAATTTATTTAGCAGTTGTCCGAACGACACGTATTCGAGGTAAGTGTTGTTGTCGCCTAAAAAACCCATCGTCCAATCCTAATCGATTAGCAATTTGTACTGATTGTCCATCGGGAGATGGCAGTGGGAAGCTTGTAGGGACCACGTGATATCCCTACTCCGCGCTACACGCCTTCTGCAATTGGCCGAATCGCTTGACGAAGACAGCAAATGCGCGTATTAGCGTGACTGCAACAGAGCAATGTGGCGATGCTGAGCTCCTACGTCGACCGTTCCCGCCAGAACGTAAGTGCAAGAGTAGGGTACGCAGCCAGTCATGAAGAGTGAGGTCTCGCAGATCCCCCTGCGCCCTACTGTCGAAATCATTGCCATCTCTAAATAGACCATCAGTACTTTAAGGTGGTTCGATGCAACGGCGGATCTAGGTACGAGCTTCATGGATTGCAGCTCAGGACCCCGTTCAGTCAAATGGTCCCGTCGCGGTAAAAAAAAAAGATTTCAATTGAAAACTTAAGAAAAAGTAAATTATACAACAATTTTTGGTACTTGAGTTAATTTGTGTTAGTTGGGTAGGCCCCTAAGCAGTGTTAGCCTAGGGCCCCGTGAACGGACCGCTGCACAGTGGGGCAGGGGCACCGAAAACTTGGCAGAAAGGAAAAAAATGAAAATTCGAGAATGTACGGTTATTAATCATTATAATCATAGTCGAAAACATGTTTAATGGATTATGCAACAATGATACTGGAAGACCAAGTTCATTGCCAGGAGAGTTTAAGATTGTGTATTCATAGTGAATTAATTTATTGATAAAAAACGGGATTGGCAAATAAATATATTTCTACAAATATGTGATGCAATGTATAAATCAAAGTAATGTGATTTAAACATCTAAATATATATAAGGAAAAAATTACATATAAAATAGTTAGGAAATTTTGTAATATGTAGATATAGTACAATTGTTCTTGTTCTTCTAAAAGAATAGTAAACTATTCATAGGTTCTTAAAGTTTTAGTTGTGTTTCAACTGTGATCTAGAACTCGAAACTTGATCTTGAAAATGGTCTAAAATAAGCAACATGCTATTAAATAGTAACAATTGATCGACCCCGAGCGCCGAAAACATTAATTGATTTCAATGTTTTACGATCGATAAAAAAATTGAATATTTAATAATATTAAAGAATAGGAAAAGTGAACATTTAAACTGAGCATTTTCTGTTCTGCGGGACGCTAAAGACCTTGACAGTGGTAAAAATATGATTTTTGGTTAGTCTTCTGCTTATTTCTTAATTTATAATGACTAGCGCTAGCTACTCTGCTACGATACCCGAAAATTTCATTAGGAACAGTTTACCACCGTTTGCGTGCGACATGAAGATGAACAAGTTTGAGAAACGCTGTTTTGACGTACGCAAACGGCGCGGCAGTGCTGTTCGGAGGCATCGCACATACATACATGGGCGGGGTATGAAAGAAAGAGAAAGGGCGAAAGAGCGAAGAGCAAATCATGGGGACATTTCACACGCGGAGGAGTACATGCTTTCGAGCCAGTAGCTACGAACTACATTGGAAAGGACAGAACAAGATGTGTGCCCGATGAAAGTACATTTTTCGATTGTGCACCAGTAATGGCGGTGGATACGGCTCTCTGGATGCGTACCGTATATTTACCTGAACACATTTTGTTTCCAACGAGGCTGACATTTTCGAAATGCGACACAATATTTTCGTGGCTCCGTTAATATACATTTACCCAGTGTACAGTTTTTCGAAAATTTTTTATTTAAAATACATTCAAACAACTTGCGATTTTTCTAACCCTGCGTGTGCAATGCCCGAGTCATTCGCAACCCGGGGAAATTAAGGGGAATACGGTACCCCCTCTCTAACATTACCGGCTTAGTCACGTGACATTGTGACACACGCACGACAGAGACGAAGTGGTGTAAGTCGTAGAAGGGGTAAGGCAGAGTGGGGACACAAGTATTAATCTGGCGACACTGGGTAAGGATAAGCGCAAGCGACCGTGTCAATATGTATTAGTGAAATGTCGATTTACGTTGTTGTCGATGTATGTTGAAATTTACGATTTCACCTTTTTTTTATTATATATTATATTTAAGATACAAATATGCTTTGATATAAAAGGTCTTTCGTTAAGAGATGTCATATTAAATTGACGCTATTTCTTATTTATGCAGATTAGAATTCTTCCTCTCTCCTATCACTCTTCGACACGTGATTAGTAAAATTGTAAAAAAACAGCGTTTTTATTATTTAAAATAAAATTTCTTAATGCAAGATATCCTGTACTACTAACACGATTATTGTAGCATAACTTACCGTTCTTATTTTTCCGGGTATCGCAAAATAAACCACACTGCCAAAATGCTCTGAAGAAGTTAATGAATTTTTGCAATTATCGTACAATACAGCTGCGGAAGTTTGTGTACAGAAATTTTAGGGTTCGGGACATCGGTGTATCAGTTTCAGCTTAATAAGCCAATTAAAAGAAGAGAGAACTTTTTATGCGTGGTCTTAGAATCGACGAAAAGATTTTTTATTTCGCAGAAAGCTCGGCAGTCTATGAATTCGCAAGTTCGCGCGGCGTAAAGTCGACGCGTTTCTTATTCAACGCGTCCAAGCGGGCAACGCCGGAGGCGCAAGTTAAAAAGCAAAGCCAGGGTGGTATTGGTACCAACGGAAGAGGAACGGAATCACTGTGAAATAAAAGTCGGGAACAGAAACTAGCCAGGCCGCAATATCAGTTTTCGGGGAAATCAAATAATTTTTCCCTTCGGTTTGAGAAAAATAACGAGAAATATCGTTCTCGGAGGCGAGGCCGATCGTACGGTGATCCATGGTGCCGACGCGGGGAGCGGAGAGTGCAAAAAACGGGGGAGAGAGAGTGAGCATAGTAAGCTCGAAAAGCTTGAACAGCTCGAAAAGCTCGAAAAGCCCGAAAGAGAGTGTCACGTTTCCATGGAAACCTGGCGGGGCAACTCCGCCTCTGGACTTGCCGGTTCGATATCCTCTCGTCTGCTCCCTTGCTCCAACGTCAACGTGCTCTACATTTTTCCAAGCCGGGGCTCGCGAAGCATTTTCCCTGGATGGTTCGGCGGGAAGAGAGGAACGAGAGAGGGAAAAAAAAGAGGGAACTTCCGATGGCGGAGCGGCGATCTGAAAAAACCTTTTTTTTTCCAGCGAGACGCTTCGATACTTTCGAGCCGTTCGAGAACCCTTGCCTTGCCGTCGTACTTTCGTACTCATAACCCAATTCCCATTCCGCGGCCGCTACTTTCTACTTTATTGGTACACCGGAGGAGTCGAAGGATGGTCCCGGGGTCCTTGTCGTTGGCTGAAGTAGACGCAACCGAAGATTTACAGTGAGAACGTTAAAAAACGAACGATCATGCCGTCGCTTCTTGGTTGTTCTTGATGTTGTTCGTTCTTCTTGAAATCATTTTTCGGAACTGATGGAAATCATAGTTCGATATTGCGGATATGATTAATGACTGCGCAGTTGCTGTACAGAATGTAAAGACATGATGTGTCGCGACTATCACAGCGCGATTCCTCGGTTTGGTTGAGATTGATGTAAGAAAGTAAAATTAGTTTCAAGGTCAGAAGTTCAACAATTTTTTCTCGCTGCGTCTTATTCTATCCTTCACTAGGATAAAAAGTGCAAAAGAAACCACGGCTCACAACTCTACCTTTCTCTTAAAAAATTATGATAAAATTTTTTTATTATTAAATTGATTTTATTTATATTATATTTTCGATGTATTTCACACGCAAAGAAATAATTTCCAACAGGCTTCATCGACAGCACGGTACACATGTGTATAAACTCCATCTAACTGAGGAATGAAGATGTAATATAAATAAAATCAGTTTGATATAGAAAAAACTTTACCATAATTTTTTAAGAAAACGGTGATTTTTGGCCTATGGTTCTTTTCTCACTTTTTATCCTTGTGACGAATTGAATACGATGCAATAGAAGAAATTGTTGACCTTTTGACATTGAAGTTCAAGGTCAATTATCTATTTATTAAATTCTAATTATCTACTAGTTAGTTAAAATGATTGTTACATTATGGCCAATGAGAAGATTGCAATGAGAAAATATACACGATGACAGAAAAAAGAGTTTAGAGGAGTGAGAAATGTCTAATTCACATTGGTCCTAAAAGCAATTCTTTCCCTGTGAAATCAATTTTTATTATTTATTAGCGTTCCGACACCATAATCATATTATGTCGCTTCCGACACAGCGAAATTGGAAGTATTAGTTCAAGGTTGTAAACACAACAGGTCACGTAAACACATGGTTATAAACACATGGTTGTAAACACAAGTCGTAGTATAAATCTTGAGTCACATTGAGTATGCATTCAATGTATTGCAAAGAGAATCAGTATGGAACTAATAATAAATAGACTACGAATCTTTATGCGAAATTTCTTTTGATAATTTTGATAGGGTGTACACAATGTACCAGTAATAATTCACCTGGTGTTTCTTCTATTTTGTGTTTATCTACTCATTTTTTCGATAAATAACTAACTAAATAAATAAATAACAAAAGTTAATTTTACAGGAAAAGGATTTCTTTTAGGACCTATGTTGATTATAGACATTTTTTACTCTTTACGGTGAGTAGTGAGTAGGTATTGTAAAGCATCGGACCTTTTTGTTTATCACCTTCTATTGAAAATACTAATAATTTTTGACATACATAGGTTAATACTGTTTTTATAGAGAAATACACGTTTCTCTTTCAAAAAATGGAAGTGACCTTGAAATATCCGAAACTCTTTGACCTACAAAAAAACCTGTTATTGTCATATCGCTGTCTTCTTCGGACAACGGAGGCAATGATATGCTAATATCTGTAGATTACTATAATAATATTTTCACTGAAGCTCTTCCAGTGTTAAATTGTTAACGTAAAACGGTCATTTCAAATAGAAACGAAGTGGTTCACAGTTAAAAAAAAACCTTTATTTATAAAAGTGAACAGTGTCATTCGAGCCTCGGTGAAGATACGGTTGTCGTAAAGACAGACCCAGTGTTTTATGAAATTTGGGTTAATTCTAGCACAGCTCAGCGGACAGGGAGCTGGGCAGGGGGGGTGGTGGTTCCGTTTCTAAGATTCGTAGCCACCGAATTACGCGCGAATAACTTTCAAGTGGCCCGCGCAAAACGTGGTAAAAGCTAACGTTGCCGATATCACGGCTGGACGTGACTGCGACGGCAGTCCGAGGTCGAGGAACGTAGGTTTAATTTCGTTGAGTGCATCCAACGGGTGATCCGACGGGTCGACGCTACCCTCTGGATATGTGTCTATTCAGGAACATGTGCATGTAAGTCGTTATAGGAGCGCGTGCGCGCGCGGCCGCGCGAGCGAGTAATAGCGATGGGTATTCAATGTACCCCTCCGGTTGATATTCAAGCAAATCCACCGTCTTAACGTTTTGAGTGCTGTTCGGTGTTCATTGTCGGAGACTATGCTTCGTGAAATAGTGGCGCCGCGCCGCTTGAACAAAATGGCGGGGATGCTTGAAACGTGAACTTCTACACAACTGAATTACACTACCGACTGAAAATTTCGAATTAGTTTGCACGTTAACGGCAATAGAGGCAGGTTAACCGACAAATGGCAGGCTGAGAATCATAGCGGTTGCGAATGTTATGATGTAAAATGATCGTTACATTGAAGCTGTCATATCTTAAAAGAAAAAATGATTTTTTCATGTAAGTCACTTTCTTGGAAAGAATATCAAGATGCTTTAAGTGGTGCAATAAAAAATATGTTTCTATTAAAAAAGAAAGTTAACACTACGTTTAGTGTTAACTTTTTTTTAAATCGAAACATTTTTTGATAAACCTACCACCATCGGTCAAATGACCGGTTCTAGATTTTTTATTTCACTATTATTGAGACTATAAGGATGCTTACGTGGTACATAATTAAATAAATATACTTAGTAGAGCAAATATTATAATATGAACCGCACAAAGTTCAACTAAATTTAATCTTGTTATTTTTATGAGGCAAAATCTACCGGCTGCTTGTAAACCTCGGTAGGTTTAGTGTTAATGACCTTCATATGCGATGCCCTCTACGCGTTCACCTACAAAAAACTGTCAACGTCAGAATGTGCTGTATATTACTTTTATTCGATGATCGCGAAAGTTCCTGCCCCATTTGCGTAGACCTCAAGACCTTCTTTGATGAAAACCCACGCAGTTTCCAGGAGAAAGGAATCTACAACTTTGTAAAACATTTTTTTTTATTCATTTATTTATTGTCGCATCAGCGTTTATGAGGTTGCGAAACGTTGGAAGACAACTACAGGAAATTATTTTAAAATTTAACCGTTTGTGTTGCATTGTCGTATCGAACTTTTGTGATCAAGCAATATTTTGGAAGAGATTAATACATTCAGCAATATTTAAATTAAAATAACTCCTGCACTGATAGCATAGAGGCTACTCAGATAGCACAGAGGCGTCTTAAAGACGTCTCCAACGGCTTCCGAACGTCTCCTGAGCGTCTTTTATTCGGAAACGTCTGTAAGACGTCGCGTACTATCTGGGGTTTTATAAAGAAAAAAAATCGATTGGTGCATAAGAAAATAATGGTTCCATTGAAAGAAAAAAAGTTGACTTTCATAAGTTCTTGACGCGTCCACTTAAAAAAATACTAATAATACCAGTACGTTGAAACATTACTCGCTGTGAATATTAATAATGACGTAAATCGAGGTGTTCCAGCCTGTATAGTTATAAGAATAGTCCTCGTCCAGGGGTTGAACAGTGTCCTAATATTACTGTTGTTCATTGTAGCACGTACTCCGGATTTCAAAATAAAATGCACTAATAATTTATTGCAGTGAAAATAGCATATGTATTGTTAAAGTCTTTTCACTGTTTTAAATTGCACCTACCAATTTTTGGCATAAATGCATAAAATCCGGAGTCTACTAATAATAGCAAATCTTCGGGATGAGTAAATAACATCGAGCAATAGTCCCCGTAGCAGTGATTCACCTAGCTACAATAAAAATATGTCTCGCTCCCCATCCCCGAGAATCAAGCCCAGTCGAGTCCAGATAGTCGAAGTGCCGGCTTAAACCACCCCCGTATACGCCCGACGCCCAAAGGGTAGGTTGGACTTGGGTCCGACCAACCCGTGGCCGCCATTATTGACCATCGGTCTTGATTAGCACGACGATACTATTCGGCCTCCCTTGTTTCGCAACCTTCAACATCCTCCGAACGTCGCCGAGCTTTCCGCTCACGGTACATCTTTCTTGCTTGTCATTTGTTTCTTTCACTTTCTACGCGAACTTTCCTGAAGATTTTCCGCTCCTCGAAGCGGAAGCACAGCGCACACCCGAAAGAACCGATCTGCTATTCTGGTTATTTATTCAAGATTCTTGCCGTAGCACGCTTAACTAATGGGAACGTCTTCTGTTAAGTAAATGCGCGAATAGAGAATTCGCGAAGATATGAAGATTTATTAAATGGCGGCTGGGAATGTGTCCTAGAATTATGTATAACCCAGATTTTGAAACTGTGCTAAAATTAATTTTAGTAATTAATATTTTTAAAAAATTAAAAATGATGACGGCAAAATGAAAAATGTTCGATAACGAAGACTTTCGTGTCGTTTAACATGCGTTGAATAAATTGACTCCTACTGCTACTGTAGATAACTGTATGTATAGAATCTGATGTATAGATATATGTGTAGATAATCTCTACGTAAATATATAATAGTGTTTTCATGTTTTACTTTTTGTGAATTATTTGTTGCATACACACTGTGAATGTTGTATGATTACAATAAAATCCGCATTTAATAACGAATTAAAAAATATAACAGAGTTATTAAAACTTTGGAATAAAAGTTGTTTGTGAGTTAAATATTAAAACATAGTGAAATATTTGTTGTTTTTATTTTTATGATATGTTCTGTTTTTATTTATTGGCAGTAGCATTATATAATGATTAATTAATTTACTATTCGTTGATGGTAAAAAGGTTTATAAAATGGAGCTAAAATTCTTGTAAATGAAGAACGTGAATAAGTAAATGAATCAATGTTTACCATAATATAATCAAGAAACTGGAAATTCATTGACAGAATATGTTGATTACAATGGTGTTCAGTTTAAACAATAAGTTCATCCACGGTAAAACTTGTGTTTAATATTACTGTTAAAAATCGGACATTTCATATGTAACAACCTAATATTATACTGCTTTATTATACACGATTTATTAATTTCATACATCTGTTAGTAAATGTACGATATTTTATTGTATTATAGAAACAATTGTTAAATACAAAGATTTGTCCAATAATTTAAAACGGATACAAACAAATTCAATATGAATCGTCTATTGTATGATTACTACGAAGTATTACTTTATGTTTTACGCTAATATTTACAAGTTGTATAAATAGTAAAACAAATTTGTGAATATGAAAAACAGTTGGAAAATATAACTTTCTAGATATACCCGAAATATTTAAATCGACACTAATCTTGAATATTTTTAGTGATTGCTTTTCAACATTTATACAATTTATTTATATTATAACATTTACACTAACATCTAAGGCAACTTTAACTCTTTGTCTTCATCTGAAGTAAAAGAACAAGTCGAAAATGTTTCTTTTTCAATTTGACGGGACTGGGGTATATTCCTATACAATAAAAACAACAGGATTGAATGTATTCAGATTTCATAAGATTTTTATGTAAAAATGTACTGAAGTATAGAAGTATACTAAAAAATTTCTCAAGAAAATATTTCTATAACCTCGCGAAATGTAAAATAAAAAATTTGAAATCTGTTATTTTGACATAATCATATTGTCATATTAAACTATTGACTGTCCATTCCTAACATTGTACATATAAATATTGATAGGTGTGGTAGCATTCCGCAAAAGCACAACAAAGGTTGGACAATCCGTGTCTTTTTCTAGTTACCATACATTGACCGATGTAGCACGACTCTCTGCCACATATTCTGTAGCCGGACCTATACGACGTAAAAGTAAAGAAGCGTCTTATGGGATTTTCCACGTTCGACGTTCCATTGGATTCGGCGAGCGCGCACCGCAAATCACTCGAACCCGAAAATCTTCTAACAGCAGCGTGCGCGCTCCGCGGCCGGTGTCCCCCGCGCGGTTTCTCGCACGAGGGAGACAGGTTGCGGCGCACGCGTGCCATCATCGATACCCCACCAAAGTTTCCCCCCTTTTACAGCGGAGCTGGTACGAGACGGCTTGGTGGTGGCCGTCGATGGTAGGGTGGAAGCCTCTCCTCCGACAGGGCGATGCACACGGTTTCGCAGAACGTTCAGAGCCACCTCCACCTTTCTATGCGTCCCTCCAAGTCCCTCCAGGTCCCTCCGGGTCTCTGATCCTCGTCGCTGAAGCCAGGAACCCCGCGAAGTCGGCTCCATAGTGCCGCGGTACCCGCTAATCAAATCGCACATTCCGAGATCTCGCGGTAGTGACCCGTTTCCGGTCCCATCCCGCAAACCTCGGTGGTCGGGCCTCGATCATTCCTCGAGTCTTTCTGCGTTTTATCGCGAATTCCGTATGTTGCGCATCGTCTTTCGATTATCGAGATGTTGACATTTCATTGTCGCACGGTCGAGTACCGCGCGGAACGGCGGTGATTCGCGACGACGACGTAACCGTGATCGCCGATGGACAAATACTGTGCACGCTGTAACGAAAGGGGACGATAAATCACCGAGGACAACGCACCGGAACGGATACCACCGGTGATTTCCATTTGTTTTCGTGCGTCTACCGAGGATTCTGTACCCGCACCGAGACTATAAAAGGAGAGGAAGATTAATTCAGGGGCGGGTTTCTTCGACGCGGGAGACCGACACGACGACGACGGCGGACGCGAGGAATTTGAGATTCCGGGAGGAAAAATTTCGTACGAGAGAGAGAGAGAGAGACGCGGTGAAAGAAAGTCATTGACAGTGCGCGGCAGATAATATCATAGTCGGCTGAATGGACGCGACCGCCGGCCGATGACGAGCCTCGGACGGGTTTGTTGCACCGATGCGAGAGAAAAAAGAGAAGAAGAGCGTGGCAGGACGAAAATCGCGATTCAAGAGCCGTGGAATTCGCCGTTTCTTACCGGTCGTCGGCGGTCGAGCGTATTCGGGTCGAATCGCCAGACGAAAAGAAGGCCCCGGCGACAACCGACGCGACGCGACGCTCGGCCCGATCGGCCGAAGAGGTATCGCCGCAACGTGATTCATTGGGTTTTTCTCTCTATCGGCATTCGGGATTTACATCGGGCCGGGCCACGATTTCCATCGACGCGCGTGTAAAAACCGCACGGCCGTCCCGGCTGCCGATCAAAGGAGAACGAAGGAGATAGACGCGCTGCCGAGCAGATTAGAGGATAGAGGCCTGACAAAGCGTGCGTGCACGCCTATCGGTGATCTTCGCCGGTCGATCGTCCGCGCTCGTCGGATCGAACGCGACGCGACCACGTTCGTTTCAACTGCAACCTTTGAAATTCGTATTAGGATCGGGACACGGCCGTAAGAAAAGCATCGCCTTTAGCGGCGTTCCTGCCTCCCGAGCGGCGCAACCGTATTCTCCCGTTCCGCCGGAACGGCAACAATTCAATTCGCGATTAGAAATCGAAAAGGTCGCGCTGCCGCGCGTAGACATATTCGAGATAATCGAACGCATTATCGGTGTCCTATTTTAAGAGATTTTTTACCGGCCCCGGACAAAGACTAACTATTCGGTGCCGCTCGCGGCTCTTCGAATCGTGTTCCGCGAGATAATTGTAATGCAACCGCGGAAGCTTCCCGATGCACTTTGTATTAGCCGGTTGCGAAATTGTCGCGCGTGAATCATGAGGGATCTGCCGCGTAGAGGGTGTCAGGGCGACCGGAGATAATCCCGAGCGAGGTGGAGGACGCTGCGCGCTACAGCGAAATAGTTGATAAAGCGGGAGAGGAGACATCGCGCACGATTTTACGAAGAAAGATCGCCGCGATCGCAGCAACATAACCAAGGTTATGGTCGAGATAAACCGGGGCTTGTGAACAGTCCGATAAGACGCGGACGGCCGCCGCCGCGCCGCTTCGGAGGCTAGCGCGCGAGAGGGACGAACGAGTGCGTGGCTGGTTAGAGGTCTGCTCGGATCTTGTCGGAAGGTGTTGGCCGCTACATCCAGTTCGATTTACGATCTCCACCTGTCGATTCGATTCGCCACGATCGGGCTGCGCAGAAGCGAAAAAATTCCGCTGGAGAATTTCACCGATGAGAGACGCTCGCCGCGATCGACGCTCGTGCCTGCTTTCGAGTGACGGTTTCCTGTTTTGATGATTTAACGCGACACTACGTTCTTCGTCGTCGAAGAGAACGCTGGACAAAGTCTGGGATCCGCGTTACCGAAGGATTTTCCAAAGTTCCGCCATTGCGAGGACACCGAGAGGATTGGAGCGACGGAACGCCACAGAACACCAACACCGAGTCCGGATTAATGCCGGACGTCGTCGGACAAGCTCGATCTCATTGATCATTCGGCGCAACCGGCGTTTCTGGATCACCGACGGTGAATCGTGGCCGTTCTTTTCACGAGCCCGCAGACGGTACTATTTACAAACAAGCCATTCAACCGCGGCTCCTACCAGCGGCGCTCGTAAACATTCGTAAGCGTTCGCTCGTGACGCTCGGTGGTCCACACCGCGGAGACGGTCCCGCGTCCCTTGCACGCGATCATACACGATCGCGCTCGACTGACAAGTGGTCGCACGTTTTCTCTCTCGTCCAGATAGGCAAAGTCGTTGGAAGGTGACAGAAGTGCAAGAGGCTCCTTGAGGACCGATCGTCATCGGCGTCTACTTCGCGACGAGATTACGACGGAACTTTGGACGATCGATCGATAAAAAAACCGCGAACCGATTGCTCTCTCTTTTTCACGATACCGAAACAGCGTGAGCCGAAACCACTTCAGAGAGAAGAACAAACACGAAAACTTGTGTTTTCACCAGCGCTTGCTTGTCTATCGATTGCGAGCTGCCAAAGTAGCGGTTGTATGTTTGGAACAATATCGCGTACGCGAAGTGCAGCAAACCAGTCTCCGACGATCACGGTCGGACTCCGCGATGGCCGTTGATTGGAATTATTAGATGTATCTCGCGGAGGACTGAGTAGACGGTGGCATTGTGGAGTGAATGTAGTTCTGTGGATCCGTGAACGTACACGTATGCTCGGTACACGTTAAAAGGTGTGTGTGCACAGTGTTCTTCGGTGGACTCTGACTTGTTAGCGAAGAATAGATCCTGGACCTGGAAGTTGAATCTCGACTTCCGTCGATAGAGACGTAGGAACCCTTTTGGAGTGAAAAGTAGTTGGCACTCGGTTCTCGCGGACTCGTTAGGAAGCGGAGGACCGGTGTAGGATCGGTTGGTGTTCTCGCGGCTGTTGGTTGTTGCTCTTATACTGGAGCTGTACTTGCCGTACGCACCACTGCCGGGGGGTGGCGGAATCCTCCCGGCGGTGAGCAGCGGACCCGCTTCAGGAGGGTGTCGTCCGGTTCTGTTGGGTGGCGTCGATCTGTCGATGTCGGCGGCAGTGCAGCCGGTCGCGACGCTGCCGACGCTGGCGACGCTGCCGACGCTGGCGAGCAGCGGCCCGCCGTCGCATAATCCTCTTCACCATACACCTGGGGAGCTGCCGTTGCCGCCGCCGTTGGGGTCGGCGCCGGTGATGATGTCGCGACCACCGACCACCGCCATGCCACCCCTGGGACCCTCTCTGCCGCCCTCGCATCAGGACGCCGCCGACCTGGCCGAGGATGCCGAGGCGCCCAACCAGGACGTCCTTCGCGCTATCCTCGTCAGGAACAAGAAACTAGAAGGTAAGGATTCCTCCTCTGCTTTTTGCGACGTACCCTTCGACTCGCCGTTCTGCTAGCGATCCTTCGATCTCGTTGGAATCGAACGATACACACACACACGACTCCGTCAATTCGGAAACCGTGCCGAGATCTTTTCAGAATTGTTTTGCCAAGCAATATTCTAGATGAAGCGCAGTTTGAATTTTATTTATAGTAGGTAGTAAAACGATTAATATGACCCTTATGCGAAATAAAAATTTTCTATCTGAATTGCAACGAACTGCAGTGAAATGGAAATTTATTTTCTTTCTTAATGTGTTTAATAGGTTAAAAATAATATAACAATATTTTTTAGTCTTTCTGAACTTTTTAGTAGCTAAGATTACACGTACACATCTTTGTCAGAAATGCAGAAAATCCGCTGTCTAGTGACTCCTCTGTTGCGGATTATGTTGCGAGATGCATTTCGTTGAAATGTGACGTTATAAATGAGACGTACTTTGAACCGTCCAATGGAAAAATGGTGTAAAAGTTGATTACATTGAGAATTAAAAAACCTGTGATTCCTTAGGCAGAAAGCAACGCGTTAAAATACAGAGTCGAAGTTGCATCCAATTTTGAAAATTGCCAATAAATTGTTTCTCCCTGTACGAACACAAACAATCAATGGAGCAGATTGACTTACTACTGGATTATTGATTTCAAGTGTAAAGCGAACATGGGTGGAATATTGTCCTAGGATCTTTTATGCAAGTATTTCTAAGTATTTATAAAAATTGAATAATATCGAAGCAATTCGTTTAACGCTATAATGCACAAGTCTATGAGTTCCACGAATTAAATTTGCATTGATTCAATTGTCTTTGAATTATCCTCGAATTCCTTGATGAATTTTTGTTCTACCAGGTATAGTTTTACGCAATAAATTAACAATTATCTAAGAGAAGATCGTTGGAAGAAATGTCAACGAAAGAATGAACACTTTTGAGCCGTGCACTGCAGAATTATTTAAATGAAAACTGGGAAGATTTAGGGGGTGGATTTTATGCATTTATGACAAACACTAAAAACAATGAAAATGTTCAGTCAATTTAAAGATATTGCTGTACTATTTCCGGCATTGTTAGATGATCTAAAAATGTAATGAATGTCTACGTGGCTTATGCATCGCACAATTAATGCAGACACTTTTTATTCTGCATAAAACTCCGCATTCTACTGATAACAGTTCCCATTAACTACGGAAAACTATACTTAACATTACAGAATAACATTTTAATCGAAAGGGCTAATACTAGACGTTATGTGCGTTATGTACAATATTATAAATAATCGTTGTACAGTATGCACAAAATTCTCCAATACAAAGAGTGAAATTAAACCGACGTGAACGTGATTTCCATATTTTGGAGGGCAAACTGAAAAATTTCTAAGATGTGTAGAAAGAGATAGTACGCATTTATAGTAATCGTCTAAAAACACTACTTTTGGGGGAAGAACGAGTCACCTTCGTGCACACATTGAATTCTGTACTGATAATTAAACAGATAACAATAGAAATCAATGTAAAGAACACTTCAGAAAATAATAAGGAGTGCATACCATTTGAATAAACACATATTGTATTAAAAAAAAAACCACCAATAACCAGCCATCACCGTTGCAGATCAACGGAGTCACTCGCATGAAAAGCGAAAAAGATAGAACAAATGAAAAGATCATTTTCTAACGTAATGACTCACATTATACTTTCAGCCAAATTAAGACTTGTGTCCCGCCTCTACCTTCCCCTTCTGCGACGCTATTCCCCACGATTCCACCATAGCCCAGTCACGTGACGCGTTCCGTCTCTGTCGTGCATGTGTCACAATGTCACGTGACTAATCCAATACCGACAACAAAGAGGATACCTTCTTCCCCTCGATTCGTGTTCTCTCCCCTCATCTCGCGACTCTGCTGAGAACAGGGGGAGAAAAGACAATTTTAATAAGCTCCTGATAATGACTCACAATTTTTAATGTTGTATCATATGGAAATGTAATGTAGAGACAAACAGAATATCACATAAACGTTGTTGTAATGAAAGAACGAACATAGGCTTTATTAGGCCAGAGCCCCCTTTACGGTTAAATGAATAAAAATAGAAACAATATAAATTAACAACTTAAGAAAAAATTAATTGATCCAAGGGTTAATTATGCCGTCAAACCAAGGGCCCCAAAATTAACAGTCTACCGCTGGTCGAACAAAGTATCGCATAAACGATATAATGTAAGGACGAACAAAATTTGTTGTTTATCTAATAATTTATATAAATGTAAAATTATGCTATCACCAGTTGCGCCACTGCTAAGACTGTGAAAATGATCTGGTATAAGTATGTGTGAAATGGAAAGGGGAACATTTCGACGCGTATTAAAATTCGTGGAGAAATTAAAAAATGTAGCTGCGGCTATGAAATTAGTATCGATTTCATGTCTTCGCTCACTGTCATGAATCTTTAAGGCGGCAAAGCCAATTACTGAACGGGAATTAATTGACGAGAGCCAGATTTAGCGGAGGATCGTTGATTTCACACAATTGTCGAGAGGAGCATGTTGCAATTACCTTGGTGGATTCATTGAACCATCTCGAGAAACGGGGAGCAGTAGTTTCGATGATTTCGTCGCTATCACGACCGTTCGTGTGATATCAGTCAGGTTGAAATTTTTGTGCCACATTACGCGAACAGTGGCTGGCTCTTGATAAGAACTCTCGATCCGAATGATCGATAAGATTAACGTCGGTTTTCGAGACGGTGCGATTGTCACATTTGGGCCACTGGGTAGCATTTTATATCGATCTCGAAAGATCCAGTTTTTCTGAATCGGACAAACAACGTCAATTCAAATCGTGCAGAGAGCAATTAGGCGAACAGGTTAGAAACATAAAGCTGTTGAAGTGGGACACTATCGTGAGTTCTATTTCGAGATGATTTATTACAAGCGTTTTTTTTTTTTATCAGTGAAATGTCCCGTTACTTTTTATCTCTGCAGTACAGATTAGGCGAAAGAGAGACGACTTTATTGTATACTATTGACGTTTTTAATTTGATAATTGCCGGTGCAACATTTACTACTTTTAATGCCGCTGATATCTGCACGCGCGATTTAATCTTTCATTCAGTGAGCACATTATGATTGCGACAATCTACTGGAATGCAACTTGTTGACGATATTCGAAAAATAACCGGCGTTAGCTTCGTAATCTTTGTGTTATAAGTTTCTTTAAAAAAAATCCATCGATACAATAAGCGTAAAGCAGCTTCGAGAAAACAAGCAGCATTTAAATAAATGTTTTCTTCTCTGCAAATTGATCGGTATTGTTACTTTCTCTTTACCTTGACAATTATAATGTTTCTCAACTTGAAAATTTCTAATTAATGTCAAAAAGCTTATAAACATTGCAAATTGTTTATTAATTCATCAAAGTGTTCGTAATCAATTTCTTTACCTACATAATTCAGTGCTGTTGTTCGACGTTTGCAGTATGTTTATTTTTCTTTTGCTACAAATAATACAATAGTAAAAATTAATTAACTGGTTGTAAGGAGATTTAAGTCATACAATGTTCGTTTGTTTTGAAAAATTTCATGCAACATTATATATCTATATTAGTAGCCAGAAAAGTGAATATAGTAAAGTCTTGATCGAAGAAAAATCCTCGGATCTGGACTGTTTCTTAGATCCTGTTGTTCTACTATTTCTTTGTGACCTCGCCCACCGCGCCGAACATAGAAAAGGACAGCGCGTATACACGGATTCCGCACACAAAAGCTTACTGCATACCGTCAATTAAAGCTACATACAGTAAATTAAATACAGTTCCAATTATATCGTGTTCACTGTTATTTTAATAAGAAAAATGTCACAAATAAGTTGGTGAAAATTCCATAAAAAAATAATTAAAAATGGAGAAGTTTTGTAATTAGTAGTAGTTCACACCTATATACATAACCCGTACCGAATTACCCGACATGCTTACACTTTACATTGCTCGGCGACCAAAGCAGCTAAAGATTCTTGGCCCCTTGCAGAGTGTGCCCCAAAGTGGAGGCCATAAGCAATTTTCTTAGATCAAGACTGAACTGTACCACCTTAATGTAAGTGCAGAATTTATAGTATAGTTCACTATTTCCAAACTATCATTTTAAATTTATCAATGAATAATTCATTGTTCTCGTTATAAAGTCCACAAAATACTGAAAAGTTTTTGGAAATGAAGTTTGCGCAGAATCAAATTTCATATGACAATATTGTTTAATAAAATGACATGCGTATATTAGAAAGTTAAGAACGTTTATAATTTTGTAATATCAAAGAGGATCGACAGTAATACAACATAATAAATATAAATTGCTGCACGATGCATAATTGTAATTTATCATTCACATTCATAAACATAGAAATAGACACTCGTTTAAAATCAATTAGTTATTTTTAGATATTGGTTTCGTCTTCTAAACACTGATACGAATAACTGTGAATCGATCATTCAGTAAGCTATAAATCCGAATTTATGCAGTATTAATAGAATTTAATGCAAATCCGAATAACGCTTACCTTTAATCAATGAGAAATGTAGGATGTCTGTGCCAGTGTTGAGCAAATGTTATTCAGAATAATAAATAAAATAACAACGAATAAATTCAATTATTTGTTATTCGCAAATAACGCTGATCAATTTATGCGTTATTGCTTTATTCTTTATTTAAAGTTTCCGAATAATTTTCAAGTGTAACTATAGGAATATATTTATATACAAAAACTTTAGAAATGAAAATTATTATTCATCTTAACAATTTTTATTTGCATTGCTTACAACGCCATCTTATACTAAATGTAATATTTACCGCAGAAATCACAATAATCAGGTAATGCGATCAGCAGTCCGTGGATTCAGTAGAGAGATTAAAGTAATTTAAAACCGCCAATGTATTATTTTCAACTTGTTCAAATGATGAAAGTAAGAATAAAATATCTGTTTGGCTCCTGTCCCTTGCAATAGCAGCAGCCAAATTTAATTTTTCACAAAAATCCGCAGTGTAGTTTCAATATGACCATTAAAAACGCACATATTAGCAACCGCTTTGAATTGTCAAGTCTTCGAACAACACTGATTTTTTTAAATCAAGATTTTTTTAAAAAGTTCAAGGAGGGCTGCATGCAAGTCGAAAATGCAGGCTGTAACACGCTTACGAAGACGACGCGCGACCGGGTGGTCAGACGAAAAGCAGGACACGGAAAGGACCGCTGTAAAACTACAATTTATGGCAATCGCATGTTTCGGTTTCCCTGCAGATTGGTATGCAGAGTCAATGGGTAACTGTTCGAAAACGTCGTTTGTCCTTTAACGCAGCAAGAGGTAGAAATCTCAGGTCCGCGTGGCGTTTAAGGGCCCCTATTGTCCTATGTACCTTCCTTAAAAAACTTTCTAAGGGGACAGACGACGTTTTCGAACAGTTACCCATCAACTCTGCGTACCAATCTGCAGGAGAACCGAAACATGTGATCGCCATAAATTCTAGTCTTGCAGCGATCCTTTTCATATCCTGTTTTTTGTCCGACCATCCCGTCGTTTTCGTAAGCGTGGTACAGCGTGCATTTTCGACACGCATAATGTCCTCCCTAAAATTTTCATAAAAATGTGGAGAGAACATCTACAAAAACCTGTCAATTTAAAGCTCGTAGCTGCTAATTCGTACGTTTTTAATAGTCATATTAAAATTAATCACTAGACTACGGATTTTTGTGCAAAATGGAAGTTGGCTGCTGCTATTGCAACGGACAGGAGCCAAGCAGATACTTTTTTTTTCTAATTTTGAAATCTCGGATGATTCTTTAATCATTTGAACAAGTTAAAAATAATACATTGTTCATTTTTTAATTATTTTAATCTCTTCACTTTTTTAAAATGCGCCTATTCATTTTTGCTACAAGTGCATAAAATCTGCGGTCTACTGATCGCATTACCTGATTATTGTGATTTGTGCTGCAATACAAGTGATATTGCAATTGTTATTAGTGCATATGTATGTATTGTGTGGAAAAATTTCGCGGGATCTGTATGAAATAAGTACAGGATTTATTTATCGATTAGACAGTAAAAGCGAAGGTCCGGATCATTGACTTTACCGCACATTCCTTAGGCCTTAGGTTGTCGTATACCTACTATCTACCACCAGGTGTGCAGGTCGTTGACCTGAGCATACGTCTCTTAGTTTTCGGCACTGTCGGATACTTGAAGCCAGTTGTGCAGTTCATCCGCGAGTGGTTCAATGACACACATTTCGAAGCAGCAAGTGCATTTACGGCTGAATAAGTGAATTTTTAGTTCAATCAGTTTCTGCTTCTTCTCTTGTTCGTTGCTCCGTAGCGACGCACCACTAACGCTTCGCTCAGTGTGCCCGCTAGCGCGCCGGACCATCTTTGTCAAGATGCATCTGGGTCGCGGTCTGATTGGTCCGTGTTTTTCCTTAATAACTCCTAAACGAAGCCTCGGCGGACGTTTTGCAAAAGGAAAATATCTCTTCAAATTCAAATGTGCAGATAGCTGTATCTATATCCGTTACCAAGAAATGTTGTGAAGAAAGACGGGTACTTTTCCGTTAGCCGGGCGCAATCTAACACAGACCAATAATTATAAGCATATACATATAATTACAAATGTCAATGAATTGTAAACAAAATAGTTTTACCCAAAAAGAATGCTTATAATTATTGGTCTGGGTTAGATTATAATTATATATGCTTATAATTATTGGTCTGAAAAGTACCGAAAGACGTAACGATTGGGACAATACGATAGGACATATTATGTACGTCATATTTTCGGTTTTCACGAGGGAACCCCGTCGACTGATACACGCCGATTTTGACGAAGGTTTGCACAAGTGTTCATAGGATTCACCTAACAATTCAGCCATATTTCGTTTGAGCCCGTTGTTTACTTTAAGAGAACCCGTCTAGTCTTTTAGGTAAGTGCCTACAAATCGGAAACCACAAAAGATGTTAAACTTTGTTCAGAATTTTCGTGACGACTCTGACTCGTCATTGTAGGGCAAGGGGTTAGATAAAAATTAACAAATTAATAGAGTGCGGTATCTTCTTGTCCCCAAACAATTAACTGAAGTTTGTATTAACAAATGGTATCCCGACGGATAAAATTGTGAGCATAAAGTATGATAAAAAGATCGAAAGTTTTGCGCTAATTAACGCGTTTCGAAACAGATCGAGGAACAAGGTAAGCCGACTCGAACAACTTAGTCGCTTGAACGTTCCCCGATAATAAAGGATAGGCGATAGAACAGTCCGCGGGTCCGCGTGAAGGTTTTGTTAAAAGGGCGCGGTGAGGGTGGTGGATATTTTAATAAGGTAAGTGCTGCAAGGCCGGTTGCTATGCCATTGGGGCGGTTTAATCATGTAATGTGTTCGGAGGCTCGGCCACCCCACAATCAATACGGTATTGCTTCGGGCACGATAGCGAATGTGCTTAAATCTAAACCTAAATCTAAACTTAGGCCCAAACACTAGAACCTAAACTGCGCGTTAGCCTTTTACGCGTCCTGTCCGCCGATTAAACGCGTTCGTTAAACACGTCGATTGAACGGCTGACCGTTAGATTCGCTTCTACCGCGATCCTGATCTACCGGAGATATCATTGATTCTACAAGGCAGTTTTAATACGCTTAGAATGTTTATGTTCTCATTCGTTTCCGTAGATCATTTTACAGAATCTACTCATTTAATGATCTTTTAATCTATTAACACGAAATTTACAACTGGTTCGCCGGTCAAGTGATCGGTATCAGATTACATCACAATATTTGTTCAAAGTTGAAAAATACGTCTTTTTTCAAACTCAAATTTCTCAAAAACTGTGCTTCCAGGAGAAAAATTAAGGGCAGATTCGGAATCAGCGCAAAAAACTCTGTAAGAATTGCATAGTGAGAATCGAAGAATTTTTTTGCTACTGGACAGTGTAATTAGATTGTTAACTTTTTCTCGATCGTACATTGTTTAAATACAAGTTGTGAAAATCTCGGCGAAACTTTTAAACATTAACGATTCGGGTTTGAATCAGTTAACGTTATTAGCCACATTTTGCTAAAAATTGTTGGAACGTTGGAATTGTTGGAACGTTTAAAAGTTTCCATATAAATAGCTATTATAGCGTAATAATTGATCGAACCGTTGCGCCGAGATTTTCACAACTTGTAGTGTAATTAGACATCGGATTTTATGTATCTATGGCAAAAATGTGTAGGTGTGATCTGAAATAGTAAAAACATTAAAAGAATTTAACTGTTATATTATTTTCAATCTATTAAACATATTAAGAATGAAAATAAATCTTTAGTTCAATCCAAATTGTTGCAATTCATATAAGCAGTTTTTATTTTGCATAAAGATCGGCTGTCTAATAATAATACATATAATTATGCGAGTAATTAAAAGTTAAATAAAGTTGATAACGTACATATTTATTAGACTCCGTTCAGTATCTTCATCACGAGACTGACTGTTAGGGCAAGGGGTTAAATCGTACGGCGATTGGGCGGCTAGGCATGATAGATAAAATGCATGGGAAGACTTGCATTTAGAATAAAGTTTTGGACAGAAAGTCGAGGAGATCACCGCGGTTCTGACAAGGAGTAGAAAGCTCCAATGAAGATGTCAAGCATCCCTCGAGTAAATGGTAACCATAGGAGACGCTGGCTCATGGCGAATAGATGTCGGACAGGGATGGGGTGGAAAGAAAATGGCGGCTGGTTAGAGGGCACGTAGCAGTCGCATGCGGGGTGGCAGAGCCGGCGGGAAAATGAAGATGAAGATTTTTGCGTCTTTGTTGCGGATGACGACGGATCGGCTTTGCCTCTTTCAAAGGACTAAACTTTAAGGATCCCGCCGAGTTTATACATACCGCTTTTTACGAGTATGATACTGCCGAAACTATTGTTCTTTCGTTCCAATACCGGTTCAACTGCTTCTATTCATACGTTTTTTTCCCAGCCTATAGTTATTTATGATATACGAAATGAAGACTATCGTAATAATAAATTATTTAACACATTCACGCCGGGAGATTTCTAAACTGAATCTTTAGGCAGAATTTTTTTACACATACAAATTTTTTCTTCCTTCAGTGACCTCGATACAGTAGAACCTCCATTATCCGAACTAAGTGAGACGCGGAAGTTGGGAATATCGATTTGTTCGCATAATCGAACAGTTTTAAAATTACTTATTAAATACAAGAATATACTATCGCTGTCATTAGAAATACAGGGTGTCTCACCTAGATTGAGTATCTTAAATCTCTCGCTTATTTTCGGCGATAGAAAAAATATCAAGGAACAGAAGTGTTCATTTCAAGGGCGCAAATATTGTGGTTAACAACAAAATATCTCAGGGTCATTTTTTTTCGTGATATTACATTTTTTTAAATGGGACTGTATGTTTTTGTAACGACCACCACATGACCTTGAGTAGAAAAAATTCACAAAAGTAACAGAAATTACTTCACTATTTGCATCGATTGCCCAACTTTTGTGAACTTTTTGTGCTCAAGGTCACGCGAAGGTCATTATATTACAGGCCATATTTTTTATTACCAAGAATAAGCGAGATACTCAAGATGCTCAACTTAGGTAGAACACTGCATTATATTACTCAAAATATATTTAAGTACATTATACGATGCATAGCAATTATACAGTTAGTGTCAACAAAACTTATTTGTTAAAGTAATCTTTAATTTTTGTTAATCATCGAGGACTGTCTTTTCGACATCTCTCATTCATTGGTTTGGATAATCGTAGTTCTACCGTACATTAAGTAGTTATAAACTGTAGAATGAACAAAATATTCCGTTATATCGGTCGCAACAATTTTAAATAAATGATCCGTAATGTCAGCGCTACAGGTTCGAACCAATTTTAAGAACCTTGAGACTGATTCACATTAGGATCGAAACATTGGGAAATATTTAATTGCAAAATTGCTTAAAGGTTAAAATTGGATCGAACATGTAGCGCTGACATTACGGATCGTTTAGAATGAACCTTGGGACCCTTAGAACATCTAAGACCCCGAAATTGTGCTGCTTTTGAAAGCATTTTGGAAGAAAGACGTATCTATAGCATACGATATTTATAAAAATTGGAAAATTTATTCGACCATGGCGGTTTCATCACAAATCGATTACAACGGCCGGGTCTAGTAAATCTCGCGACGTAATAAAAAGTTGCCCGGACCTTTGTCTTCTGTATAAAAGAGCAGGAACATTTTCCCACCTACATTTCTCTTGGCGGAGAGCTCGCGGACCGGCGAGAGGGAATTGCTTCCCAAGTCGAAAGTTTCTGCGGTGGCGGTGGTTTTTCCTATTTCTTTTTTTTTTTTACGGCACCGCCGCATCTCCACCACCCACGCCCAAAAGCTGTGGAACGAACCCTGCCAGCTCTCTTCTCTCGTTTTCTTCGTTTTCTCGCCACGGCTTCGCCCCGAGCGACCACTCGGTTTGATACATCGGCCCGGTAACGTCGTTAAATACTGGTTATCGACCGGCTATGACCAGGTCCTGTCCTTATGAGGGAAAATTATTAGACGCCCGCGTATCGATGCCGGCTCGATGTATCATTCTTCCCTGCTTCCAGTTCAATTGGTATGGAATCGTCGGCAATTTGTGACACGGTCGTGAAGAATACGATTCTTCAAAGGCTATGCAGGCTGATTCAGCTAACCATACCACACAAACTACATGTAAACTATTTCGTACATCAAGAAATGGTTGAAACGAAAGTTGTATCAAGACTACCATACAATATAAAAATTAATTTCTTCCTGGTTTGCTTTTTTATCGAAACACGAAGGTCACCTTCAGTTTTTTTTTATCGTAAACGGTAAATTCTAATCTTACGGTCGAAAAGAGAAGTGAATTCTGAATAAAAAACTATAAGAGTATGTACGGTGAACAACTAATAGATACTTAGATATTCTCTATAAATTATTTTTAAAGCAGGTAATGCTCAAAATATTCTCCACTAGAGAGAATATTTTTCCTTATTGGACACCTAATTTTACAGTGAACTTAAAACTAAAAAATATAATTGTATCAAAAGAAAGAATTATTTCTTTATTATGATTATTTTTATAATAAAGATATTTTTATTTTTTATTATATTTATTATTATTTTTAAAGCAGCATATATTAATTTGGTACGATTAATATATTAGCGTAAAAATTCATTTTAAAACTTGGAGAAATAGTTCCGTCACCCACATGTGGGTGACATGGCAGTCAACGTGTTAATAAAAAAAGTAGATCCCGCTGAAATTAGGCGATAGTGAAGAGTGGTAAAGAGAGAAGTTGGTAAAATGGATTTGAAACACTGATCATTATCAATTAAATATCATTACATACATAAACATCCACAGTCTAGTAATCAGTGTCGCCAGACCAGGGGAATCGAGGGGAATACAGTTACCCTCTCTGTGTCACTATCGGATCAGTCACGTGAGATCGTGACATATGCATGACAGAGACGAAACGCGTCACGCGAGCAGGCAGTGGGGGAAGCGTGGGGATGCTCGTCGCTGGATAATTGAGGGATAGCGTCGTAGCTAGGGAAGGATAGAGTGGGAGGACAAAGCTTAATCTGGCAACACTGCGAGTTTTCTTCCGCTGTAAGTCAGGACGGTTCTCAATGTATTGCGGTGCATGATACCCTATGCGCCTTTACGCAGTATGTGTTCACAGGTGAATAGAGAGAATGTGTTAGAACCTAGCGGGAAAGCGTCTTCGATTGCGAAAGAATAGAATATGCTCTCTCGTTCTGGCACTGAGCGGAGTCGAGCGGACAACTTGAAAAGAGGGGTAACGATTTTCTTATTGCGAAACATCAACGTCTTATAGCGGAGCAGAACTGTGTAGGCTACTGATGTATCGCTCGATGTGGACGACGAGCTACGTGAAATTGACGCGTGAACTGCAACACCGTAAGTTTCCCAATTAGATTCCTTGAATGCGGGACAGGTGAAATCCGTCACTGGGTTGCTAAGTGAATAATTCAAGGCAGCAACGGATCGGACGCATTCCGGCGTACGTTGACAGGACGGTTGTGGCGCCGCGGCGCGCTGCACCGTAGCTTGGTCGCGATGCAAGGTACGGGGCGGCTCGGCGCGTGAAAAGTTGGCAAATGGCGGGACGCGAAGTGGCTTTTCACCGCGGGAGACGTTACCGCGGCGAAAATTAATGCCTCGATAAAACGCACCGGGCGAGAACACGCGAAGAAGGCAAGTGGCGCGTAAAGTATCTCTGGGAAAGGAACTGTTACCGTTCCTGGGCTGTTCGGGCACGCGTCGACCGTCGGCATCGAGTTACCGCCATCTCACCCCATCGCTATTACGACGTTACGACTTTTTTCCTCTCGCCCGTGAGCGATTGAAATCGGTCCATTTCCGGTCTAATGTTTCGAACTTGAGGTTTGATCGATAGTCCCGTTTTTTATTTGGATCGGCCGCTCTTTATCCTTTTCCCTTGTTCTAATCTTTCGGGTATACTCGTGGGACCATCGCGGGGAGAAGGTTAATTTCTTAAACGCGGACAAAGGGTCGGTTACCGAGGAATTATCACGGGGTTTTCACTGATTTTCCTATAATATTAATCCTGATTCGGTAGAATCTCGCTTGTTCCCACGTAATAGGCATGAAAATCAAGGCCGCGCAACGAAAGAAGGTAAATATAGCTAAGAGGGGGGACCCACCTCGGATCACTTTGACCTTCACAGATGTTGTCACGGACAAGTTTCTGAACAACTTTTGTTTTGTTTAACTTTGAAAGTTAAAAATAATCAAATTTAGCAATCGAAGCGTCTCTGAGACGCCATTTTGAGACAAGGGGTTAAAATGTTGCAAATATTATAAATTCCTACAATTACAATTTTACAAAACTTTTTAAAACGTTGAATAGTGACGGTTTAAGAAAGAGGTTATGGTTTTACACATTTAGTATTGATAAGAATGTTTAAAAAATAATTAAAAACTTCGTCGAGGAAGGTCTGTTACATTTTGTAATAATTTTAGTGAACATTTATGATTGGTACCACCACATAACCCAGGTAGATAAAAAACGACGAATGAATCTCTTTTTCTCATTTTAACAATATTATAATGAAAATTTGTTAGTTGCATATTAAGAAAAAGAAAATCAGTAATAAATAAATAAATTCTATTTGTCATTTATTTGACTCCTACACTGACGAAGCGTTGATTCTTCAACGATTAGTATGTTCTCCGTTTGTTATTTGACTTATATTTGTAATAACAAGAACAACTGCTTGCACAATGAATCACGGTAGTCGCATAAGTTACAAAATTTTTTTATCTGATAACGAGCCCTGTCTGGTAGAGGCGACCTCCTTTTCGATAGTTTCCATTCGAGTTAACACACCGGTTCAAGCAAGATAATCGCTACTACAATGCGTTTGAAAAGGCTGATCCTCGATAAGATTACGTATTTTTTGTATGATCATCAAGTACCAATATTTTGTTAAACGTCATAGTAGAACTGTGAGAAATAACTGTAAACGTGAAACGGATAACAGAAAATTAATTAATAGCCTATTTATATAAATGTTGATTTGTATAAACAGAATATTGATTTAGTTTAAAAAATATATAGGGTGGGACACCACATATTACAACTGCGATGTACACGACTATCATTATTCGTAGCGGAAATCGGTTCAGGTAGGATTGAACGGTATCAAAAGGGCCACATATGAAGTAGAGGGCATACGAAGGTCATTCACTTTTCAAAAATGGAAACATATTTCTTTTAGATGCATTAAGTGGTGAAATAAAAAATATGTTTCCATTTTTAAAAAAGTTAATGACCTTCGCATGCCCTCTACGCATCCACCTACACCTACGCAAACACTATTAACGTCAAAATGTGCCTTTCTTGAATATACATATGTATAGGCTCATATAAAAAAGTTGTAAAACTATTATTTTTTAATTTCTTTATAATTCCTACCATTTGCAATCTAAACAAATTTTTGTTTACTCATTCCCTACCAAACTAGTCGGTTTAACATCTCAAAAGAATTCGAATCGTTTGGTCCAATTTTAAAAAAGTTAGGCGATTTTTAAGATTGTCCACTTAATATCCGCTGTCTACTAATAAGTGTCCACATACTTTTGAGCGGGATTGAATATAATAATTCAGTGATAAATGTTTCACTGAAATCTCGAGCTCTCTCTGGTCGATTCGATCGAGAGCCTCGGCAAACATCGAAAGCCACAAGAGCAATATGTAACAGCAAAATAACGTGTAATCTGAAACGATACGCCGAAAGCTCGTAGGGGTTGGAGCTGGTCTCGCGTTGCATGTACGTGGGAACGCGTGACTCGGGGTTGTTTTCGTTGGTCGGTGGTGCTCGTGGGTCTTTTCGGGTCTGCGGTTCGGTTTTTCGACGGCGAGCCATCTATCGTGTGGCATGCGTTCATGTTCCGGCCGTTTTTCCAACGCCACGTGACTCCTCGACCGATGTTTCGCCGGGCGTAATCACGTGTGCCCCTCTCGGCCACGCGTTCCCCATTATTGCGCGAGTTTACGCGATCGGAGATTAAGTGGCTCTTGATGGGAACTAAACACCGTTTAAACCGCGCTCATACAAACTTACGATTACGCGTGGTCGATAACAGAGGGTCCATTGCTGTCGGAAAAATGAACTTGTAGAATACGTTTACAATCACACGAACGAACAATGGCGGTGACTTCCAGAGCTACACGGCAGCTCGAGTAACATGCAATTTCGTATACGGTGACTCTCGATAATATTTTAGTGACCACAAAAAGCTGCTATTGTTTTTAAAATAAACAGTACGGAGCGGTTATAATACGTAAAATTTCCACGCGATGTTCTAGTCGAGATTATTATTTAATTATACGTTTATTAGTTTGTTTTCACATAAATATTAATTTTTGGCAGCAAAACAGAGTTTGAATTTCTACATTTCATATATTTTTTACGAAGCTATAACTAATTCAAGTTTGTCTATGCGTTTTCTCCTTTATCTAACTTTTTTACAACTTTCTAGAGGTGGGTGGGTACCCGGAAATTCGGGCCCAGATCGGGTCGCGTATTTTACTTGGGTTCGAGTCGAAATCGGGTCGGGTCGTGAACCCGAAAATTTATATTGTTTGAGTCCCCGATTGTCATAGATTTTCGGGTTCCCGATCCGACCCGAACTCTACTTCGGGTACCAGAAATTTCCTGGTACCCGAGTATCACGAATTTTCGGGTTCCGACCCGACCCGACCCGTACCGAGGCTCGGATACCCGCCCACCCCCATAACTTTCCCATTATTTTCCCGACAAATAATGGTAGGTTTACATTTCCTTACAATCTAAATAATAACTCTGCATCAATAATTTGAGGTTGTACGCCTAAGGTATCTAAAATTTGGCCACTTTTTAACATCGTTCTTTATACGTGCATTCAAATATTGTGTATACTAACTTTGATGTTTAATAATTGGAACGTTTAAGCAGGAATGGTTTATGTTATATTACGCAGGTTCAATTTGTGATTGTGCAGGTGGATTCACGTTGAACGAGGTAAACTTGTTCGCAGGTAAATTATTTATGATCGCCGAGCGAGAAAAGTACTGAAAGGTTGAAACACGACTAACAGGATGTCCTATAAAAACGTTATGGTGTTTCACAAACGTCAAACAGTACATTGTTCAGCCACTTGTAAAATCTGACGATGAAAACTTGAACGTGACGGTAAAATACACGTTACAATAATCGGATTAAGGAATAAAATAATTTAACAGGTTATTCCGTTCAAAACAATCATTTTAATAGATTTTATTATTTATTTTATCCTGTCTTCCTCTTCCTCCCTGTCTCTATTTTCTTTCTGGTTTATTTTACATTCAATTTGTTTCATGCAAATTTGATTATATTTTGTTCTTATTACATTTATGTTGTACGCCGATTTATTTTAATCGACTTAATTAGTTCATTTTTTTCCTTTTGTTGTAGAACGGAAGATTGAAAGACCAAGATGTTTTCCGATCAAGGAAGAACGTGAGTCCCTTTTAATTTTGATATTTCATTTTCATTTTCATGTCTATATTGTTTCTTTGTTTCGTTACCTTTTTCTCTTTTTTTCTTATTTATAATAACACGGAAATAATCGTAATTATGGAAGGGATATACCGAAGCTGATAATGTCTATAGGTTCACAAGTTGACGGTGTATTTGAATATTTGTTTAATTATTTATGTAACAATTTTAATATAGGCTTTCATTTCAGCATATTACAACCACATACAACCCAATTTTCTTAAAATTGCACCAAATGAATTGACATTTCTTCACATGTTCGAAGACTTAGTTTACCAAGTAACGGGTAAACGAAATCTTGAAACAATTGCTAATGGTCGGAATTGCGAAGAAAAAAATAAGTAAAAGTCAATTTTTTCAACTTTTTTATCTGTGCCCGTAATGAAACTTTGAAACCCGCATTTTGTAGATCTACGCCAATTATATGCAGGGTGTCCCAAAAATGTTGAAGTAACTTCATTTGAAGTAACTTTTTTCATGGGACCTTCGCCAACTTATTTGTTGGTATTTTTCTGATTAAAATGACACTAAACACAATATAATTTCAACTGCATTTAGTGGTTTAATTGACAGTATGCAGAAAGTTTTCGGCCACGCGATCCGTGTTTACACGCGCAGTCCTTTTCTACGTTTAGCCGGGCGCGGCGGTCAGCCAGGTCACAAAGAAATAGTAGAACCACAGGATCTAAGAGGCAGCACGGACTCAAGGGTCTCTATTTATTTCAAGTGTGAGCTGATAGGATAAGAATATTATAAACTGCGTTGTAAATATATCTATTATACAAATACATACACTTTTCAAATTTTACAAATTCGAAAAATTTAAATAACGAAAAAAATAAATTCAGTTTATTCGTTATCCATGAATAATGAATAAATTATTTAGCATTATTCGCGAATAGCGGTAATTATTTACATTAGAGGCTTCCTCACCTTTTCGAGATGTTGAAACTTTTTTGCGAATGTCTCGGAAACTAAAGCTGAGCGGCCATAAAATATTTCAAGGTCATCAAAATCGGTGAGGAAGCCGCTAATGTAAATATTTACCCGAAGAGCAAGTAATAATACTTATTTTATTTTTTATTCTGAGTAACATTTGCCCAAAACTGTTTTTACTTTTTGCAATTTTTGACTATGGTATCGGATAAGTATCGGAACTGACGATCCATTTCAAGTAGCGGCTTCGCTTTTTCAAGTGACCCTCGAAGCAGGGTGAAGGGGAAGCATGAAGCATTAAGTACAAGATCATCGACTCTGCCCCATATGCCGTCGAGGACATGGTGTCAGCTCGACAGTTGGTCTCACTCATTGTCCAGTCGCACTTTTATATGCGACTTGAAGCTGTACCTCAAGTTGTTTATCATTGTATGTTTAAAAGTTCCGAAGCCGAGTGGCAGGGTTCCCGTCGAAAATACGGGTCGACCCTTATTGGTCCTCGTCCTGCGGCTCTTTAAACTAACATTTTTAGGATTATCATAGATCGTTTGATACTTTTGTATGGCAAGTCATGAAGATGACAGAGAACGTAACAATATGGCATCTGGCTTCAGTTTGTAGCAAGTTGGTTAAAAGTAAATAGTGGAATATTGTTTTAATACTTTAACCCTTGACCAGTGATACGACATGCGTGTTCAAATTTTTCTGACATCTAGCATAATCACTAAATTCAAAATCGCCTGATCAAAATCCTGATATTTATTTGATTTCAAACTGAATATACAGAATTGTTTATTTACAGTGGACTGGGCAGTGGACTGAAGGCATATGAACATTGTAACTCATATGCCCACCGGCATGATGTAAACATGTACCTTCTTTAAAGAAATTTTTACCAACAATGAATTTATAGAATCAGTTTAATTAAGCAATTAAATTTTACAGACGTAATTTATTTTACAGACGCAAAATTTCTCCCTTGAGAATGATCCACATTAGGATCGATACGTCGGGAAACTTTTAATTGCAAAATTGCTTAAAGGTTAAAATTGAATCGAACCTGTAGCGCTGACATTGCGGATCATTTATTTAAAATTTTTGCGATCGATATAACGGAATATTTATCATTGTTATATTCTCAGCGCATTTAGTTGATTGTATAATAAATACTAAAGAGAATTACAAAATTGTGTTGTTTAATTCAAAGTTTTTATTGCTACTTTATTAATGAGAATTTCTTCAAATAAACAAACTTTATTAATAGGTACACACAAGTGAACAAAGATCATAATATTTCATTTAATTTCTATAATTGTGCAGACACATATAAAAAATTTGAATAAACAGAAAGAATGTTACAAATATACGTATATAGACTACAAAACATAACAAAATACCATGGAGAGATTCCATACCTTTGGATCGATGGAGGTCTGTTTAAAGAATGGACCGCAAAATTGACCTTGACCCTTTCTTTGAAGATCAAAAATCTTCCTTATCATATCGTAACGAATTTGATGTCAGTGGAAACGAATGAACTCAAACCTGTCGCTAAACGTGGACTGTCGATGAAAACATTTGTCGACGATGTGACCATGTCGGTCAAATCGTGTCGGTAAAATAAGTTGTCGATCCAAGGATAACTCGAGATGGACACGTACCTTTAGACTAGTTTAGACAAACAGATGTTCGACGGCGTGCGCATTCCACAGTTAGGACAAGTGGAAGTAATTTGCATAGAGTCGGTCAACAAAAAGAATTAACTGAAAACAACGAGGAGAGGGTAACGCCTACGATCCACAGAATAATCTTATAGTAGAAAATAGCAAACGCTTGGGTAGCACGCGTGCATATTCATCGACGCACATGGTGCCAGAAGCGACGGGGTACCAGTTGTTCCGGCACGCTCCTGGCACGTGCGGCTCACGTGGCGTCTCTGATGAGTGGATTGTTCATTTTGTGCGTTACCTCTGTTACAACCTGAAGCAACTGCGCGGCCTTGTTGCAATACGTCCGTCGATGCGATAATAGGAAATAATTGATAAACCAACGAGCAATGCGCATAAATCATTGTATTAGAATCAAACGTGTTTTTAAACACAGCAAGTTCTTAGTTAAATTAGAAATACAGCAATGAACATTAAACGTTGTTCAATCTAAAGTAAAACCGTACAGATTTTTCAAAAAATATATCAGGGAATTTCTCATAATGGGTACAGAGTGCTAAAAAAAATCATTCAAGATTCATATGACACATGGTCGCGTATACAAAATAAAAATTTCATAGAAATAGTTAATTTTATATAAATTAAATAGAATTAATTATTTTCAATGTAAATGTATAGCCGAGCAAAAAAATCTTATTGTTAGCAAACATAGGCCTAAAATTAGCCGTTTTGAAGGTGTAATAATATTTTGTTTTATATTAGTGTCATGGTAAAAATATTGGCTTCTACAGACTTCAGGTTCTACCAACAGATAATCAATAATCAGTAAAAGTGATTAGTAGTAATTGCAACAAATCAGATAACATTAACGATGATAGAACGTTTGTGTAACATAACAGGAAATTGAAGATGAATAAAACAAATCTCATCCAATTTTTAAGCTCAACGAAACTATATCGAAGGTTATAAGGCTTATAGTATGAGTTATAAAATTGCTAATGAATAAATTGGAAATATTTAAACAATTGAACCGCTATTTTTGAAAGTGGTATAAGTCTATTTTTGGAAAAAATTAGTTAATCGTAGTTTTAGTCAAATGTAGATATAAAAACAATTTTTAAAAAAAATTAATAAATAAATGAACTTATACCATTTTCAAAAGCTCAATTGTTGAAAAAAATAAAAGTAAAGAAGTTGACGTAAAAATAAAATCCAATTTAGTTCTACGAATTGGTCATTTAAGTGCGGTCGCCATTATTTTTCAAGCTCCTGTCGTTGTACCAGTAGGGATATTTTTCTCAGTTACCCATCGCGCAAGAATTACGCGCTAGAATAGCGGCATAGCCGCATTTACGCATCGAATCGATAGTGCTCACCGGTGTCCACAACTCCATTAAGATAATTGTGTGGCCGTTTTACTTTCGCGTCCATTTTTTTTCACCTATCCGTACGACGTTACGTATAACAGCCTCGAGCGAGCATTTTCGCTTGCGAACTTAAATACACGAGATAGAAAGCAGTAGATCGAAAACGGAGTTTTATGAGCAAGTCCTTAAACTTTAGACTTTCTGCAGTAGAAGATAAACCATTTTGTTTTACGTTACAATCTGACTAACGTTATGAAAAAAACTCGATATGTTGCTCCGACGTGGTGAGTTGATTCAGCGAAGTTTCGTCGAAAACGTAACTTGATTAATTTTTTCTTGGAACAATTATTTTGCAATCAAACGACCACATAGGTACGGTCTAATACGAAACTTAGCAGATTCAAGATTCTAGAATAAACATTTCGTAATTTTTTTATAATGAGGTTTCATATGACGTAATTTTCGGTGTTTCAGTTTTGAGTTATTTTTACATTAATATTTACGGAGTATTAAAAGTGACTGTTTTACAATACTTTATAAAAATAACAAGAATGTATCTATCCAAATTTTTATACACAAATGGTAATGGTTAGAAATAATTCTTTTTATCTCGTACAATGACATAAATAAATTTTACTAATTTAAAGTAAATTTCTATCAATAGAAATGATATAGTTTACGTCTCTTACATTATAATTTACTATTATTTTCTGATAAATATTGGTCCAATGAAATTTAGCAACTGATAATAAAAAATATTCTGCATACATTCTACAGGGTCTTTCACCAATCTTCACCATCTTACATATCTCAATTATCTTTTACGATACGAAAAAGGTCAGAAAAAAAGAGTACTCGGCAAAATAATGTTCTCAAGGTTACTTTTTTCAAGATTTCGAGATTATCGAAGTTTTTTTAAAATGGGACTACATATATTCGTTGCAACAGTCTTATAGCTCATAAAGAAACAAATTCTATATTGACCTTCACGTGACCTTCTATACATATAATCTCAATAGATTTATTTATCTCATCGTCAGAATCACAATGCGATTGTATAACAAAGCTTCTAAACATTCGTTTGAGTCCACAAATCTATCACAATATTTAGACCTACATTTCATAATAGACAATAAAAACAGAGATGTCCTGTACCAAGCATAAAAGATGTTGATGTCTAAATGGTGCTCGCTATTCTGGATAATAATTATAGTTGCTAAGCACGGAGTGCGAATTGCATTGTTAAGGGACGAGAGAAAACTGACGTGGACAAAGCGCCTTAGCAGCTTAACAATGCCGGGAATGTCATCTTCATCGTGCACTTGGCTTAAGAGCATTGAACGAGTCACGTGGCGACCCGTGCTCACCGGATGTCATGGTTTTGTTACATTTAACGCCTCCTTTGCGGAGCATTCACTCCACGGTAAAGCCATGGGCGTTTCCTTTTTCCGCCTAAATGATCGACAAGCATGATTCAAGCTCGTGCCATGAGAAACGTTTTCGGTTTTGTTAACGCTAATCCATCTTTGTTAAGACAACTAGGTGGTACTTCATTAAATCAACCTGCTTTTATATTGTTAGTAGAACAGAACTTCTATTGTTTAATCCATTGTACCCCTATGTCGAGTGTGACTTAACATCACATTTTATTGCAGCAACTTCTATGGCAATATACTCATCATGGAGAGATGCCATTGTTTTATCTAATGACGAATATACTCGTTATGAAAAGATGCCGTTTTGTTTATCTAATGACGAATATACTCGTCATGTAGGAAAATAATGTGCATTTGCTGTCGAATAAGATTCAAGAGAGTGCGTGGTGTCGTATTAAATTAAAAAATTAATGTTTCGTTTTTTATCGAGATTTGAAAGTGACGTCGAATTTTTGTATTATAATGTGCAATATTTGACCTTGCGACTCACAGGAATATTAAATGCTTAATGACAGACTACTAAGGTGTAGAGAATTAAATGTTGGAGATTGTAATCACGCTCTAACTTATCGACCGATTTCGTTGAAACTTTTACAATGCATATGCAATTGACACAGATCTCCAAAACGTATTTTTTAAATTCTCAATATAGGGCCACATAAAAAAGTTGTAAAATGTAAGTTTTAGTCTTTTCTCTACAATCTCGACCAATTGCAATTTTTGAAAAAATTTTTTTTACATCATACAGTAAATTAGTTGCTCTAACTTCTCAAAAAAATTCAAATCGTGTGTTCCAATATTAAACAAGTTATTGTTATTTTAAGATCGTCCGAATATTAATGGAAGTCGCTGTACAACAATATACGGCCTCATTGTTACCTGATAAATATGGATCACCGAGGTTCAAGAATTGTCATATCATAATTGGATGACGTCCCTTATCAATTGCATTTGCTATAAATTGTACAAGACCGGTAGAACGATGGCAAAGGAAAAATTGGACGTATAAACATTAATACTCACAGAAGAGCGTGCGTATGTATCTTCACGGACAATTACGCGATGAGAGCATGGGAACTGGGCTACGGTGCGTCCCGATTCGCCCATAAATCTACCTGTAATTTGTAATGCATTCCATGGACATCGGCGAAGTATTCCTCTGAAAGCGTTCACATTCGTTGTCGCTCGCTCGTAGGTGCGGCGCGGCAAGTATTGTCGCGTAAAACTGTTTTTGTGCACAATAGTCGTTGACAAAACCACGGACCGGTGACCGTGATGGATCGTCGCGTTTCTATTACGATCGCAATAGTGTGTTCTCGAACTAGGAGAACTGTTACATAGAACGAACGAATTTGTTTGCGGTAATGCTGGTGGGTGGCATGAAATATTTTCCAGTTTACCGACTGTTTTCTGTTAATCAACATATTCGAAAACTAATGTTTCATTTCGGAGATAGATTCAGATTTCTATGGAGTCAGATTTCTACTACATATAGAAACTTGTACGCGTCCGACGCGTCGGAAGAAAAACGAAATTATGTGATTTTCCTCCGACCATCGTCCAACGTCGTGCAAACATGCCGCGTAGTCCGATACCGAGTCGGGTATATCGGTGTGAACCACTACTAATCCAATTACAAAACTTCTTTTTGTTGTACTATTTTTTTATGGGACTTTCACCAATTTATTTCTGGTTAAAATGCCGTATTTAATGGTTTAATTGACGGAATGGGCTTAAAAAGCACGGATTCGGTGATCGGTCACGCTGAGTGTGGCATTGGCATTGGGCCACTTCAAATAATCGACTATTAGTATCATTTTAAAAATTAGTGTCTTCAATAATTTTAATTTCGATTATATTTCATTTTAACTTAAACTTATATAATTTTATTATGAAATTTTTTCAAGGCGAGATTTTATGTTATTATCTGAAATGTCACTACATCTACAATAAGGTTTGTATAGTTTGATTAATATTTAGAGGAAGTGCATCTACACGTAGAATCAACTCATATTATTCATAACAACATAATTAGGACGGCAGAAAAATTGTAAGGCATTGCTATGACTGTCGTTGACGTGTACTGCCGTTCATCGACCATTCAAATAATCGGCTTTCGATGATTACTTACGCAACAATGAGCGGAAGCTCCAGCAATTCCTTCAAAAAAATTAATAGCTCTCGGGCTTCGTGCGTCTGTGAATTGAAACCAAATACATGCTTAATCACTATTCCCCTAATCAGTCATAAGATCGAATACGTTAGGAACTGTATTAGAAGAATGCAAACTTGAAACTACAATATTTGTATTGACTTACAAGAATATAAAAAGTACTTCTATTGTTGAAGAAGGGGTCACTTTTTGTTGTCCTCAAATTTTAACAATAAATTATCTAATTAACAGAGAAAGGTATAAATATACGTGAAAATATTCAGTTTTAGACGAAGACAATGTATAAATTTGTTTATACGACATTATCATTAAAGGCTATATTTTTTTTAATTTTTATCGTTTGTACACGTTCGCTACCAGCGCTTTTATCAACCATAGCTTTCACGATTACAACTGCAAATCTTTATGCAAAATAAAAATTGTCCAAGTCAGTGGTAAGAAATATGAGATTAAATAAAAATTTATTTTCTTTTTAGGTCATCTTAAAAAGTTAAAATAATGTGACAATATCCTGAAATTCTTCTAATGTTTTTCTGTTTGGTATTTGACTTATTAATTTTTTCCATAAATGCATAAAATTCACAGTCTAATTATAACATTCTTCTAAATACGATGAATCGTTTATAAAATATAAAAACAAGTAATGTCACGGTAATTTTTGTAGGCGTTCGAATTTGCAGTATATTTTAAGTATTCGGATTCCCACCTGCTACATCATAACACAAAGGCTTCAACATTTAAAATGTGTCTAGACTCATGGTTGTACTATTTGTTTTTACGAAATTATCACAATTTAAACATCAACAATTTCTCAAGATTCGAAAAAAGGTTTAAATACTTTTTGGATCCAGTTTATTTCGATCCCGGGTTCTGAAACCTTTTTGCTCTTAGCGAAGAGGGCCCATGGAAGATATAGAAAAGGTTTCCTTGATCGTCAAAAGAAATTCGTACGGTTTCACTATATGGAATTTAGACGGGTAAGGGTAGGTTAAGCGAATCAACTGCTGACAAGTCGAAAGTCAACGCCTCGCGTAGAAATCTGTGAGCGAAGAAAAATATATCGTCCCCTAATAGCCTTCATTGACAAGAGCACCGTAGACAAGTTCGGGGGTAGACTCTTCTGTTTTCATTTCAATTCCTACCCCCTTGGTCGCTGCGCCCTTTTCCGAGACCAGATGGCGGACGCTGACGCGCTCTTTCTCTTTCCGCAACTATCTTCCTTCTCTTTCTTCGTGGTTCCCGTGACTGTACAACAGCCTAGCCAGGGAGTGTAGAGCTCGATGGTAGGTGGAGAGGATCGAAATGATTGAACATGTCAATGTTTGGTTTGGCTTATACCGGCGTGCCTGTAACGTGGTTAACGAATCGGTTTGCTTTTCCCGGGGCTTAGCTCGCTTTTCCTCGCTCGATTCGGCCGAGGACACGTTCAGGATGCTTGAGCGACCCGACGCCGACGCGCGACGCACGTCATCGATGCGATACGCTGCTTAGTAACCGATACGGGGATTACCAAAAATTAGGAGAGACAAATAGAACGGTCCATGATCGTTTCGTCTGTACCCTGAGAATGTTCTTACCAGAAATTTTTAATTTGCACCGTTCATATTTTTGCTTACAGTTCTGAACGAACTTTTTACTTAATTTTTTGTCTTGAAACAAAGTACAGTAGGACGTCAATTATCCGAACGAATTGAAACCAAGGTGGTCCCTGAACAGTTTTAGAATTACTTATTAAATACAAGAGTACTGCTGGTGTAATTAGAAATGTGATGTATAAGTACGTATTGTATATACATATGTTGTTTTTCATTATTTTTATATGGGACTTTCGTCAACGGGTCATTCCACGCCAAATCGATCACTTTTTGAGGTGACCATGGACGATTTTGTTCTAAATGAAATATGTTGTAGTCCGTGTGAAATTAGGAGGGGGGGGGGGGTTAAGTCATCATTTTGCCGGTTTCGAATTTTTTTAGAAATTGCAAGCCTTCGAAATTTGCGATTTTTGGCCATTTTGGCGAAAATAGGCCTCACTTCCGAATTTTTATCTAGAACGTGGAACGTGTTTAGACGTTCTTCTAAACGTTTAGACGTGTTTCTTTTACGTAGAACGTGTTTAGACATTTTTCACTAGAAGACTGTGAATGCAATAAACAATCTGTAATTAATCTCTTTAAAATTGTATTCAAATGTTTCCAAGCTTTCGAACGGTACTGTGTACGTCTGTATACGCGATCCCAGACACTTTTATGAGAACGCACAGTGACTTTTCGGAAACGCAATGGAAACATGGAAATCCAGATTAAACTATCGATATCACGTTATAGGAACAAGGATGCTTCGGAAGTTCTCCAATTCAATTATCTGTCTTGTGGCCACGGAAACAGCAGCGCCGAGGGGTGCGTTGAAGTGTTTAAATTTAGACGAATGAAATAATAAGATCAAACGGTAAATATCCCCGATGAAAGGCACCGCATGCAAACAAAACTTTTGAAACGAGGGTGTGCTCGAGCACCACCGCTTCTGAAAATACATATCGCGATTCTCCGGGGATCTCCGGTGCTTCATATCGATTGTCGACTCTCTGTACAACGGCGGCGGCGAGTTTTGGTAAACAGTTGCCGCGGCATAGGAATTAATATTGGAGCAGTTAATTAAAATAAATACCGTGGATCCTTGCGATACGCGCAAGCTGACTCGTTTTTCACAATTTTCATCGAACGACAGGGGTTTCATTTAAAACATAAAATATGCATGTATAAAAAGCGGGTTTTAGGATAATACCCCGTTCCTATTTTCCACGAAACACGGGAATGAATGGCTGTACACGAAAATTAGAAACCATGCATGACGCATCGTTTTATACATATATCTGACGTGTAAGGCATTTTACATGTGCGTATTATTTTAAGAGACATGTGAGATGAGCATTACGCGTCCCCTTGTTTTGGGTGTGCGTGTTTTTCTTTTGTTTTTGTTGATACGTGTTTCTCGTGTTGTCTGATTAATGGAACCTGTTGTTTTTGCGATGATGAAAAAGTCTTCTGGACTGAAACGCAACGATTAATAAGAAATCATTATTTTCATTAGTAATCGTCAGTATGTCGTACTATTAAATAACGTAATTACAAATGTACAAATAATAAAATTTAAAAAAAAGATTTAATAAAATTAAAGAATTAACTAAAATCAATAGAGTCTAAAAAATTAATTTCTTTTTCAAAATGTATTCCCCATAAACATTTCCAGTTACGCCATACAAAATTATTTCCAAACTATTGATTTTTAAACATTATAGACCTGTTTTAAAAATTATAGCTTGTAAGAAATATTAAACTATAGATGATATTAGAAATTTTCTATGCGATGTAGGTAATTATGAACTCTAAACATTGGTAAACAATACAATACATATAATAAAAACTATCATATTGTTTGCCAATTTTAAAAATGCTTAAAATTGTTTTAAATAATGTACCAGTAATATTATTCTCCTATTCGTGTTTCACTTACTGATTTTGCCATAAATACATAAAATCCGCAGTCTAGCTAATAATTAATGAGATATTAACGAAGGTTTGATTCGCGCAAGATCGCGTTGAAAGATTAACGTCTCCGAATGTGATTCGCGAAGACGACGATGTTTATCTGATAATGTTTATCAACATGTCACATACTTTTACTTCACTGCTGTCGTTTAAGATTTTCGTGATATATTTTCTGATACCTGTAAGGTGTAATAAGAGCATTAAGAGCTAAAATTGTTTATGTTCAACATTTGAGTCTTTATAAAGTGTCTAGATGATCGAAACGGTGTTCGTTAATATCGTGAATCGCTCGACGACACAAACTTTCGTTAATATCTCATTAATTATTAGTTTTATAATAAATACTGTTTAATACTTTTTTACTCGAAAATTAGTGATCTTTCGAACTGCCGTAAAAAAGATAGGACATTCCATTTAACTATTCCTTGTCTCGTTCGACAAGGTATAGTTATTATTATAATATAAAGAAATATACATATACCAGTTGCGTTTACCACTTAGCAATTTTAGTATTAACATCATAAATCTTAATTTCTCAACTTTTGGTTTTTAGATTGCTTTGACATTGTCTTATTTTTATAGTTATTGGGATTTATCAGCTTAATATTGTATCTTATTAAAGACATTATGTCAATAACCGGCATATCTGCGTATCCACCTCCGGTTTTTTTTTAAATAAACACTTTGCATCGCGTCATTTTTGGGTTTTTTACGTTTGTAGTCGACTATTACTACCTACAACCAAGTTTTTTATGAAACTTCCCCGGGTGGTCGGTTATTGACATAAGGGTAAATAATAATGATTTATAATAAATCAATAATGAAACTATACTAATCGATATTTGAAATTGGTTTCGTTTAGAATTTATCTTATAGAGAACCCGAGAGCATCTTTGGAACTTGTTTAACGAAGAGGCAAGGATAGGGTACCAGTATAGAAAGAAACGTGAACCTCGTGTAGGCTTCCAGAAGTTATCGGGCTACTTCCGAACGTTAACTGTTATATTCGCCAGCTATCTTCCAGATCGTGCATCTGTCGCGCGTTTCGGTGAATCACTCCGTTCATCGACGGTGGGCGCTGCTCTACATTATGGCTTCCATAGTCCACGGGTGTTCCGGGATATTGCGTTCCCGTTATAGACTTCAGAGCACTCGATGGTCAGCTGCGGAAGCGCTCGTGCCACGGGTGAAACCATAAGGCCTGCAATTATGGGGTTTGCGGTCGCCCTGCGATGATTTGTTAGAACGATCCTTGTAATTAACGGGATGACTTTCAACTCCATCTCGGCTTCTGTTCGATGAAATCTTCTCGCGTGATTTTCTTTCCGCCCTTCGTCGGACCGATCCAGTAAAACGTCTTGCTGCCATTTAATCCCTTGCACAACTTGATTAACAGAGGGGGATGTGAACGTTCAATTTTTTAACTTTTAACTACCTAAATCTTTGCATAGTAGTTTGTTACATGGTCGACCAATTTTTAACATGTTCACCTTTTACGAAGGAAACATTGGTACTTTGTTATGGAAAATTGCTTTAGCTGAGTCTAAGTTGTAGTTTTGATTACATTCAAATTAGTGTGACCAATAGGTCAAGAGACCCTATGTGTGGAGCCCTGAGTTAATTGATTTGACATTTATTTTTAGGTGTTTCAACCTTGAACCTTTATGGAATCTACACGAGGCTCTCAAGTTAAGGCTCTTGAAGCACCTGGGTCGTCTTTTCTTCTTTCTCGTCGTTACTTGATTGAACAATCGGATTTTGTTTATAGTTTGTATGAACTATTGTTTTGGCACAGTATTAAAACACTTTCCTTTGTTTTTTTAGTTTCGAAATAGATTTTCTTAGTCAGAGTCACCAGATTAAGGCTTGTATTCCCACTCTACCTTCCCTTCTACGACGTCATTCCCCCACGATTCCGCCACGGCCCGGTCACGTGACGCGTTCCGTCTCTGTCGTACATGTGTCACAATATCACGTGACTAATCCGGTACTAGCAGAGAGAGGGTCACTTTTTCCCCTCATTTCTCGGGTCAATTCCCCTTATCTGGCAACTCTGGTTCTTCGTCTGTTCATGTTTCTCCACTAGGAGTACACGTATACATGCTCTTCTTTGATTCACCCTACCTAAATTCTGGAAAGATAAAATAATGATGCATTTGTCTCTCAATTGTGTTGTATACACTATTGCTATTATTTATAAAGATAATTAAATATTTAAAGCTATGCAATAATAAGATAATAACATTTTTACTTATCACAAAAATATTTTATCAGAAATTTTTATAGGTTTATTGCACGTAAATGTACGCTAATTACAGGTCCCATTAAATACCTAGATACAGTGAATCACTGTAATATTCGGACACTTTTATAACATTTTTTTATATCAGACCATACGATTTGGATATTTTTCAAAAATTAGAACAATTAGTTTATTGCATGACGTGAAAAAAAAGTTTAGAATAAATTGCAATTGCTCGGAATGACAAAGAAAATACTGAAAGTTGTATTTCACAACTTTGTTTACGTGGATTTACATAGAAAATTTAAAAAAATATGTTTTGCAGATCTGTGTCAATTATACGCATTCTGTATTTATAAACACGCAATATCTCGATTACAGAAATAAATTGCAAGTTCAGCAACCATCTTAAAACCATCTAACAATATGTTTGCACTTTAATTATTTCTTAACTATTTCAAGAACGACCGCAAAACTCATTCCTCCATTACTATTCGGTAGAGACGAAATCATAACGTTTCCACGCGCTTCTATTTCTACGAAACGTTCTTGCAAAAATGGTGGCGCGACACGTCACTATTCTTGATCATCGACTACGAAATTTCAGTCCGTTATTTTTCTCGGTACGCCGAGCAAACAATGAAACGCCCCTTTAAAAAGGCGCACGAAAGAAAAGAGAAGAAAAGAAAAGAAAAAGGAGAAAAATAGCACGGCAGACGCGGAATGGCAGCAACCGAGTGAGTTCAGATAATCCAGGCTGCTAAGCTAGAAGTAGAGAAGAGGGTGTGCGGTATTCGCACAAAACACGTCTGGATACCGGTATCTGGAACCTGGAAATAAGGGAATCACGCATAATCGGACGTGACAAGTGACGTTCTGGCCGAGCAGTAAGTCAGCCCCTCTGCTTTTCGTCGGAGCGTTACGACGCCGAGGGGAGAACCTCTACTCCCCCTCGCTTGTATTCACGGTACACCCACGCACAATGACTGTCCCTAATAGGTACACGCAGCCCTTGATTAGAATCTACGAGACGAGAGATGCCCATGACTTGTGTTTGCCTGCGAACGTGCGCTCGCCTGGATGAATATCCACCAATGTTTCGCGAAATATGTATAAACATCCGTTTCAACAATTTGGCCACAATATGTTGTTGATAAATCATCGGAGAAAAGTCTGGAGGCTTCTCCGTTCTATTTCTCAATAAAACAAACTGAATACTTTTCACCACCTGTAAATTTTCAACTTCTTTTTATAATTCGAAATAACACTTCTTAATGGAAGAACTTGTACAAATTAATACTTAACCTACCAAGCACTAAAAGCGATTAAATTGTTTTAGTTTATAAAAATGGCTCTATTTATTTAGATTTTGAGCAATTTTTACCTGAACACGTGCTTGGATAAAAATTTTGTGGAGTCAATTTCTTCTTAATTTCAATAGTTACAAAATGAAAAACATAAAATCAGTTATTTGACCGACAGTGATAGGTTTGGTGTTACGAAGTGTAGTGCCATATCAAATGCATTGTTGTGACAGAATGCATAGTCCGCAATTCGTAGTTAAGTGCAATTCTAAGAAACTTTTTCGAAGGAATATTTGCTCGATTCTGCGAGTTCGCAAATGAATATCTAAATGCATGTTTCGCATGTGTAATATTTAGGTCATCTGTTCGATAGAACATATCTAACATAACTCTCCTGCAGATAGCCATGACACGTGACAGAGTAGCTACTCAGGAATGCACGATAAATCCTAAATTACGGTTCATTATTATAATTACACGTGAGTGCCACACACGTGTATTCGCTTATCAAGATGATTGACGTTCAATCTACGTGTAACGCCACTCTTTAACGCGTTGCATAAGTAAACAGGAGCGCGCGAATGTCGCGTGACTTCTGCGGTTCACGCACCTCTAGTTTGTACAAAAACGAATACCCGGCACGTGCTACGTAATTTGCGGAGAATTATCGGATTTATCTACTTCCTATATTATCATTTCCAGACCATCCGCTCTGTAAACGTCCGGATGCTCGAACGAGTAACCGTTGGATCATCAGAAAAGTCTTAAACCTTTTAAGAATTTTATTTTTAATAAATTTGTAAGAGAATTTATTAAATAAAAATTTCATAGAAATAGTTAATTTTATATAAATTAAATAGAATTAATTATTTTAAATGTAAATCCTATAGAATTTTATTTTTAATAAATTTGTAGGGGAATGTATTAAATAAAAATTTCATAGAAATAGTTAATTTTATATAAACTAAGTAGAATTAATTATTATAAACGTAAATTCTATAGAATTTTATTTTTAATAAATTTGTAGGGGAATGTATTAAATAAAAATTTCATACAAATAGTTCATTTTATATAAATTAAATATAAACCTACACTGCCGGTCAAAAATGTCCGGTTTTATTTTACAATTATTAAAATTATAAAGTTACTTACATAGAAATTGATTCGGCAAATTTTTTTACCCAAGCACATATTGAAGTAAGAATTGCACAAAACCTAAATAAATAGAGCCTTGTCATTTTTATAAGCTAAAACATTTTAATTGCTTTTAGTGCTCGGTAGGTTTAATGTTAATCTGTTACAAAAAATGTCACAATCAGTCGATTTAATATTGTGGTGAGATGACAAGGTCCCAGGCAGCAGTATCGCCAGATGAGGGGGAGACCACAAATTGAGGGGAAACGGTACCCTCTCTCTGCCAGATGTCACATGACTGGCCCGCGGCGGAAGCGTGGGGAATAGAGTCCTAGAAGGGGTAGGTAGAATGGGGGCACAAGGCTTGTCCAGAGGATCTTCTTGTCGTCTCAGCACATTAGTTTTCTACAACTAGTGATAGCATCTTTTGACATTTATGTGAATTGTTAGAATTCTAAGTGATATTTTGTTCATCATTACATTATAACATTTTTGTGATGTTTGTTCATTCAGCGGCGGACCATTAACTTCGACTGTGGGTTAACACTGTTTGGGGGCCTACCCAATTAACCCAAATTAACTCAACTACGTAAAAGTTTTCTAGAATTTATTTTTTTTCTCAAGCTTTTAATTTTTTTACCGCGAAGGGAGTCCTTTGACTGAACGGGGCCCTGGGATGACGATGGTTCGGGGCGGGTACCTATTGATGGCTATGCATGTATGTATTGATGGCTAGATGTACATATGCAGGTACTTCACTCCAAATACAAAGGTACCTGACAAATAACGAATTTAAGACTGTACTGCGTATATGACACCAACGGAAGTTGTTCATTGGCTAATCCCCTACTCGCTCTCCTATGACCGCGCACCTTTTCTGCGTCACCACGCTATACCGTGTGTTCGTAGCCTTCAGGGAAATATTGAGATTTTTATTCATTTATCTATTTAGTCATTTTATTCATTTATTTAGTAGGTATTTAGTTAGTTACTTAATTAGTCTTTTATTCAGATTTTTGTTGACGTACAAACATCAAACTGGTTTGAGAGATCAAGACCATACAAATTACAGATTATTTGGTCGTTTACAATCTACGAAGTTGAACAGACCATCCAGCTGTTGAAAGTCATCTGATCGGAACGAGTATAATTTTCGACCATGTTAACGAACATCCACGATCGTAAGGATGTCGTAAAAGGGATAGGCTACGAGCCCTTGTTGGTAAAGTTTAACGACGCACTTTGTAGTAAAATGGCAGCTAACGTTGGCTATTTATTCAATTATGCAGGCTTGGGAATTATTTCAAGCAGGTAACATCGAACACCCCTTTTAAGATAATGATAATTTAAACACTAATAGACTGCGAATCTCCATGGAATGTAAAAATTGTCTGCATCGATTACAACAAATGCAAACCAAATTGAATATTATTTCTTCCCTTAATAAATTTTATGGATGAAAAATATTGACATCTTTAAATTGTTTTAGCTATCCTAGAATTTTGAATTTCGTAGACTAAATTTTACTATACATGCATGAAATCCACAGTCTACTAATTAATTAAGAACTACCGTTTAACGAAACATTATTGCAAGCTATAAAAGTAGAATTTGAAAATACTACTTCTTTAGAACATTAAAATTAATATTAACGACGGTAATCAATATTTTATCATGTTACAACAATTCGAAAAGATTGTATATTTTACATTTCAAAATAAGCACTTTGATAACATATTATTAAATTTCCACAAATGTGTTCAGATTGAAATACTAAATAATTCGTTGGTGATGTGTGTTTCAACTAATTTAATTTAATTTCTATTACTAACAAAGAAATAAATCTTTTAATTGTACAGTAGCCAGAATCTAATTCTACAGTAAACTAATTGGTCTAACTTCGCAAAAAAGTTCAAATCGTGTGGTCCAATATCGAAAAAGTTATCGTTTTTTTCAAGAGTGTCCGAATATTAATGGGAGTTACTGTAGATTTGGTTATTCAGTGAAATATCAAAGCCAAAAGGCAATGGAAGAGGAGCTGAAAAATGATTCGAACAGTTGCGGCCGTCGGCGAATTCGAGAAACACGCTTATTGCTTGGCCAAAAAGGGAACGAAAAGTTGGGAATGGGCGCGCACGCACAGTTCGGATTATGAGCTGAGCGAGGCTCGACATTAGGTCCTCATGGGACGTTATTAGCGTTGGCTATCATGCGTGGTGCAAATAGAGCGCGCCCGAAACACGAAAGCATTACGCTTGATTACTCAACCTACCAATGAACTGGTATAATACGCGGTTCGTACGGTTACATTCACGGTGTGGTCTGCCAAACCTGCGAGTCCGACGTGGAAAACTCGCCCGCCATCCAGAGTTCCATTTGAAGGATAAACTTCGTCTTTCGCGTCGCATCGCGCCGCGCCGTGCCGCATAGTGAGCAATTCGGACGAAATCGGCGACAAAATCAAAGAACTTTCGATAGAAATGAGATAGAGCGATGAAATTTTTTTTAAATTGTAGCTGAAACTTTGTAGAATACGGGGAAATAGGGAGATTATGGTACGAACGTTTTTTAACCATGATAAAATTCGTTAAAATTGTACAATTTCAAGAAAATTGTGGTTTTTCCATATCACGGGCGGAAAAAATTTTTTTAGTACATGCTATACATCATTTCTCGTAGATTTTTTCACGCTGATTTCAAATCTAGTTTCAAAATTTGTCTACGACATCAGGATTTTGCAAAACATATATTTTTGTGACAAGAAACTAATGAAATCTTTTGATTTGTTCTAATCAAGAAATACTATTATACATATACAGATTTATTATGTGTTGAAGGTACAAAGCTGATTTTTTAAGACCTATCTTTAATTTCTATTTACATGTGATGTTCAGTCAGTGGGAAAACTACAAATTTTCAATAAATGAGGAAAGGGGAATGAGCAAAAAATTGTTTTTTTTAACTATATTTGACTAAAACTAGCAGTTACTCATTTTTCCCAGAAATTGACTGACACCACTTTCAAAAACAACGGCTCGCATATAAAAAATATATCTCTATAAAACTGTAAAAGACTGACTGATTCTGACGACGAAGCATTCTTAGGTCATCTCTAATTGAATACATTTACTTATATTATCATTAAATTAACATTAATGTTAAATTAAAATTTGGTTGTTCTCCTTCCTCATTTATTAGATTGCCATCTACATTTTTTAGCTTTCCCTGTCATTGACTGTACGTCCTTCTACTATCAAATTTTGACTGAATTGCAGATGGGACTTAAAAGATCAGCTTTGTACCTTCGAATGATGTACACATAATAAACCGATAGATACAATAGTATTTCTTGATTAGAACACTACATAAAATTTGCATATGTTAATGTAAAAGAGAATCGGAATTTTCTAAATGCATGTTGGCAACGTCTACAAATATTCAATCCATAAAGCAATGAAAGAAAATTTGTCTGTATTTAATGCAGCTAGAATTTGTCAAAGTTCCCCCAAATTTCCACGAGTATCGCCGATAATCATCTACCCCGATGGAAGAAAACTGTTTTATTATCAATTTCGAATCTGTCCCGCCGCCAGATACGATCGCAGAATTCGCGCGGGCTTCTTGATCGAGGGATTCCGCATCCCTTGGGGTTAAAGGGAATGATCTGGATTTCATCCGACTGCGCTATCCCTCGGGGAAGCTTGGATGTTCCCTTAATTACTGCGTTTTACCGTCGGCGGAATAATTAAGACTAGCAGGGGCATCCGGCGAGGCGATTATCATCAGAAGCAGAAAAATTCTGTAATTAAAGTTTAACTTAATCCGGCGGAGCCTTTACATTTAACCGCGAAGATGGGAATTTCGAGAACTTGACCTTTGCCAAACGCGATAATTGGAATAAGAACCAGGAAGGAGATTCTAAAAAATGAGATGGGGCAATGATTTTCTCGAATAATATTATTTATCCTTTCCTATTCGTTGCTGTTTATTTGTTGCTAACCATCCTTTACATTCTTTACTGATGAATGCATCTTGCAGATGGCTCTTATAATAATAATAATCTTAGATTTTACAGTTTTATAAAAGATAAATTTTATAACATAAATGAACATTAATAAGAATTAACACTAAATAAAATAGAATCGGTTTCGCAACGTTTCGACTTGTTAGATAAAGTTTCTTTGAATTTACAGCGAGTTTCGGCCTTGAAATAATTGCATTGGTTGATAACTGTCTCTGTTGGCTGCGAAATCCCATTTTTCCTCTTATTCTATCGCTCGCAACCCAATACAACGTTCGAGGATTTAACAATCAGTGGTTTGATAATACTTGTAAAAATGATACATTAATGATCGGACGTGACACAAGTTATTTATGTCAGAAAATTATTATTAAAAAATATATGAAACCGGTTCCTCTGTATGTGACGTTGATCCTGAACGTGTTAACACGTTCGTCGCCGCGTCACCCATAGCTAGGTGACAGGTATGCTTCCCCATCACCCAAATATGAGTGACGCTCTTTTTGTTCAAGTTAAATACGATTTTCGGTTGGATTTTTAAAACGAATTTAATGGAATAATCATCGAAATATAAATGTAGAATATACAACATAAAAATATTAAAAATATACACATTATACTATATTTATATTTTTATTAATTTATATTTAGGATAAAACATTACATTATACTATGTCGCATGGTTAAAACATTTTGTCGGCTTTAAGCCCCACAAGAAACTCAGCCGAATCGCGCTGGGCGACGAACGTGTTAAGAGTTGTACAAATCTGAATAGCGTTTTTAGTGTTCGAATAAAATTCGACATTGTTATTTTCAGCTCAGTCACTCGGGCACAGTTAATATTAAAAATGCGTCGACAACAATGCAGTGACAGCCGTTGAAATCACTTCGAAAGTCCACCTGCTGCCACGATTCGTGTCCGCAACTTGCTTGATGGATTTTTCAAGCGTTATCGATTGCGGGACATCAATGGACACAATTATCCAGTCACGTGCCGAGTAGAGTATCTGCTTATATTCGCTGTAGGATAAGGGAGCTTGCCAGTGGTTGAGATAGAGCAGGTTCTTTGGTCCTTTGAAGGACTCGACGTTGATATATGTCGCGCACGTGGCAGCCATTCCATTTCCAGCCGCTATGCAGTTTTCATACAATTTTGATAAAGCTCACGTTATATGTATGCACTGGTAAACTAACAATTGCAGATATTCATTTGTATTTACACGCTGTTCGGCCATGTTGTTTATTTATTTGTTTCCTATCTTTACGCTGTGCATATTGCATCAATCAAGTACTCGTAATAATTGCTCATTGCTCATTTGTAGATATACCTGTCACATACCAGGTATATCAATATGTAAATCATTGTCTTTCTACGTTGCAATGCACTCCGTAATATATTTAATTAACTCGCAAACAATTCCTACCATAACCATTGGAAATTATTAAATAATAATGAAATTATCATCATTGAGTTATCATTGAGATGGTAAAATTGTTTCGTTTAATATAAATTTTATGTGTATGTTTATATAAATTCGTAGATATATTTACTGAAATATAAGTAAATGTATATCGATTTATTTAATAATAAGTTGCATAATAAAATAATATTAATCGGAAACTGTTTAAAAGTATCATTTTATATATGGGAAATAGAGGTTGTTTATGATATTGATATTGATAGTGTAATTATATTTCATGTTTAATAAGATTAAAACGTTTACATGCAAATGTATTATACATATAAGTGATGTTTTCCGAAAAAGATTGAACTGTCTTTTAATGAATAGGGTTAAACTCTTATACAGGGTGGGTCACCACACATTGTCACTTCGATTTACATGATTGTTATTATTCGTAGAGTTGAGTGGTATCAAGAGGGGCACATTCTGACGTTACAAGTTTTTTCTGTCGGCGAACGCGTAGAGGACATATGAAGGTTTTTAAATTATACATGTAAATGATCTTCCCATTGAACCTCGCATAATTCCTAAAAAAATTACTTTTTCTTCTCAAGTAGATTGACACTGTCTTGCAAGGAATATCAAAATGCATTAATTGGTGCAGTAAAAAACATGTTTTCATTAAAAAAAAAAAAGTGAATGACTTTCATATGTCCTCTACGCGTCCAACTACAAACAATTTTAAATGTGCCTCTGTTGATACCATTCAACCCTAGGTGAACTACTTTCCGCTACGAATAATAATAATAATCATGTAAATCGAAGTAGTACTATGTGGTGACCCACCCTATGTATGAAACAAAATATTTTTATCTACTACATTTTTATCATTGTTTGAATACCGACAGTATAGACTTTAATGATTCATAGAAATGAATGTACTAACAAGTGTTGTTATTCGCAGTAGCATTGTTGGCAACAAAAAAGTTTGTGACAGAGATGTCATTCCGACAATAAATAGAAGAAGAAATGAGCCAATCGTGCACGCATGACACGTGTCGAGTACGTGACACTCGGCTGAATCATTGGATCAGCAAATGTAAATAAATCGTTTAAACGACTTTTGTCTGATCGTCACAACAATCGTTTTACCAACGTAAGAATCACAAGAGCGCTTCACGTTCCTAATTCACGGATTTATTTTATATCCATCATGTCGATTCATGCGGAAACACCGTTCGAAGTTAAAATTTATTTCAGTATTATTTTCAACTTTTTCATGTAACTGTTCGATTAATTTGTACAATATATGAATACAGTGAACCATATCGCATAACTTTAAATGAAATTTGAAATAACAATTAATTAAACGCCGCTGTTAGACTTACTGCATTGTGTATTGAATTACAAAATGGTTGTAATAATAACTGCAAAACAATAGTCATTCGATCGTGGATTAAACAATCACGATTACCTGTATGGTTAAAAAGAAACCGTTATTAATTAAATATTTTCATGTGTTGATTGGTGTAATATTTTTATTCTTCATTATCCTATATACAGAATGAATATCCATGTATTTTAAACTGATCACCGTATAATACTATTATGTTTTTATGTATATTGTCATTCCAACGAGATTACTTATTGTGAGAAGCAAATACCAAACATCGCCACAAGGACAAAGCAACTAATTGTTGATAGCTATAACCATCGCAGAATAAAATGAATAAAAAATCTCCGAAGAATAAAGTTGTAACTACCCTTCGTGTGGATACGTCAATTGCAATACCAAATGTTACAGCTTGCCTTTATATCTGCACTTTCCTGAAAGAAAGTAATCTACATATGTACAGGGTGTCCCAAAAATGTGACACTTTGTTGAAAGATTCTTGAGCTAATTTGAAGTCACTTTTGCAAAAATGTTCTCCGCGCCTTTATTAAGAAGTTATTAACGAAAAACACCGGCCAATCAGTTTTTCGTTAATAACTCCTTAATAAAAACACTGAGAACATTTTCACAAAGGAAACGGTTACTTCAAATCAGCAATCGTCACTGAAAGTAAGACATCAAGAAAGTATAACACTTCTGGGACACCCTGTATGAGCAAAAGTATACTTCCATAGAGGTTCAAGAAATATAAACAAATAATAATTTAATAAGTTGGGTTGAAAGAACTTTAGGAAAATAACATTTTCTAAATAAATTAAAACTAAACGTACCGTGCACTAAACGTGATTAAAGCGATAAAAGTTATTTAGATTTTGAGCAATTTTTACCTGAATATGTGCTTGGATAAAAAAGTTTTTCGAATCAATTTCCATGTAAGCAAGTTCATAATTTGAATAATCATAAAATGAAAAACATAAAACCGGTTATTTGAGTGGTAGGTTCAGTGTTAAACAAATAAAGGGTGAAATGTAGAGAGAGGGGGAAGTAAAAGTAACAAAACAAGGAAAACAAAGCACGTTAGCGAGAAACTGAAATAAGAATACACTAAATTCAACTTTACTCATCTCTTTCGAAATTCCATGATCTCAGTTTCTCTCGAGCGTTAGTTTATCACGTTTTAAAGTAGTGAAATTTTCTCTCGATGAAATTCCTGGCATGGTACAATCACATGCCACGGTAATCATCGGAGCCGTGCAGCAACGAGTTCCACGGTTTTCATGGGAGAGAGAATATGTATGGGAAGAGGTTCTGTTTGAGGGTGTAGAACTCTGGAAGCGAAGCGCCAGCGAATCCCTGGGGAAATCAGAGAGGCATGGGACTCCGCCGTCTAGGCTCCGGATGGATCGTCCTGGGCGTACACTTCAAGGATGCGTTTCAGGCTTTATGAACGTTGACATTAGCCGAGTTCTTGTTGTTGTTGATACGCACAAACCAACGCACCCGATATATTGTTACGTATGGAGAACAGATATCGTAAATTTACTAATTAAATAATAAAATCCTCAATTTTATTAGATGCAGCAAACACTGTGTGACCTACGACAGCAGATAATGAATATACCACCCTATTCATTCTAGGGGTATCATTTCAGCCCCTTCGGATGGTCGGACAAGAAAGCAGCTATATTTTAAATTTAAAAAAAAATCGATTTTCAACAAAAAATCAAGGTCACTGTCATATCTTTTAATGGAACTGAGTATTTTTAACTTCATAATATTGTAGGCGACGTCGAAACGAATTCAACGACCTGCTATACAATGACTTTCAGATGACCTTGAAAGATAATATCGCCATGAATGAATTGCCAGAATATTTGAAATATTTCGATGGTACATAATAGCAACGCCTCGCATTTAGAGGTAAACAAATGAACGTAAACATTGTGAATGCGTGTAGAAATGTAAAAAGAAGTTCTCTAATGGAAACTACACATAAGACTTTGTTACAAAGAGCAGAACTTTGCGTTACACAAGATGGGATGCAGTTCGAAAATTTAATTTAATTATTAATTAATTACATGTACACGTTGAACATTTGTGTTTTCTATGTGGCTCCGTATAAATTTGGTTTTTTGTGAATTAAGTTCTGAAGCAATGTTTACGTTCATTTGTTTACTTAACGTTCATTTGTTGTATTAACGCATTTTATAAACATATATCGCATTCGCAACTCCTAATATAAAATTTTAGAGTGGCGCTTTACGAGCTTTTTTCGCAGCAAACTATTTCCTCGCATATGTCGTGCTCTATTGATAAAAGAGCTAAATCAGATAAGCGCTCCTGTGTCGTAGTTGACCTTAAATAATTTTTTACAACTTTTAGTTTTGAAAATGATCTTCCTCCACTTGCAACTGTTACTGGCAACGTCAAATACAATCGAATTACTATTGCCAAATTAGGAAACAAGTGAACCAAGTCGTTACAAACAATTTTTTCCAATTACACTTATAAACCTCAGAAATATAAACCTTTTCGACCGCAGTCGGCTGCCCCCTAAAATCGGCCGCCTGCGTGCGGGCACGCACTGCACGCCTGGTAGCAACGGCCCTGATGAAATTGTTAAACAGCTAGGGATATCAAGCACCATGTTACTATAAATAATAATTCCCGCAAAAATAGAACACGAAAAACGGATGGTAGAACCGATGGCATTATTCATCGATTATCCAAAGCGAATAGATTTAAGACAGCCATTGACGTTCATAAAGAAATGATACCAAATCTTGTTAAGATATTAATGCGAGAACAGTACGCTGTCAATTCAAGAAGCAGATTTAAGACAACCGTTGACGTTCATAAAGAAATAATGCCATAGAAGTATTGCAAGACCGACGTCCAACATTTCGGAGAAAAATCGTCATGTAAAAATTGTTTTTGCGAAAGAGCACATCCATTGAACATGTACTCAAATATTTGTTAAAAGAATGTATTTAATTAGCTATATGATATTATACTACTGTGTTAAAATTAATGAAATGTTTAGTTTAGTCGATAATTTAGTTTAGTTATTTAAAGTGTAATAAATAAAAAAATTATTTGTTACTGTACTCAGGATTCATTTAAATTAATGCCTAGATACGTAATTTGTTTCCGTATGCTTGTATATTTCAAATTCTAATCCGCAGTAATGGGTACGCAGTAATTGATACATGACTCATTTTCGTCTGCAGTAATAGATACAAAATGTTACCAAGCTTATTTTTTAATATTTTCTTATGTTGTATTAGGTTTTCAGGGCCACAAATTTTTTTTTTATTCAGAACACGTCATTTTTCTATAAAATGTTTATACATATTATTATTTCATGATAAATTATGATTAATATTAAAATAAAGTTCGATCGAAACATGATATCACAGTAATCGGTACAGTTACCCTACTCTTGTAATGTGTGATCCCTGCATGCGAATATTGGTTAATTGCTTAATTAAGATTGCAGATTTAGGTGGTGACGGTTCGGCACTTATTTGGGGTGCGTTGTCCATAAAAAGGTGTATAATAAATCTCTAAAATTGAATGTACAATTTTATCAGTTCTGCATCAAAATTAAAGTGAGTCCTCCTATAGTATTTATCAAATTTATCTTGTGACTTGTTCCACCGTCAATTTTGAAAAAAAAAGAAGTGTTCAACCCGATGATAAACATCCGTTGTTAGCGATGCAGGATACGTCAACTTTGTTTCTTCAGCCACAACAAAAAAAAATCCTTCTTGGTTGATTGACTTTTCCGATCATCCGGTGTACCTCGATTCTCGTTGCTTAAAGTTAAACAGAAATCCAGGTCGACCCAAGCTTACCGTATCGATCTTCGATAATTCCCACAGTTCGCGCGGGCGGTGTTTAATCCATTTACAAGAGTTGTTATCCTTCTGTCAACCAGTAAGCCACCTCCGATGTATTGACACACGTTCAGGAAACAAAGTAAAGATTCTCGAGTTCTCCCCACGAAAAAATTACTAACTTCTATTTCAATTAGAAAATGCAATGACACACTTTTCAGACAGCGACTAAGCGGATGAGACGATTGTGTCGGCACAATTTTATGTTCACTTTTATTTATGAAATTATTATTTATGAAATGGGTAGGCGACGCGTTTAGATCGCACCATTACTGTAGCATATCGCCATATTTCCATAAATTCGTGGAATTTTTACTAGATTGTATAAAAGTTTTTACGAATTAGAATTACCAACTGAAACTCACTAAATATTTCTATTATTTTATGAAATAGTTTAGAATTATAAATATTATTTTTTTCAACTCTTGACTGTAGCCTCGAGTCTGTACAATAAAGGTGTATTGTCATTAGTTCAATTTGTTTAAAAACTGCCCAATAATCGCTATTATAGGTAAATCGCATTAGGGTAAATTCAACATTTCTGTATATTTAGCTCGCGTGCTCGTGGTTGGGTTTTTGCTTGTCAGGCCTCGTCGAAGTAACAACACTTCAAACGAAAACAATACCTTGCCATAACGGGTCCCATGGAAATCACCGACACAGATTTTTTCCGACACGGTTTTCACCGACAACATTTCACCGACTCCAGATTTGACCGACATCGAATTTATCCGAAAATGACTTGAGCCAACCACAGTAATGATCTACGAAACGTATTTTTTAAATTTCCAATGTAGACTCAGTTAAAAAAGTTGTAAAATGTAACTTAAGTATTTATACTCTAAGTAAAACTTTTAGTATTTTATCTACAATTCCGACGAATTGCAATTTTAGAAAAAATTTCTTTTCACACCATGCGATAAACTAATTGGTCTAACATCTCAAAACAGTTCAGATTGAATGGTCCAATATCGAAAAAGTTATTGTTTTGTCAAGGGCGTCCGAATATTAATAGAAGTCACTGTACACGTGGCGTTATCCTGAAAGATACTAAAAATTCTGATCAACGGCAGGGTATCAGCATGGTTTTTTCTATCTGCACCGTGAGAAACCGGCTAAGTAGCAAATCCAGCGGAGTTGCCCTTGGACCCATGGGTACCATCGTGGAACGTGTCAAGTGCGTGGCAAGAACACAGCATGAACAACGACCGTGAACACAATGGCAGGTCGTAACACTTGCATACTGCCCCATAAACGGGTCTCTGGTTTCTCTTTCTCGCTTCCTCCGATCTCGTCCCGTCCCGGCTCCTCTGGTTCTCTCACCCTGTCGTCCGTTCTCGACTTCTGGCACGGAAAGCCCTGTGGGCGCCTAGCGCAATATGCTACAGACTATATCGGATACTCTTGGGTTCGCTGTTTGCCGTGCCGTTCCCATAAACTCCCCCGTGAATTCGCTAGGCTTGTTACATCTCTGGGGACACGCGCCGCTGATATAATGTGAGAATCGCGAGACTCGGCCGACATCGGTTGTGGGACCGACTGGCCGGAGCTTACACTTTTGCTAGATGATCGCGAGCTTTGATCAAACTGGCATGTCAAATGTACTGTCAAAAAGATAACAAAGGCTGAAGGGAAAGTATTATTCTCTCATTCTATGTTTCAAAACTATAGCACCTTGAAACTACTTTACCAAATTTTCATGCTCGCGTACAGGGTGTCCCAGTTTTTTCCGGCCAAACTTTGCTATTGTACACGCAAAAGTAAGATAAAAATGTTATATACGAACATATGCTCTTAAATGTTTTATTAAGAAGTTATAATTAAAGCGTACGAACGTATACATAAACTCGTATGTTTTATTTAATTTAGATAATGTAATTTATTTTAATTTAGATAAAAAATTTTTATTTTGCATACATTTTCAGTATGCATATAAGTTACCGAAATCTACACAACGCATTTTTTAAATTATCGTTACAGGCTCAGATAAAAAAGTTGAAGAAACATCATTTAAAAATTATTTTATGATTCCTACCATTTGCAATCTAAACAAATTTTTGTATACTCATTCTCTAGCAAACTAGTCGGTCTAAAATCTTAAAAAAATTCGAGTCGTTTGGAGCAATTTTAAAAAAGTTATGCGATTTTCAAGAGTGTCCACCCACCTGTAATATACTCCCATTTCTTGCTACTCTCATATTTCTTTAAATATAATAAATGTGTGAACGATTGCGTAACCACTAACAAAAACTTGGCACGTATCAAAAGTTAGCACGCTTCAACGGGCAGATGGTGAAGCCTTTGCGCTTTCTCGCTTGTGCTTCCTGTCGGAAGAAGCTGACCTATGTTCCTGAGTGATCTCAGACGTGAACGAGTTGTCTGGTGTCTGGTTACTCCATTTGACACCACTGGCTTCCAGAGCACGTGCTTCTATCGTGCTGCTTATGGCTACCTCACCCCTGCTGCCATTCAGGGTAAATGGCTTGTCAAATATCAAATTGAAAGTCACGCTTGCAAACATTTTTTCGAAATTATAACTCCTTCGTCGTGGTGTGCTCCAACAAAAAACCATTGTGCGCCGTGATATTCGCATGACAGCAACACCGATGCTGTTGATGATAGTCGCTGAAGAAGTCTTGTCAGAGCTAGGGGTTTCATTATGCTCATTGTCAGAAATTGAACCGCATTGTTAGAAACAAAACATTAAACCAGTTATTTGATCAGTCACAATATGTGCTCAACAATATATTTACAGGTTAATAAATATTGAGTTTTTGTTAAATATTTCGAATGGAAAATATTTACCTTATAGAAATACAGATGCACATATAATCTCTATACATATCAGTGGACTAACGGGAGTGCACACGCATATATGCACATAATTTTTATGTCATTTAATAGGTATTTAATATTTTATCGGCATACGGGAACATTGTGGTCATCGTGCACTCTACATGTACATATGTATACGTATAAATTCAGTGACTGAGCTACAAATTTTCAACCCCCCGTAAAATATAATTTCGGGACCCCTTTCGATATTTTTGAATGCTTTCTAGGAAGGAAAATTGTAAAAATTCAATAAACGTAAAAAGTATGCCTTTTTTGTCAGTATACTTTCAATTTAATTTAAATTAAGGATGAGTTTAATAAAATTACAAAAATTTTGGGCTCCCACCGATTACGCCCCCCTGCGCTTTGCAGGGTCTTGCGGTATTGTAGTTCCGCCACTGTATAAACTCCATTTGATTGAGAACATATAATTTCTATAGATTCTGTACATTATGAAACAAACAAACATTTTTATATTAACATATTTTCTTTACGTATGAGGAATTTTATTGTTATTAGACAGCGGATTTTATGCATTTATGACAATATTGAGTAGGTGTAATTTAAAATAGTAAACATATTAGAAGAATTTAAGAATATTGTTATACTATTTTTAACCCACTTAACATATTCAGAAAGAAAAGAAATTTCTATTTCACTGCAATTTATTTTAATTTAGGTAAAAAAATTTTATTTTGCATAAAGATCCGCTGTCTAATTATTACATTTGCCTTTAAATATTTCCCACATTGAAAATATGGGTAATTACAATGATTGATTTGTTTGATCCAATAATGTTCGCATAGTGGTTTAGAGAAAGGAAAACCGATCGCAGAATTTTTCGGTAGCCGTGTAATGCTACGAAATATATTCGAAAAAAATCGACGAAACTACCGAGTAATTCGTCTGCTATTCCTTTATTTATCGTATCACCGGGTGGAGAGATTTGATTGAAAACATGTTCCGCAGGGGTGCTTTTCGATTCAACCACCCTTAATGCACAACCTCAAAGGAACAACACAGAATGGCCTTTCATTAGAAAGCCCTCCTAGAGTCGTAACGCGCAAAAGTAAAAGAAAATAAGAGCAACCAGCAGCTGTGCTCGTCGGGGCAAACGAAAAAAATATTAATAACAAGCCGCAGCGGTGTCCAATTTGCGACCCTTTGATTTCCGGGTTCTCGGTCTTTACCGGAAGTCAGGTCCGTGTGTAAGACTCCGTAACGACGCGCTTCACGTGAAAATCACAGATAATTTGACAATCGCGGATATGCTGGAGCCTACGTAAGCCGCATCTGTCTTTCCGGCCCGATGGTTTCAACCATCATTATAATTATGCTATGTATTAACACATTATACTATACCGAGAATTTTCTCTTAATTTCTGAAATTCTACAGTTCATAGCTAAATCGAGAATGTAAATCGGTAAATGTTATACACGGGCTCTATGTTACCGATATGCACTAAATACACGGTGCAACAAATTTCAACTTTTTTTGGGGTTTTCGATTCTCACTATGCAATTCTTGTAGAGTTTTTGCGCTGATTCCGAATCTGTCCTTAATTTTTCTCCTAGACGCACAGTTTTTGAGAAATTTGAGTTTGAAAAGAAGACATATTTTTCAACTTTGAACAAATATTGCGATGTTATTATAGAAGATATTGAATTGATCTTTACAGCAAAAGATTCCTTAGACTTTCCCGAATACAGTGATATCCAATATTAATACATTATGATTGTTTAAACATGTTTAAACGATCATTAAAGACGGAGAGACACCACTTTTGCACAAATTTTTGACGATATTTTCGAATTTATCTAAAAAAATAAGGGTCCAGCGGAAAATCGAACTATACCATTATTCCGAGTGGAAAATGGTTCACTTACGTTAATAGATTTTTGTAGTTGTACGCGTAGAGGACATATGAAGGTCATCAACTTTTTTAAAATCGAAACATATATTTTTTATTGCACCACTTAATGTATCTTGATATTCTTTCTTTACATGAAAGTGTTAACTTACTTATGTGAAAAAATCGTTTATTTAAGGGTTAACACACCATAGAAATGGATATGATACAAAAAACAGCACAATTAATGGAAATAATATGAAAATGTAACATAAGAACTCAGTACACTATTAATATTAACATAAGAAATAAGTAAACTAACATACAGGGTGTAAAGAAATGTTTAGTGTTGGCTGGCGTATTCTACATCTTCGGATCGATGAAGATCTGTAAAAAAAAAGTTGTCGCAGAATTGTCCTTCACCGTGAAATTCAAGGCCAAATTTTATTTTATTGCACGACGTATAGAATACAAATTCAAATTCTCCGATAACTTTTTTTACAGACCTTTATCGATCCTAAGATGTAGAATACGCTTTTGCCAGTCAAGATCAGACACTTCTTTACACCCTGTACATAAGCAAACATGTTAACCGTTCTAAACAAAGACTGTGACATACGCAAAGCCTCGATATAATTATGAATAAGTAAAAAACTAATATTTTAATAAAAATGCGAATAGGTGGAAGAGCTGACACTAGAGAAGACACTATATGTGTATTCCATATTGTTTGATAACATCAGCATACACGAACAACATAGTCTTGTGTGCGTTAATGTTTTATTATTCCATAAGCTTCCCCTTTCTTAACTATGCCATCGGTTTTCTTAAAAACTACTCTGAATTTGCATCGAGCACATTAATGGAAAACGGAACGAACTTTTGGGACAAGCTAATATTTAGTCGTTATCATATCCAGTTCATACAATTTATTAGCATTACGGGAGCGCAGGATCAATTTAGAGTTCGTTTCGTCTAAACGAGCGTGTAACAAGAAGCCACTTCCACTGAGTCGACCAGTAATAGATTAAAGCCATCTTCCACCCCTGCTCGGGAGCGTATATTGTCCCCTTAACACCCCTATCCCGGTAGTTTTGCTTTAGTTCACTTGACCCTACTTGTCCCAGCAGGGTCTGGTGCTCTGCGTTTCTCCCTCCGTCGTGTCTCGTTCCGCTTCTATCTCCTCTATTACCCCTGCTAAATTTTTATTTGTCTCTCTCTCTCTCTCTCTTACTCTCTTTCTCTCTCGCCATCGCTTTCAGTCTCTTTGTCCGTGTTCGCCTTCCGCTTCTCTCCGTGTCTGTGAACTTGCTCGCGTTTAGTTTCGGCGCCGTTCCTCTTCGCACGCCTTTGATTAACTGTTTGTCCCTCGGTTTCTTCGAGTTGTGTACTGTGCACGAACATCCGTCTCTTTCGACCGACGCTCGTCGCTTGTTAGAGGTATTCGAACTTCTAACGTTTCCGAGTTGATTGTTCTGTTTTCTTTACTACTCGTCTCGGCTCCGAACAAGGAACAATAGGCGTGTTTGAAAAATTTGTGACTCTTCTAGGATGAAAATGTATACACGGTGCTCGAAAGTGTGCGGACACTTACTTAATTGCGATCACCTAAAAGTTAAGTAGAACCTCGATTAATCGGTTTATTCGGGAGATAAACAGCACGGGTAAACTGAGGCCCGAGGTGAAATACTTGCGATGCATTTTTCATACCAACATAAACCCTGTATTTTTAGAACATGTATTTTCTTTTGTGATGTAATTACAGCCGAAAGAATGTCTGTTAATATTTTTCTGCATTTTACATTTGTATGTGCTTTATTACGTTACCTTTTTTTCTAACACGTCTTCTTATTTGGTATAAATACCAGATTAAACCTACCGAGCACTAAAAGTCATTAAAATGTTTTAGCTTATAAAAATGACAAGGCTCCATTTATTTTGTGCAATTTTTATCTGAACATGTGCCTGAAAAAAAAATTTGTGGAATCAATTTCTACGTAAGCAAGTTCATAATTTCAATAGTTGTAAAAGGAAAAAATATAAAGCCGTTTGACCGGCAGTGGTAGGATTAGTGTTAGGACTTGTGTCCCCACTCTACCTTCCCCTTCTACCACGCTATTCCCTCACAATTCCGTCGCACAGTGGGGTATTTGGCCGAAAACCCGGAAAAAAATACTGTAGTGTTATTTATGGGCTCAGGGTCATAAAAAGTAGGTCGTTGGATTCGTCTTGACGCCAGCTATAACATTACGAAATAAAAAATGTATTTTAATGTTTAAAAAATCAAAAAGATTTTTATTTTTTGTCGAAAAACCTATACCGAGGTATGTATATAGAAATAACATTTTAATAAGAAAATATATAAATAACATTTTTTCAATTAATAAAATCAATTTTCATCAAGACGTGTTCACTTCTATCTAAATTGTCTATAAAATCGGAATCTGGACGAATCTGGAATAAATCTTTATTGAACTTTAATCCCAAACCTTCACGGAATATAGTGACACAAGAAAGAATGCCGGGACGCACCCTAAACCATAACAAAATGATTAATGAAGTTTTGGAATTAGAAAAATAATGATTGATCTATTCAATATCATAAAATATTAATAACTATTCAAAAATATATGGAGATGGAATCACAACTGTATTAAAGTGTAGCACATACTTTTCTCAAAATATAAGAAATGTGAAAAATCATACAAAGTTATTTCAAATACTAGAAAATCTTTAGTAAGAAAATGATACTTCTGCGAATAGAAAAGAAATAAACTGTTACCATAAAATTTTCTGACTTCTAACGAAGTACACTCTTTTATGAATGCATTAATGAAAAAAGCAGTTATGGTACGGTATTCTATACGTATTCCACTATCTTATACAACAAAAATAATGTGGTTTACACTAAGTTTTAAAAAATGACTTTTTTCCGGTTTTTCGGCCAAATACCTCACTGTGCGTCGCGGCCAAGTCACGTTTCTTTTCGTCTCTGTGGTGCATGTTTTCGGTACTGGCAGAGAAAGGGTAACTTTTTCCCCTAGATTCGTGCTCCCTCCCCGCATCTGGCGACTCTGATAAATACTGAAGAGCTTGTAGCAAGAGAGAATTCCAAGATACGTACCTGCAAGTGTTTCTTATTGTTAGTAAACAGCGAACTCTGTTGATCGAGACCACGGACAAATAAAATCCTTCTACAACAATAGATCTACAGAACACTAAAAGTTGCTAATGAAAATTATGATTAATAATAATGCAATAAAATAATATAAAATAACAAGAACGTATCTATACGAATTTTCAGTCATTTTTTAAATAATAATAATATATACCGAAAGAAATGAGTTTGTTCAATAATTCCCAATGGATTTACAATCTCAATAATCGCGAGTTAAAAATATCAGAACCCGCCATTTTGACGGGTCTCGTAAACCCTAAACGCCGCCTGTAACTAAATTAATTTTACGAATACAATCCAATTCTTTCGCACACGTTCAAGTACACTGATACTCGAAGAAAATGCTAAAAAATCGATTTTTTGAAAATCCAAAACCAGAATACTCCCTTGAAAATATGAATTCTCAGCCCCCTCTCCGTATTCTTCGAAATTCTGCCGCAGGAGCATTTTCGTGGCACGCTGTACATCGCGAGGCGTCTTCCTCAATTTATTGTTAGTTCCATCTATTCGTCTGTCCGCAGCGCAGCTTGCGCACAAGCGAAAGCCGTCCGCATTGGTAGGAAAAAGGCAACCCTTACTCGTTCCCCTTCGCGCGTGCGGTTAATACGGAAGAATGCGAGGCCGGGCTCCCTGTGACAGGGAGCGGTGCGAAGAGTCCACGCAATTTCCTTAATGTACTCGCTAAATGTTCTAACCCCACCCGATACATATACCAGTCGGCATTACGTGATACATACGAGGAACGGTGCGCCATGTGTACGCGAGACACCCTTCGAGACAAGGGTGTGCGGTCACACGTGGAACGCTCGAAGGAAGTAGGCTAAGCGGGCACGAGTGGGTGTCATAATAGAAGCGATTATCGATTACAGAAGATACATGCTACCTATCCGATCATCGCATATGCTCCGATGGACTTGTATGTAGTTACCAATCGTTTTTTCATTCAAACACTTCGAAACTATCGAACCGGTCGTAAACTGACAAGAACAACTACAGGGTCTGCCAAAAATGTTTTACCTCCTTGAAAGAAATCATTTCTGAGGTCATTTCGAAAATGTTCTCCGCGTCTTTGTTATGCAGTTATGAACGAAAGACACGGATCAATCGGAGCGCGGCTACAACTGAACGTGGCGTTGGCATTGGCCGAGCCGGAACCCGTCCGCAGTAGCCGCGCCCTGATTGGTCCGTGTTGTTTGGTGGTAACTTCTTAACAAAGGCACAGAGAATATTTTCGCGAAGGTACTTCAAACTCGAATAGCCTCAAGAATCACCCCTTTCAAAGAAGTACAACAATTTTGGGACACCCTGTATACATACGTAGATCACTTTCTCTTTGGAAAGTGATGAGTAGACAGCAGATTTTGTGTAATTTAAAACACTAAAAACATTGGAAGAATTTAGAACTATTTTTATATTATTTTCGATCTACTAAATGGAAAAAGAAAGAAAATAAATTTCTATTTCACTCTAGTTTGTTGCAACCCAGGTTGACAATTTTTATTTTGCATAAAATGTCTAGTGATGACATAAGAGTAAGCTGTAATATTTGGTTTTGCAATTAACGTATCCATCTGCAAGGGTAATTGCAACTTTATTCTTTGCAGACTCTTTATTGATTTTATTTTTTGATGGTTGTAGATATAAACAGTTTGTCGCTCTGGTGTTTGCGGAAGTAATCTCGTTGGAATGACAATACATATAAAGACATAATAATAGGATGGTGTGTTTTATTTATAAACAGCAATCATAAATAATAAATATTGAGATTTCGCCTCCAATTTTTAATATTTTGTTGGTCTACTGTTTTTTTTACTGACTTTGGTACTATTTCATTTGGCATGTTTTCGTACGATAAGAACTTACAGACGTGTATTTATTATAAACATTTAGTAGTACAGCTAAAAATATTTTCACGCATACAGTATTTAGCCTTAACAGAAAAAAAGAAACGAGACTACTGGTTAGCTGCTTAACTGCTGAATTCCTAATGAAAGGGACTACCATTGTGAGTGTTTAACAATAGATTGTCTCGTTGAAAAAAATGAAGGGAGCCTTGAGATTTCTAAAAGGAAACAACATAAAAACAAGAAGTTCTTAAGGCACTTGTATCTTTACAAGCAGCAAAGATATTTGTGATACAAAAGTTAGGTGACTCACCCTGTATATAAATTTTTATACAGCATGTCCACAGAATTGTCTTACTTTTTAAATAATTTTAATAGTTTAAAAATAAGTACGCAATGATATGCATAATCCCAGGTATTAATGTCCAAACGTTATGAGTATATTCTGTGGCACTAAATAAGAAAAAATATTATGTAAACATTTATTAACAGTTATTATTCCTATATTACATGTATCCAGTACTTTTGTTACAATTTTTTAATAAAGCTCTATATGGCCTATGTTTACATAACATTTTTTCTTATTTAGTGTCGTAGAATATACTAACGAAGTTTGAACATTAAAACTTGGGCCACTCTGTATAATAAATGCAATAACGTGCGCTATCCGGTTGCTAATGCGAAATAAATGGAGAGCCACATGAAGTTGGCACTGTACTGAATGCGCTGACAAACTTTCGTTTATATTCATTGCGCTTAAACTAACTCGCGACGTACATAAATCAAGCTGCGTTACATTTCGATCACTGCGCCCGCCGTCATGGATCATTTTGGATCGGAACAGTTTCTATCTAGACGGTACGCTCGGATAAAATGGTTAATGGGGTAGCTAATGTCCCCATATGCCTAAGCCAGCGCGTGGATACGCAGGACACGCAATAGGCGGTGCGCATAAATAATTTAAGCCCTGGACCCATCATCCATCCTTGCGAGGAACCCCATTTCGAATGGGTCTGGTCTGGGGTAGGTGGCGCTTGGTTTTAGTCATGCGTGAACCTAGATAACCTGCTATTTTGATAATTCAATGAATTAACAAGCCAGTTTTATTATCGCCTCGTAGTAATCCAGTGCGAATTGAATTTACTGGAAATTGTGCACTTGCAGAGAGTGACTACATCACACGAATGAGATGTCGTATTCAGATTGTACAGGGTGTCACAAAATTATATGTCTCAAGGTCAAGGTCAACAAAAACAAAATTTTTTTGTTTAATCGTGTTCTACTGGTCATACGAATCAACTTTGTGAAAGAAACCATGGGTCTCAACCGTTCTCTTAAAAAATGATGTTGCATTTCTTATATTATTCATTCTGTAGTTAAAGAAACAGATTTAGTTAGAGAAGGCTATTGCCCTTTACTGTTTGTCCTCTAACTTCTGCAAATTCGTTATTGAAAATTACATCATTAATTTGAAAAATGTGAATTCATACGTTAGAGCTCATTTTCCGTCCAATGGAGGCATTTTTCAGAAAAACGTCTGAGTCAAAACTTTTATATTTTTTTGCGTACAATCTGAATATGCAATGAAAAATACCAGGTCCTATTAAAAAAATACGACTTCCGGTCTGAAAATCCTATTTCCGGTTAGCCCTGGAAATCGCAACACCGCCATTCGATGGAACGTACTCGAATTAGTTACTAAAATTTCTTTAGTTTTCAATAAAAATCACTCTTCACAATTTTAATAGGTGTGGACGGGTGGTCTAGGACACCCTGTATATATTAGTCGATAATTAATATATTACTAGTTTATTGGTTTATGTGTAGTTTTTCAGTGTCAGTCATAATTCTTAATTGTTTCGTAACTATAAACGGGACAACTCGTTGATATTAACTAAAATTTTAACTTTGATAAATACATTTTATTGTTATTAATACAATTTACAAAAAATTGTATAAAGAGTATTTATTAATAAGACATGCGAGTCGCGGAATATCTCGTTCATGATTGTGAAGCAGTTAATGTATCCTATACATTGGAAAAACCGAAATTATTACCGATAAATATAGGCAAATAGACCGGTATTTCGATATCTCGGTTTCTATAACGGTTAAGAAGATATAACCTAAAAATATCGGTATAAGCCCCTGCTTTGAATTCAAGGGACGTCGTGTCGTGTCGTTTGGGCGACTACTGAAGCAATACAGTGCCGAATTGGTTGTGAAGAAATGAGAGCTCTTTAGCGCGATATCTGTGAACTTAAAATAGAATTACTGTATTTTCAGCATGAAGAGGAAATGTTATTTTATCATTTAATACTAATAATAATTTAATAATAATCTTTCACAAAATTGTTAAACGATTTCAAACTTTGAACCAGTAGTATGATTAACAATTACATAGCAATTTTCTTTTATATTATACATAAATGTTTCAATCGACTTGTTTCAGACCAAGATTGACCCTCTTGATAATGATTTAAACTGGCTGTCAGAAGATTCAAATTTGAAAGGGACGTTAGTACCTCGGGGTCAAAATGGACCCAACGTCCGCCGGCCAAGCGTTAGGTGCGACGAGCAGAAACGTTTAGAGTGGCTGAATCACGTTAGTCGCCGATCCTAATCGACGATGATCCATTAAAGTGACTCGCAGTTTCCTCCTTACGGTCACCCCACGCAAAGAAGGGAGAGACAGGTCCACGGGCTTTTTATCGGGGTTCTCCGAGCCGCAACGAGCCAATCGCATATTAGCCGGGCCCGCGGACACATTGTGCGCATTTTATACGTGTTTGCACAATTCCCGATGAATTTTCGTTGTCCCGGCCAACTGTTTACCAGCTCGATCCAGACAGAAGGGAGGAAAACGGATTCGACGGCTCGGTTGCCGTTTTATCGGTCGGAAGATATTGGATTTATTAATGTCGCTGGTTAGGCAGGTCGGATTTATTTTATTGTACACTATAGTCACCTACCCCTCTCCATATTTATCCTGGAGTCCCGGGGAACTTTAGTAATGCGACTGTAGACTTTCTGACCTTCTTTTCACTCACTTTTATAAATACGGACAACCGCGTATATGCAAACTTTATGAAGCGTTTTGAACAAGAAATACTATTACAATCTGCAATATACAGGGTCTCTGATTAATATTCTGACATTCTTAAAAAAAAAAACAAAACCTTTTTTCGAGAAGTTCGAACAATTAATTTACATGTGAATATAATTTTGAGGAAATTGTAATTGTTTACAAGCTTTTGACGTGGGCCTATATGGAAAATTTTAAAAATACATTTTGGAGATCGATATCAATTATACATACATATTGTGAACCATTTTATGACTATTTCTAGTACTACCACTTCTATAAAGAAAGAATCCAATTAAATAAAGAAGTTGATGTTTATTAAATTAATAATATGTACATTTAGACTCTGTTTAGAATCTTCGTCACGAGTCTGTTTCGATATTGTAGGGAAAAGGGTTAATTAGCAAACCTCTAAGCTCTAGCCATAATTATGCTAAATATACACAGTGTCCAGATAATTGTATCAAGCTGCACCTGTATCAAATTTCTCCAGTTTTGTTTACACTTTTGAAATAATTAACACTTGCTTTATATTTTTTTGAGATTGTCAAATTATAGCGTTCATATAAAAATGTGAAACATTTCACCAATTGCAAAATAGTTTATCATTTCCTTTGGTCAGCAATTTGAATTATTACATCATTTTTAACTTCAAATAACTAACAATTTCGTACAGAAGAATTGAATTATTTGAATAGCTTTGCGAATTAATTGTGCTTGAATACATTTGTTGTATCGTATATTTCGATTGCAGAAACTAATTAATGTATTTATTCAAATAAAGTGGATCTGGTTATTTTGTTCGGTTTAACATTTTTTCACTGATATGATGTGAAAATTAAGTTATTATTAAGTTTGCTTATTTCTATAACTTGAACACTAATGCGAAGAAGTGTTTTCCCTACTTCTTCCTTTAATGATATTCCACTTGTAACGTCCACGATCGTAATCATTGATATTTTGTTTTGTCGCGTTGTGCTGAAGTTACCCACTTCGTCGCGCTAAGCGTTAGTTCCTGTGCACTTTACCTAATTACAGTCTCTTTGGAATTCTAGTAGTACGCTCCTGCCTCCATTATACTCGTATATCATTGTTATTACAAAAAACTTATGACGGAATATGATTGCATTTTTATATTCGAGAAAGTTCAAATTACGAAAATTGTATATTTGTTTGTAATACATATACCAAAGAATAATATTTTTGTAATATTAAAAGCATGTTATTTAAACATATTATATTGACAAAAGCATGTTAGTAATTTATGTTAATATAAATATGCATATTTACGTATACTGTCTTATTTAACTTTTTAAATTTGAGTGCACAAAACATTTTGAAACTTCATTGCGTAATTCTCATTGAATTTCGTTAAGGTTCATCAAATTCTGTTCTATTAGTAAAATAATTTTGTACACTACACATAAACTGTATTCTCGTAACGTGTATGTCATACTGTAATGGAACTTTACAAATGAACCACGGTGACTGATTTGATAAAACCCTTTTGTTCGAAGTGGCCTGTCGCAAGTGCTTATAAATCGCAAAAACTAGTTGAAGTAAAAGTTGTGTCTTTGGTTCCATAAATGTAAAAATTGTTTTTGAAAAACATAAAAAAAATGTTAACAATTACAAAATTAATTCTCTCAGAAAAATTTTCGCACAGGCTTATGAACCCAAAAATACGATTTATAAGCATTTACGTGGACAGGCCGCTTTGGACAGGAGGATTGATTTGTCCCTTGAAGTAGAAAATGGGCACGCACGAAATGTGACTAAATTCTTAGATAGGTTTAATGATCAGTTGTGCTAGCGTCGGTAAAAACATTGTCGGTGACTTGAAGGTGACCCTTTGCGAGCAGAGTGCTGCGCCGCGCCGTATCGGAAGGGTTAACCATAGCAAACTCATGTTATCTTTTTGACTATACCCAAGACTATGCACAACCAGCCGAGCACTAAAAGCGATTCAAATTCTTTAGCGTAAAAAATAACAAGGCTCCATTTATTTATATTTTGTGCAATTTTTATAGCAGTATGTGCTTGGATAAAAAAATGTCTCGAACCAATTTCTACGTAAGCAACATCATTATTTCAATAATTGCAAGATGAAAAATATGTATGACACCGGTCGTTTGATGGGCAGTTACAGGTTTACTGTCAATAAGCAACGAGCCAACGAAATGCCAATGGTTTGGCTGTAAAAATTGGACAGCCAGCTCCGGTCTCTCTGACTCGTCGTTGCTTCTGATAGCGACTGAAAAGACTGAATCGCCGACCCTGGAATTCGCGTTGAGCGGCGTCTGCGAAAAGAGAATAAACCTGGCGCGCCTCTGGTCCAGCGTCTCTGGCGACAGTGACGCGATTTGCGGCAAAGTCAAAACTGGAGTGTACAGAGGATCGGCGATCTCTGGGGATCGCGTTACTTTTGATTATCCCGGGCAGAAGAGAAAGCGACGCGGGACTTGAAAGGTTCCTGCGAGAGAGCACGGACCGGTGCACGCAAATGCGCGGGCGTATGTCGTTTAAGCCCATTTAACCGTACAAACGTTTGAGAGATCACGACCGGTGCGGAGGAGACAATGAGAGGAAGCTGTCGTCGGGCTTTGTCGGGGGTTGCTTTTCATAGAACGAGGGTGGGGAGAGAGAGAGAGAGAGAGAGAGAGAGAGAGAGAGAGAGAGGGAGAGAAGGAGAGTTACACGAGGATTGCACGGACCCGAATTCGAAATGACGTGGTAGCCAGAGGGGTTGGCGGGCCGAAGTCGCGGGTGGAAGCGTCGGAGAAGGGGTTGTTGGCGAGGCGGTGGTTATACTGCCGCGACGACACACCCACGCAGGCGCCCCTTTCACCTCGTACCGTCTCTCTTACACCCTACTCCGCCCTTCTTCGCCCCATCCCTACTCCCTGTTTACTACCAACAGGGTACTGATAACTATATATGCCCTTACCTCCTCCACCCATCTCGACGTCGTAACTCTCTCCGTCTTTTTTTTTCCTCCATCGTTCTCTGTGTTTCTACAACAGCCTCGCACCCTCTCCGCTTCCCACCCCAATTTTCAGTTACCCGCTACGTATATTCTCTTTTCGGATCCACGTCCGTCTCGGTCTGATTTTTCTGCGGCTCTCCCCGCTCACGCTTCCGCCCTGCCGTGAACGTGAACGTGAACGTTCGTGGCACAATGGCACATCTGGCGCTAACTCCTATTTTTTGGTCGTCGCGCTTGTCACGAGAAATCGCCTTGCTTTTTTTTTTCGCCGAACGAACACTACGAGAACATCTCCGCCGATCTTCGCTCGGTTTTCCGCCGCCGAAGAATCGCGATGCATTCGAATGCCGCTGCTGTCGCCAGCCGGTTCGTTGCAGTTTCCAGTGTTTGTTCCCGTTCAACGTCGCGGCTGTTCACGGCTCTTTGTGCGCGTCGAACGGATCCCTGGACAATGTTATCCTTTTAGCGACGCTTGTGTTTCGAAAACGGGCTTCCGAGCGCTCACAGTCTCCATCGTCTGACGCGCCGCGCCGGATTCACCGGAAATTTGTTCCAAACGCGAGTTGCCATTTTTTCGTAATTCTGCACCTACCTCTTCAGCGATTATTATTTCTTTAACACTACCACGTCGCAAAGACAGGTTCTGATATTTTTAATTTACTATTGTTCACATTGTAGTGACGCATTCTTCCGGTAGCCAGATAAAAAATTAATTTTTTTAATTAGTTTTTAGTCGGCTACAAAATAGAGAAAAATTCGAACAAGAAATTTGTTCATGATAAATGGAGGTCACTTTTATTCTTTTAAATGGCATTACATATTTTTTAGTACTTATTTATTATTGCCTATGTGAAGACGAGTTCAGTATACTATGATCTTGAGGTTAACAGCAAAGGTTTTACCAGTAAGGCAGGCTTGAGTTGTTGATATTTTTTTAAAGAGATCAACATCTTGAACAATATCAGCAACTCAAGCCTTCCCTATTGTTAAGACCTTCATCCCAGATATCACGTGACGTCTTAAAGACGACCTTTCTACGTCCATTTTAACTCTGAACGTCTTACGTCCTGAATAGACGTCTTTCTGGAGATGTCGTTTGAACGTCTGAAATAACACGTCTTAAAATTGTCTTTTTAGAGACGCCGTTTGAACGGCTGAAATAAGACGTCTTAAATATGCAGATCTTACATGGAAGTTCTAGAGTAATAGTTCTAGTGGTAATCTCTAGATATTTACAGTACCGATATATTGTTATAAATGTCGTGAATGATTTTTTTCAGATGTTTAAGTCCGCGTCGTCGTAGTTAAAAAAAATAAAAACCGACTTTTCCGACGTTTTCTGCGCGAAAAACTAAACTAAGTTTATCGACGAAGTCTACTACTCTGATAACCATTACGTATCTGCATCAAGAAGCCAAACTTTGCAGATGGAACGCTCAACATCGGCAACGGATCGTTTCCACGCGGAGCCCCGTTTCGGCGTCGACTGATTTTATTTGTAGAACCGAATATCTTGGGGATTGCGACCGCGATGGTGTATTCATGGCAAATTTGAAAGGCTTCGCATTTGGCCGAATATTAATTTGATCAGCACGCGCGGTCCCGCACAAACGGGGTTGCCGATGCGATGGTTCTCTCTCGCTCTCTCAGGCTGAAAAACCATATGCGTAAATGGGGCAAGCGAGCAAACCGGCCAGTATAAATTCAAACGTATTTACGCGGTAAGGGTGCTATAATTTATTACCCGCCGATGTAATGGGAACGCCCATAGAGAAGATCTGCCCGTGCAAATTCGATTATATGCAGTTCTATCTTGCCTCCGATTCCTCCCCCGTCACTCCCAACCCCCCTTCGCCCGTCTCGCCACGGGGAAACGGAGTTAAATTAAAAAACATACGGGGCACATAAACGTGCATATTTCATCGTCCTACGTCTTTTTTTCGCATCCGCGGAATTTTCTGTTCGCGCAGTTTCCGCGAAAATATACGGTCTACCGTTAAACGTCATCGTTGCTTCTTTATCCTGCGCGTCGCTGATGTATAATATAATATATCGCCGGGACGACGACGTCACGCGATTTTTCTCTCACCGTGTAAATTTCGTAAATAACCGGTTGAAAACAGCGTTCTCCGGGGTTTTTAAACGTAATAATTAGTTTAAAGCGCAGTAGAAAAAATCGATGTTCTTTATTGTACGTTTTAATGGCATAGAACCTTGGAAATTGCAATTAAAAACATCGGTTTTTTCAAAAAATTTTAGGAAAGTATAACCGTGAAAATACTTTCTTAAAATTTTTTTAATTCAGAGATTCCTGATCATCTACGCCGGCAAGAGACGATTTTTCAAAAATGTATTTATTGCGGGGCACATAGTGAGACACTGTACTACCTGAATTTACTCGCAACCTACCGATCGCATCAAAAAATGTTTCAAATAAAAATTGTTAAACATTAACCGGTACATACAATGTAATAATTAATTTTTTTATATTCTACTTTGTTATCGAGATACGAAGCCTATCTTGAGTATTTGTGTCATTATGCGTAATATTTAAATATGTGACTTGAAAGTATCGCATGCTGAATAAAAAAGTATTAAGGCATGTGGAATGAAAAATTTATATTCAAAGATTCAGTTAATCTTTGGTCGAAGTATAATGACAAAACGTTTGTAGTTTTAATTATTGGTTTGCGATTCTTTTACTATGTATTTGCGAAGTTTTTCTGATTAAAATCAGTCCAAACGAGGATTCATTATATTACATCGTTCATTAAACAAGTAAATGTACCATCCGAACTGCGCGATGTTGGGTATCGCTTTCATCGGAAAAGCGTGGCGAACATGTTAGTGGAAGTTTCAAAAAAATAATTAACAACAAACAAGCTAACATTGAATTTGATGGAACGTGCTTTCACGTAATTAGAGTTTAATGTCTGCCGTAATTTAATTATAATTTTTGTGAAGTATTTCGATCGTCCAAATTAATTTTTTCGTAATTCCCACACAACATGTATGTATCTTGTAATTATGCAATTTACACGATACTTTCCATCACATTTTGGAGATTACACTAACATAATCTATTGTAAGACTACAATACTAGGTAAAAACAAAATTATTCATAAAAAATACATGACTCCTTTTCCTCTCATTCTTGGTATTATACGTCATATAACATTATTTCTTTATGACACTCAATATACTTCGATAGGACCCGCATTCTATTTAATTTAAGTGGTTCTGACAACCAAATATTCATGTAGCCGGGTACCCTGCATAAATTCTAAACTCTATCCTATATCTCACATCAGCATCTCTGAACAATTAATATTCCAGATTGGCATTTTTTATGTATAGCCTTATTTATTGTACATACTACTATAATACAGATTATATGGTCCAACAAATTTCAACTTTTTTTGGGGATTTCGATCCTCACTGTGCAATTCTTGAAGAGTTTTTTGCGCTGATTCCGAATCTGTCCTTAATTTTTCTCCTAGACGCACAGTTTTTGAGAAATTTGAGTTTGAAAAAAAAGACATACTTTTCAACTTTGAACAAATATTGTGATGTTATTATAAAAGATATCGAATTGATCTTTACAGCAAAATATTCCTTAGACTTTCCCGAATACAAAAGTATTCGTGGCTGTGAAACAAATGAGAAGTGGTTAAAAAGCAAAAGAAGATGGTCGCCTACCTCTAGAAAGAATCAACGACCCTGGTCTGACCCTCATCCGGTGACCTTTCAGGCGGCGAAACCGGGTCCGGTTGATATTTCTGATATCCTCGAAGAAAGCGGAATGAAAAATAGAAATGTCATCGTTTGCCGGGTCAAGTGTGCACCGCTGGGGAACGGGGGATGCGTTCCGGGCTGGCGAGCCGGTGCTGGCTGCGCACCCCCTTTTTTTCTTTCTCTCCTCGTCCCGTCGTCGTTAGTTTTGCCACGAGCTAGTGCAGAAGGTACCCCGTGGGCAAGTTAGACCTCCACCCTCGGATAGAGCCGCGATAAACCCCGGCGCTGATGCTTTTTACGGTGACGAACGACTCCTGGAGGCGTGTCGACATGTGCAACGGAGCCGACGAAGGGTGGGCTCGCGTGATCGAAGCCCGAGGAGGACGCCCACGGAAATCACGGGGTCGCGCAATCGCAAAGACACCCTTTTAATGAATCTTCGCGATGGAAACCAGGGGTTAGCGTACGTGTCGAACGAACTTTGGCATTATACAGATCAATTATTGGATGTAGAAATTCAGCGGATCGCTTTAACCCCGTGCACTATTATTTAAATCGGTTCTATGAAATTCTTCGTCATTCAGAATTTCATTGAAAAATCAAGAAATTTTATATTTATTGTATGTTTTCTTTCAAGGCTGCATGTCAAATACAAAAATTTTACTTCGATTTAAAGAAATCTAATAACATACATATTTATTAGACTCTGTTTCACTATCTTCATCACGGGTCTGACTCGATATTGTAGGGCATGGGGTTATTGTTACCGCAGAACGTTTAATTTTAAAAGTCAGACTTAATTTTTAAACTTCTGCAATTAAAATTTATCTTAATTCAACATCAAGGTCACAAACATCTTTATAAATAAGGTCTTCTTAAAGATATAATGCTGTTATCCCTCATTTTTAATTTACACTAATCTATGATTATAAAATTTAAGGTTTATTAAATTTAAATATCACCCCAATAAAATAATTTAAATTAATTAATTTTTATATAATTATTAACCTTAATAAAATTATAAAATTCTATAGGATCCTTAAATAAATTTAAGCATTTTTACTCAAAATATAAATTTATTTTTTAATATTGAAACAGTTTATATTTCATACCCCCTTTCATTCCAGCCTTCAATTAAAAGACAAGTGATTATGCTACCTTTGTACAGTCAAAATACTGCAGCTATTTAAAATTCATTGATCAGGGGAAACTTTAAATTATAATGAAAAAGACATGTTTTTGTTCTACAGGTGAATATACATATAATTTGCCTGTTATAATTTTGTTCGTAACGAGAAAACAACATACGTGGCCAGACGTAATCTTGAGCTACACTGTTTGTAAGTGTTGCAAATAGCCGGCTAAGTGAAACGCTTGCGAAAGCAGTGAGGTTTTCCGCGTTTCTTAGGTAATTCGGTTATTAGTGTACAGGGTGTTAATTTTAAGTCAAGCACCTAAATTATTTCCGCTAGTATTGAAAGTAAGAAAATATGAATAAATACGATGTACATATTGTTTTAAGACGTGCGTGTCTGATGATGATGCAAACAAATCCTTTAATCACTTTAACGGTCTTTTCAAGGTCATCGCATTTTTTTGCATATTAACATTTATTTTTTATAACGTCAAGATGAGTTCAACTGTCTACAAATCATGACCTTGAAGTGACCTTGAAGGCGAAAACATCAGTTATTGCAATTCGAAGAATGCAACAGTAATGAAACGAAAAGAGTTCTGGTATATTATTATTTTATACCAGATGTGCATTGTATCGTATATTATTTGCCGGCTGCCGACTAATCTACCCTCATATGTTCAATTTCGTTTAATTAAATGAAATAAGTAGCTGTTACATATGAAATCACAGAAAGACCAATGTCTCTACAAGAAATACAACTGGTTATTGTTAATTGTTCCCCTCAGGGTAATAATTCTATTAACAATACTCCACCTCTTTCCACCTCCCACTCCGCTTATTCATCGTATTTGAACCTACAGTTTATTAAGGTGGGTTCTGAACAACCTCTACAAGAAATAAAATTTAAAAAATTAATAATTAATGTCGTAAACTGGCCTTAAATTTGCCCACTTTTTCACATGCTCCTTTCCGCATTACTCGTAGCAAATCCGGACACGGGCTATTTCGCGATTCGTTTAACACCGTACAAAGAAGACGTTCGACTCGATCAATGGACAAGCGTCAGAAGGTGCAACGACGCGTAACTAACCAGCATGATCTGCCGTCGAAAAACTGCGCCATACCGTGGTTAGCAAAATCGCTCGCGTATCGAACATTTTTATTGGCCTGTCATTTCGAAGAGACTTGGGGGTAGGTGACGCGTACGCATAACAGATTTTATGGGCATCGCCGTATATGCAAAAGTGTCGAACCATCTGTTGTTCGTGGCCCCGTCCACGTGGTCAGGTGGAAAATTTTGCATTCTTCGTGTTTCGAGGCGACGCGCGCGGCAGCCCCGTTCCACCGATTATGGTTCCGCAGCGTGATCATAAACGCGTGGATGACTTTCTCTGATAATCCTCGGTTTTCACGGCCGATTAAAGTCTCATGAACTCGAGCGTCTCTCGTGAACGCGTCCTCGTCGGGTGTATAACCGAGCCTCCCGACACTGCTCGGTGGCTATGATCAATGCGCGAATTTAGTCGCCTCGTTATCCTAATGAAAAGGTTTTCGAAAACTTTGTCTTGCACAGTCTTGCCAAGTTCTCGAAAAACGTCGCAGAAGGTGATCCGTTTAGCGAACGAACACCTCACAGGGAATGAATATAATTCGCTTTAAGGGAACTTTCTGGTCAAATTGTTTGAAATAAAAATTATATTTAGGAATTTTTCTTTGTTAAAACGTACATTTCATGAAAAATACTTTTTGTCCTTGTACAAAAAAATTGTTTGTTGTTGCGGTGTTATTTATGCGGATGGCAGTTACTGCTTAAAATTTAGAAAGTATGACGTCGAAAGGGTGGCGATCGTAAAATTTTCTGAAAAACGATAGAAATTCTTAAACTTTATATAAATCACTATGGGTACTACTGCGACACAAAACATTAAAAATGCGATGTTTAACGAAAACGTATAAAACGATAGATTTCCACGTGTAAAAGTATGAATAACAAACAAATAATGCTACAAGAATTTCGCGAATCGGTTCAAGACTGTTTGCAATCGTATTCAAGAAAAATGCATTTTGTTTCGCATTTTCACGTTTATTTTCTTACAATTAACTGCTGTTTTAGTGATATTTGAACATGGGATTTGAAAGGGTATCGAATACTGAGTAAAATGTAGGATGAAAAAGTAATAATTACCGAGATTTAAGTAATCTTTAGTGGAAGTGTGATGATACAATTTTTTTAGTTTTAGTTATTTGTTTGCGAATCAAACCAGTCCACCAATTTGGTAGGACCTTCACTGACCAGTTCGGATAAGCGAGGTTCTACTAAATCTTTGATTAAATATGTAAATACGGTCCAAACTGCACCATGTTGGATATCATTTTAATCGGGAAAGCGTCGCGAACATGTTCGTGACAGTTCCATAAAATGATAATTAACAACAAACTAGCTATCACTGAATTTGACCAAACGTGCGGATGGCTTACAAGTATCTTTCATGTAATTGGAGTGTAAAGTTAGAATTATACATATAATTTCAACAGTTGTTTTGAATTTTAATAATATTAAAACGAATATTAAAACTGTAATATAAAAAATGCGATGATAAATAGAGAAAAACGACTTTTAGTGCAACCCCTCACTTTCAGCGAGACTTTCGTAGAACGCGCGAAAACCCGTAAGTCAAAGCGCCGAACGGAAAGGGAATAGAGAGTCGGCAGTCGTGTCGCGTCGTAGCTAACGAGCACATCGATTAACGCATTTTGTCAATATTATTCTTTTTCGCGTAACGTTAGATATATATTGTAACAAAGCCACATTACTGATATATTTTTGGGAGTCCGTTCACGATCCTGCATATAGGACCCCTTATAACTCTTCAAAAGCAAACTCTTTGTAAGCTACACTCGGTTATTATACAGTGTGTCCCAAAATTCCTTCAACTCCCGAAATGGGAGGTTCCTGAGGTGATTTGAAGCAATATTTTCCTTTGCAAAAGCAGCCGCTGCGGCTTCGTTTGGGAGTTATTAACAAAAAACCACGGACCAATCAGAGAGCGGCTACAGCGGACGGACTCTGGCTGGTCCAAGGGGAACGCGACGCTCAACGAGACCCGTCGCCAAGCCGGAATCAGCGTTGCCGATTGAAACTCGCAATGACGGTCGCCTCGACTTGTGTTTGATGCGTGCCGTAAGCACAGGTCTGTTGCCTTTGAGAACCCGTTAGCCTGTTACGCTTGGTACCGGCACAATATCATACTTCAACAACTCGTCTCTGCGGAGAAGAGTTTGAAGTAGTCTTCATTTTTTCGTGTCGAGACACAAGGCAAACCCCTTAACCCGATCGGAGGTCATCAGCCAAGAGAGAAAATCGTGAGCTCTCTCGGAGTTCCGTGTTTCAAAGAGAGCAGGGGTGAGGGAATTTTCATCTGGAAGGTGAAAGGGGAGCGAGCAACATGTAACGACAAAAAGGATACGTGCCATCTGACGCGACCGAGAAAAACAAAGACGTATATTGAAAAGCATACCGGCTGATGTTGGTAGACGTATCTATATCTATACGTCTACTTATACGTCGACCTACACCCCCGACTTATTTGGTTCGGTGTGGATGGGCGCACGCGAATCACCGAGGGACGAGAAAAGAGTATACACGACTGATCTCGACTAAGATTATAAAATGGCGACCCTCACCTCCACCCCCACCCACTTGCACGGCTGTTCTTAATTTCGCCTCGGATCCTTTTGTACACCTCTTCTCCCACCCAGTCTCGTCTCTCCGCTTCCTTCTACTTGTTCTCCTTTTTTTCCTTCTTTCGCCTGCTGTCCCCCATCTTCCCTCGCCCCTCCCCCCTGTCTACTCCGCTTCCGCCCCCTTTCAACCCTCTTTCCACCCCCAACCAGCCGCCCTCTTTCTTTACCTTTCCACGACGCTTGCTTTCACAATCGACACGGCTCTCTAGACGTTGCCAAAGGAACTCGCCAAGGAGTACAGGAACGAATTCTTTTACGTGACGATTCTGATGAATAGGACCGTAGCCGAGGGCTCTGGAAATGGATGCTCGAAAGCAACGCTCGCTGATCGACGAAGACGAGGCAGAGACAAGAAGCCGGCCGAACTTGTCTGAAATTTTGTTCACGGTTCGGAAAGGAACCGGCTTTCTCTTAGCAACGCGCAAAGAGGAATGGAAAAGCAATCATTTTCAGTTGTTCGCTACGATCTATTTTACAGTGATTAGATCTTCGTCGTCCATAATTTCCCACGAGAACAAGTATTTTTATGCCCATCGCGTACGTAGATTTTCGCCAACGGCTGTAGATTAACGACAGCTGAATAGAATTTTAGTTTAGATTAAAGAAAATTCGTAAAAATTAAGAAATAACTTGATTTTCCTTAGGAAAGTACACAATTATTATTTCAAATAATACTCGACGTCTTAAAGACGTATTTTTTACGTCCATTTTTGGTCTAAACGTCTTACGCCATGAACAGACGTCTTAAAGACGTCTTTCTGGAGACGTCGTTTGAACGTCTGAAATTAGACGTCTTTTTCGAGGCGTTTTAAAGACGCAGATTTCACATCGAAGTTCGAGAGTGACAACCTCTAGATTTTTACGGTACCGATATATAGTTATAAGTATCGTTTATGAATTTTTAAGTTCGCGGCGTAGTTAAACAAAATAAAAACCGATTTATTTATTATGATACGGTACATGATACAAAAGGTAGATCACTTCACGTATGAAAATCAAGGTGACTTTGAAATCTCCGCTTCCCCACGTAAAAAAATGTTTGCATCACAATATTTCCTCTATACCATGCAAGTTTTGTGTACAATTATTTTTTCATTAACAAAAATATTCAAGGTGCCCATGTACATATATCCCAGGGGATAATTTGTTGATAATTTAAGATTTTTTTATCATTCTCATAGTTATCTCTAACAGTAGGAAGTAATGGGTAAAAACAATGAGTAATAAATAAAATTTTTAAACATTCATCAGAGTGAATAGAATGCACAGGCAATAGTGCGCATAAACACAATTATTAACCTTGTATACATATACAGTGCCGATTACGATTATTCGAATAAAAATGATCAATGTCGTTTGATTGTCAGCATAAACGATTTTTTAAGGAAAAATAGTTTTTACTAAAGACTACCAGAAAAACTAGAATTTAGATGCGACATGCGTATCTTTGTGTACAAAACGAACCGGTAAGTCCCGTTATCCGAGATTGGCCAGTGAAAATCAGTAATACGGAACGTGTAGAACCTCTCTAAACTTGCGGATATCGAGGAAAGAAATTTTTCAAAAAATTCACGATAGAAACATACGCACATGGTCGACGAGGGATAGAGATCGGCTCCATCTTTCTGGAAGCTAGACTCGCGCAGCCAACGCACATCATCACCGTGTCAACGGCGTATCACCAGCGCCCTAGACGGAATATCAGCAAGCGGAGCATCGGTTGTTTGAAAACCGCTTGGTAGTGCGTCAGTCGCCATATTAGGGGCGGTCGAGGTTCCCACCAATCGGCACCGTGGCGTTAGAAGCGTGGGTGCGGACCACACCCAATAACCCTGACGTATTCCCCACCAGAAGGCCCGCCACACCCACGAGTGTCACGTGCGCACGAGCAGCTGCGACACCGTTGGAACAGTCCTCCGCGAACCCTCGTTCCGGTCGCTTCGATGCTTGGCATATCTGCCGCTGGCAAACTGAATTCACTTGTCCACTCTGAACCCCCGTTCGCAAAACGATCCACGCCGCCAGTCGAACTGCCGATTAGCGTCCGTCCAACGGACCGATGTAAACATTTAGATTCGCGTACTTGTTTGGCTGGAATTTAAAAGGTACAGTTGGTGCGGCCGATCTGGATAGGAACGCTCAATGTGATCTCCGACGAAAGTGACAGTGACCGCGAAAGACAGGTGATCTGAAAGTTTATCGTTGTTAAATAAAATTAGAAGTAAGATTCCGAGGGACAACTGGACAATGGGATTTGTGGTGCAATTGTGGTGGAAGGTGAGAAGGATACTGGAATAGTTAAACACGCGACAGTTGAGACGGCAAGCTACCACAATTTCTGGACACTCGATTGTTGGGAACGATGAGACAGTGACACCTCAAAGTTCGGCAGAAAAGACACAATCATGACTATGATAAGTCTGGAAATGCTGGGCCGGGAGGCTATGCCTTTAGAAGGGATGTATCGACGCGCCTGTCAGGATGTCTTAACACCGCCACACGACAGTTTGGAGTCACAAAACGTCCGGCGAAATAGCAGCAACTCTGGACACCCAGCCAACATCTCGAGCTTCGACGACCCTCCCCACAGCGAGTTGCACCCTCTCGATCAGAGGGCGGTCGATCTCGGTTTACCGGCTCACATTCCTGAGATCCTCTATTGTAAGTGAGAAACGTAAATCCCATTAGCCATCCTATGACTATCGCTATACATGCAGCGCGCAACTGTCGCACCATTGACACTTTCAAGAGACATTTATTTAGTGATTTCCAAATGTTAATAGCATTACGTGAAAAGAGTTAGAAAATATTATAAGTAGACGGCGGATCTTTATACTTATATTATTGTTTCGATCAATTGCAGGAAGCGGAGGACGAATTAAAATTCATTTGTTTCTTTAATGATCATTAGACTGCGGATCTTTATGCATTTATAGCAAAATTGAGTAGTGGAAATTCAAAATTGCAGGAGATGCCAATATATGATTCCTCATCTGTTAAAATTATTAAGGGAAGAAATAACGTTATATTTAGTTTCTATTCTTTGTAATCGACGCGGACAATTTTTATTATAAAGATTATTATAAAGATCCGCTGTCTAATGTTCATAATAAAGTGAAAATGATACATCGACGTCCTTAGATTCTTTTAATTTCGTTGCTGTTTTATATTGCTTGTTTTTGCCATATATGCATAAAATCTGAAATCTAATTATGAGAATAGGACGGTACATTCGTCGATTAGGATCCTCCCCTCAGATTTTAACGGGACTTTTTTTAATCATTTTGTTTTAACCTACAAGTAACGGGAAAAATAAAGAAAACTGTCCATGTTGAAGTCGAAAGTTTATATTTTGAAGTTATAAACAGGATTCATTGTAGAAATAGCTGCACTCTTGTTTACAGTTTTCTCAGGGTTCAATCACCGTTTTGTAGTGTGTGTAAGCAGTAATGGTGACTAAAGAAAATTTGGTTTGATCCCATGAGAATATTCACCCGTTTCAGCAGTATTTTATATTTGTTCAATAGCATCGATAACAAAGTGATTAAAAACGGTTCCGTTAACGGTCTAGTTTACCCTTGCGGTAATCAAGAAGCAAAATGTGGCGAAAATGCTCAGTTTAATTTTCTACGTATATTTAATGCGATGACAAAAAAAAATGCTTTAAAGATCATAGCACTGTAAAACACAAAATAACGTCCGAAACGTCACCTGTTAAGATACACAATGATTCTGTGACTTGGAATAACTAGACTGCAGTTTTAATGCATTTAAGACAAAAATGTGTATATGACACATAAAATAGTGGATATATTTAAAAGATTTGAGAATATATTATTTTCAGTTCATTCAAATTATTAACCTTTAACGGCCCGAAAGTATTTCAAGTTTACTTACCGCCAGGCCAGGCATGAGAAAGCACGTGGCGGCCATTATAATATTTGTGCTGTCGTTCCGATTTGTTTTATATTAAATATTATACACCACCCACTGTGTGTTTAGTTTCCAACACGATGCACGTCCCAACGATAAATTAAAAAAGTGATAAAATGAATTAAACGATTTTTCTTGCAATTAATGCAGAACATTTTTATTTTGCATAAAGATCCGCAATCTGGTATCAGTTTGTATTAACAAATGGAGGCAATGTCATCTCTATATGAAAAATTAAATTACTAATTATCACCTTCCAATTTTATCAATGTTTAATGTGAACTTACATAATCCTAATTTCTGTTCATGTCTTCACTAGCGTACCCTAACTCGGCTGTTTTGTAGCGATTTAGAAGTGTATGGGGTTGCGTTTAAGAATACGTTGAACGCTGCAACGGGAATGTAATTCAGATTAATTGGGCGGGGGATTTTACTAACATTAAATAACAATCTTCATTAACATTAAGGACTTTACTCAGCGTTATCGACACGTCTGACGATTACACGAAAGAACCGTCAACGCTCGAACGAATGATCTAAAACGCAGGTCGATAATTCAGTAGGTAATTATACAGATGTCACAGTACGCGTATCTCGCGGTAATTAGTTTCTATCTTATCGACATAAATTTACGGTTACTTAACACTAAACCTACTGCTGCCGGTAAAATGACCGGTTTTATATTTTTCATTTTATAATTATTGAAATAATGAAGTTGCTTAAATGGGAATTGATCCAACAAATTTTTTGTTTATTGAATCAATTGAAAGCATTGGAAGAATCAATCAAGCACATATTGAAATAAAAATTGCCCAAAATCCAAATAAATAGAGCCTTGTCATGTTTATAAGCGAAAACATTTTGCTTTTAATGCTCGTTAGGTTCAGTATGAATATCTACTTAACAGAAAAACATCAAGCTCGCATTCGTTTACTATTTCTTAACTTTTTAAAGTAAAACTTGCAATTTTTGCAACTTGCCCTTCTGTACGAGGGGATAACTTCCTTTTGGATCCGACTTTCTCGTTTTTCCCGTGCTTACGATTAGTAGAATCGCGTAAAAAGTGGGATACAACTTCAGTTTCTCGGACGCCCGAGATTCCGTCTGATTTCACGAATTCCCACCTCTGGTTCCCTAAATGCTAAAATCGTGACTTGCTCTTTTTCGCGAAGGTATCTACACCGACGGGATACTGTTAGTATAATATACTGTTACTAGTATACTTGATACGCGTGGCATTATTTAAAAGAAATGGTTATCAATGCACTCTCCTCCAATTGCAATACAACGATTACAGCCCTCATACAACCAATGAAAACCCTCTGAAAAGGCTTCTGATGGAATTCCTCTCGATACTCGTATTAGTGAAGCACCCCGATCTTGCATCATCTTCAAGAGATTTGCGACCGTTTTTAAATCTCCCGTGTCGCTGTAATAAACAATCACCGCCGAACGCAATTTTCATCGCCTTGTACTAACGTTTCCATGGCAGTTTTACCGAGCTTAACATCAAACTTGATCTCTGTTCCGTCACAATTTCGTGACAAAATCGTCCTAATTAATTCAGCATACGCGCTATGACAGCTTGTCGCTACCTTAGACCATATACAATACTAATAGACCCGGCTTAGGTACAGTATGTGTATAGGAAAATCGAGAATTCAGTGCCCGAAAGATGATGGGACACTGTGACGTCACGAGATAAAATAATTTCAAAATACTTTCCATTTTAATATCTTAATAAAACATATAGAATAAACATTTGTATCTCAAATACAGTTTATATATTGATTATTTCATGATAAAATGCCAAATTCTTTCAAATTATCCTGTTCATTCTTTCCATGTACCGTGTACATGGCGCACCCGCTGACTCCCCTCTCCCCATGTAAGCGTAGGCACTGTCGATGAGCATAGCTTGTACATCTTTTGAAAATCTGACGACACGGTGTCTTTCAGCTGATTTCATCTTTCGGACAGGGAAAATTATCTACGCCGTGTCTATAATATATGGTCTTAGGTATGCCGAACGTAGAGAAGGATAGTGATTGAAAAAGAAGGAGGAAATGAGGTTCGACGCTTCAACTCCCTGCTTCTCTTTGTTTTTCATTCGTCGGCCTCTATCAGGCCCGAAACTTTAATCGCTTATTACACGATTAATTATGATCGTAACTATATCGTGTTTGGTGTCATTTTAATTTTAGTTTTGTCGCGACTGCGCGTGTCGCGAATATTCCGGATCTGTGCCCGCCAAATGAATCTTGGGCAAGTAGTTGGAATGATAAGATGATATAAAAGACGCAAAAGACAATAATCGACTCGCACGACAAAGAAATACGTTAAAAGAAGCGTTTCGTCCCGGACCTGCTAGTGGACTCGTAAGGCTGATCTAGCAGGTCCTGCCTTATACGCGCGCAGATGATAAAATGTTGCGATTCCGTACGCGAGGGATCTCGACTGATGCGATCCCGTTAGTCGGATGTTCTGATCGCTGGACAATGAATTATCGCGATGCAAATTACAAATATTAAGAACGATTGACAAGACAACGGCTCGCGCGTTGTCTTGTCTACCCGCGGACTGGAGAGTGTCGCAGCGCGGCGTTAGAGCGTAAACTCAACCGACGAACGCGGTCTCAACGCGACGTTCGTCAGGCTTCTCGAGCTGGAAATAAGATGATTGGTTCCTGCAGAAAGTTGCATTTCCCAATCAGCACACTTTTCACAATTAGGACCTCCTTCCCGCAGCTCTGAACGAGGCCCTGAGAAGGAGGAGTGGGGCGATACCTAAACTCGGGCGACGACGGGTCCCGGTAATTCGACACCGTACTTCACGGTCGCGGATGGTCCCTCGGAAGGACTAAATTTATGACACCTTGTGTTTTCAACAGTGTAGAAAACTAAACGTTAGACCAGATACTTCGACTGGTCGTCGAATGACCCTAGTTTGTGTCTTTAGGCACGACCGGACCATAAATATTAACCGAAAAACATCCACGTGTATGGTTGTTACGCGACGGAACAAGCACGATGGTGCCAGTATCGTTTTGCTATCTTTTGCTTCGCTCGCATTAGCGCGAGTCTCACCGATACTCGCTGACTCAGTCGTCGACCGTGTTTACCGCTTGACTGGTTCCGAGGGGCATCCCCCCCAGTGGTGGGGATAACATTTTGACAGTTGTAGCGGAGACGTTTGCAATAGTTACGGAGATAACACTGTAACGCAAGAATTGGACATTCAGATCCTAAACTTTGAGCACTACTTGTACTGTTGAAACCACGCGAAATTTTAGTTTTTTACACTTTTTGGTTGGAACTTACGAATACTCTCCATAATCGCATGAAATAATTGTGTTTGTTGTAGCTTCGATACCGAAGTGCGGCGGTTGTCAAGAAGCTATCTTGGACAAATACGTTCTGAGAGTCCTCGAAAGGTGTTGGCATGCAAGGTGTCTCACGTGCCGTGACTGCGGTACTAGGCTGACCCACAAGTGTTTCGCGAGGAACGGCCACCTTTTCTGTAAAGACGACTTCTTCAAGTAAGTAGGGGGAGTTCCCCTAGTACCGGACGCTTAAGGTTTTTCTTAAATAAGTAAAGAACTGTATTATTTTATTTGTTTTTATTCTGCGTTATTTATAAATTAACAATATTAGGAACCAAAATTAATGCGAAAAGTAATCGATATTTCCGTAATAACTGACTTACATATATCGACATTATACTTTGGTTATATGTTTTCAAGAATTGAGGAAGTGGCCCCTAGTACCGGACATAATAAGCGTTATTAACTCGCAACGATCGCAAACATAATAGTAGAAACATTCCCGGATATCGTCGCAATCCTAGTGGGCCCATTTTTGTTAGCTTGTAGGTGCATTTTTTTTCTCCAATCTTCACTATTTTTTCAACAAATCACGGTTATAATATTTAACAAATTTTTCCGTTAACCCTTCTAACCCTCTAGTAAATAGTAGTAGAAAAAGGAACACACACGACTGAGATTTGTACTGTCCAAAAGCAGGGAACAGTGAACCCATGAGAGAAACATTATTTTATCAAAACCAACACATCATGTAGGAAATATAGAAACATAATTTAAAAGATACGTACCGGTAATAACACAACTCGCACGACTTCTGACCACGAATATAGTTTACAATTTGTACGATGCACCGGATTCTTATCAACAATCAACCAACCTCCTTAGCTGGCAAAGCAGAGACAAAGCTCTCATCCTTAGCAAACGTGATTATCATTTGTTTTTGTCCCTCTACAACTTACACGACACCACAGCTCGTTAAAGTTTTAAATGTTAAACATATAGCTACTGTCCGGTATTAGGTGCCGTCCGGCATTAGGGGAACTCCCCCTACCAATAGTTAATTATTTCTATTCGCGTAATATAGTCGACCGATGCACTTACATATCCCGAATATCTGTAACAAAAAGTTACTATTCCACCTGCAGTGCGTGTAACACGAATTGTCAACTCTATATCAGAATATATTTAAATATGCAGGGAGTTTCAATTTAAATCAGTTCCGTTCGAATATCGCGGCGAGTTCCCCAATTATCTTTATAGAAATATAAATACTCAAAAGTGCCACGTCCATTACATACGACCGACACAAATGTTTCACCAAATTTGAAAATCAATTTTCACTATTAAGTAAACCTTTCATTAGAAACTACGATGTGGGGGAATAGTACAAAAGTCAGCGTTATGGGAAACTTTTTCTTTTTCATTTTTTTATTATTGACTTCTTAGAAGTGTAGCTCGGTCAGATATATTTTTTTTAATTTTATTGCTCATACTGATCACCAGATACCGGATTTTATGCATTTATGGTAAAATGAGTAGATGAAACATGCAACAGTTGAAAGATAAAGGAGATTTAAGAGTATCAATATATATTATCAACTTAATAAGAATATTAATGGAAGAAACAAATTTTTATTCGATTCTAGTGCCTTGCAACAAATGCAGAATATTTTTATTTTGCATAAACTTTTATTTCGCATCTTACGTACGACCGCATGGCGAGATATCTCGTCTATAGCATCGTTTCTTCGACATCGTGGAAACGAGACGTCTCGTCCATTGTAGCGAAAGGGTTAACAAAGCCGCAGAGCACATTTTTCAACTACACCCTATATGTATTATGTAATAATTAGATAATTACGAGCGTCATACTAGGTATGAGAAAAGCAACAAAAAACTCATGTTTAAGTTTTATAATCTCTAAAACGTCTATAAAAGATACGAGAGATTTAATTTATTTGAAAATTAGTGTAGAAAGCTTTAATAATCGAACATTAGTAAATTATTAGTAAATATTATGCCTCCTTGAGCAGTGTTTTATTATTACACGTCTGTAAAACATAAACAATGAATACTGCATTATTAATATTAACATTATCGAAACTGCATGTATGCATTCATACGAAAGCGCAAGAAGATGAAAATCTAAACGGTTATCTATTAAATAAAAAACAATATGGAAATCATATAAATTTTAAAACTCACTGTTAATGCAACTTTCTTTAATATATGTATACTTATTGATATACATACTTCTAATAATAATATTAGTTGTAAATTATTAATGACACATACATATACCAATAAAATTCATTCAAGTTTAATTAATTCCATATATTAATTAATTCCATATATGTATATTACGTTAAACTAGTCACAAAAATAGTAGTGTAATATTGTAGTGTAATGATTTGACAGCGGATCTTTATGCAAAATAAAAATTGTCAACCTGAATTGTAACAAACTGGAGTGAAATAGAAGTTTGTTTTCTTTCTTAATATATTTAATAGGTTAAAAATAATATGGCAGTATTCTTAAATTCTTCCAATGTTTTTACTGTTTTAAATTACACCTGCTCATTTTTGTCATAAGTGCATAAAATCCGCTGTCTAATAATGACGTTTATTGTAATAACGTTTATTATATTATTAATCATAACGACGTGGGAAACACATTTACTTATTTTTCTGTCGCGTATTACAATTTCATAAGGCATGCAAAGTATGAAGATATTAAAAGACAGTGGTACAGATAAAATATCAAAGACATCTTGAAAGTATACCATTTTTATTAATACTATTTTTATTAACCGGATAGGTGTAAACAATTATCAACAGTTACTCATCGCTCACGGAAAAATGTATTCCGGATAACCGAAACGCAGCATTGTTCTCCCGTAGATAACCAGTAACGGATTTTACGCATAAAACTTAACAAGTCAAATACAAAAATGAAAAGACTAGTAGTATTTAAGGAAATTGTTGCATTATTTTCGACTTTTCGAGATGATTAACCCCTTGCCCTACGATTTATTGTACGGTTTCAGTAATTACAACTTTTTTGCTGTTCGTAATTTCCTATAATGCCTTCCTGTAATGCCTATATACATATATTCCCCAGTAGCTGTACATCAACAAATCGAAAGTAGAATTTTATTTCGGTTTAAAGGAAATTGATAACATACATTTTTATTAGTCTCTGTTCAAAATCATCATCGCGAGTCTGACACGATATTGTAGGGCAAGGGGTTAAAAGAGAAAATACATTTTCATTTAACCTTGGTTTCTGACAATTGGACAAACTTTTATTTTGCATAAGAGACCGCAGACTAATAATGAGAAAAAGAAACCGATGCAGATGTTAGATCAAACGTGCATGTACGGATCCACTATTGGTATTGATTGCGTCAGAAGAGCGTGCCTTTTCTCATCCACCCACACCTCCGCAACCGCGAGACGCCATTTTTCTTCTTCCGTTAGCCGAATCGAAGGAACTTGTTCCCCTTCCCCTTCGTCTTGTCCTTCTCCGGGTACTCGCCCTTTTCTTGGGGTAGAAATATTCTTCAGAGCGGAACAACCACCTTTACAACGCATTCCGAAACTGTAAAAGTTTGTTACTTTCTCGCCAGTTTGATACATGGCTTGTTTATTAGCTGTAGCACCAAACGTGACGGACTTTTAATCACTCGTTCAAAGTTATGTCTAGACTGCGGGTCTTTATGCGTTTACGGTATCTTCAAATTTTCAAAGTATTAGAGAAGCAATGTTTATTAGGAAAATTAATAGTGTGTTTCTTTTATTTTCATTAGAAAACACTTACCAGTCAGCAAAATACATTTTCCTATGATTTTTATAATATGACTTGCGAAAGTGGGAATACGCATAAAGATCTCGAATTTATCCTTTGATTTTTCTTGGGAAAATTAATGAGTAGGATAGTATCTCAATATGCTATGTGCATTTTTAAAAATGTTGAGATATTTATTGCAATGTGTTTTAATTACTATTATTACTAATTAGTGTTACGCTTTGCAAGAAGTTCAAATTTTCTCTTTGAACATTGAAAAACCAAAATTCATAAATACAGTAAAGACTTAATTTAAGAGAATGTCTCGGGTCCGTGTTGTTTCTTAGATCCTGTGGTTTTACTATTTATTTGTGACCCCGCTGATGGCGCCGTACTTATGAACATATCGTGTTTAGTGACTTTTTAATCAGAAAAATTTGTTGATGACAGTCCAATAAAAAAAGTAATGAAAAACGAAGAAGTTTTGTAATTGGTTTAGTAGTGGTTCATACCGATACTCCTGTATCGGATTACGCGGCATGTTTACACACACTGTTCGGCGACCGAGGCAGCTCGATAATATTTTAAATGAAAAATTAAATATACATATATGATAAAGGGTGTCGCAAAACTGCTTCAACACTCTGAAATGGGCGGTTCCTAGCAGTTATTAACGAAAACCACGGACCAATTAGAGCGCAGCTATAGTGCACGGATTCCGGCTTGACGATAAGTCCCGCTGAGCGTCGCGTTGCCGTTGGACGAGCCAGAGTTCGTCCGCTGTAGCCGCGCTCTGATTGGTAGGTGTTTTTCTTTAATAACTCCCAAACGAAGCCTCGGCGGATATTTTGCAAAAGGAAAATGTCCATTTCAGGGTATTGAAGGAGTTTTGAGACACCCTGTATACTCTTATTTTAGGATATTATCATAATTCATAATGTGTTGCGCGTCAATTTGTTTCGATTGTTCTTTACTCACCACCTAATTCATTCCCTCTTAATCTTTTTATGTACAGGGTCGGCAAGTTAAATCCGGAAAATATTGTACTTCCTTGAAAGGGATGATTCCTCAGATCATTTGAAGTAACTTTTTCCTTTGCGAAAATGTTCTCCGCTGCTTCGTTAAAATTAACGAAAAACGCGGACCAATCAGAGCGCGTCTACTGCAGACGGATTCGCGCTCAACCAATGCCAACGCCACGCTCAACTGTAGCCGCGCTTTGATTGGCCCTCGTTTCGCGTTGGAAGCATTTCCGCAGAGAAAAAAGTTACTTCAAATGAGCTCAGGAATCACCTCTTTCAAGGAATTACCGTGTATATAGGGTGTGAAAAAAATTAGTGAGCTATCTTATCAACAATTTCATTGTTAATACCTTATCTACATCTTAGTTGTCTAACTACCCGAAACAATTTCGGATTTATCTCGATGGCCCTGTACTGTCCGGCTGATCTTTGCCTACGAGAAAAATTTTTGTGTCCGATAGGTCTAGTCTTGATGGTTTCCTGTCTAAACTTTGCTGTTGCCAATGCACGAACGTAATGTGAAAATGTTGTATGTTGTTGGTGTGGCAGGCGTTTCGGGACTAAATGCGCGGGCTGCTTACAAGGATTGGCGCCGTCGCAAGTTGTTCGAAGGGCACAGGAGTCGGTATACCACCTGACCTGCTTCTCGTGCGCCCTTTGCTCCCGGCAACTGGACACAGGCGACGAATATTACCTTATGGAGGACAGGAAGCTCGTTTGCAAGCCTGATTACGAAGCAAAGGCGAAAGGTAACTAGATAATTCAACAACAATATCAGATACTGTGTCAAGTAGATTTTGGATATTTCTGCATTTATCGTATTGTCAATCGGAGGCGATGAAATGGATCGTGCTTAGTGGGCTTTACCACGGCCGTCTCTAGTACAACTAGTGTGACAGCACTTTAAAATTTATTTAGTTGACAAATTCATAATGATCGACGAAAGAGGTCTGTGTTATTGTTAATGTAATAACTCTCAACGTAGTTACCACTTCATTTGAACTTTAGCAAATATTAAAAAATGTAAAATATAAAATACGTATGTATTTTTACAATGTTACAGCGTAAATTACATTCAGTGTTTACACTATTACCCATTAAGTCCCAAAAAATGAAATAAAACGACTTTTATGCAATCCATTATTTATTATTTTTAATTGTATACTGGATAGCATATAAATGCTACCAAAAAAAATTTTTTACAATGTTACAGCGTAAATTACATTCAGTGTTTACACTATTACCCATTAAGTCCCAAAAAATGAAAGAAAACGACTTTTATGCAATCCATTATTTATTATTTTTAATTGCATACTTAAGTAAAATCAAAATGATTAAGAATTTCGTTTGCTATATAGATAATAAAAGATGGTTGGAAATAAATATGGAACCGACTGAAGTTCTGGAAAAAAGTATGGAACATTACGAATTTGCAAAGGAATGAACAATAATTTATTTCCTTTTAATAATTATTTTAATAATTGTAACCCTTTGAGATTCATTGATATGTCATTAAAGACTACACCATGTTCAAATTTGAACAAAATCCGAAGCAGTACTGCAAAAAATGTCCGATTTCGCGTGGGATGACCCGTCAATTAATGTAATTAGACATTATTTAATATGCATAACGCACCTAATGTCATTTAGGTAATGGAGAACACTTCAACTTTATCAAAGAAAAAAGAAATATTAAATTATATATTACATAAATTTTTTAGTTTTGTGCGTAAAAATGTTTTCACATCGTCCATAAATTTTCAATTAAATTTAAATATCAGTTATTAATTTCACAGTTCTCATTTCGTTATTCTCTTTTGCCGAATTCTTTTCCTAATACCTACTTTGAAATTTGATACCTACTCCAACGTTCAAGTGTTGTCTCTGTTGATTGCTCGCGAGTCTCAGTCACGTGCCGCAAACATAAGTTTTCGTAATCTAGCGAAGTGCATCTTCAGACAATAAACGAACGAATCGAACAACGCGCCGCCACAAAATCATTCATCTAACGTTTTGAAGTTTCGTATAATTGAGTTATTAAAAGAATACTCAATAAAAAAGTGCTGAAATTTTTAATCGCAGTCAAAGCGCAGTTAGCGAAGTAAATAGAAAATTGAACGAGACAGGTAGTGTAACAAATAGGGTGGTTCTTATTTTTCAATTTTCGAATGTTTTTGGTCCTACCCTCCTAAAATATGACACTTGGTGAAAAAATTAAAAAAAATTTTTTTTTAATTTTCAAGCGCTCTGCAGCACGGGTTACCATTGTCCGATCGAGCTGAAATTTTTCACAAATCATTTTTTCACAAAATGTCATATTTTAGGAGGGTAGGACCAAACAAATTTTGAAAAAATTTTACGGCTCCTATAGCTAAGGACCACCCTAGCGACGAATCGCAAAAGATGCGGGCGTCCAACGTTAACTACAGGTGATAAACAAATACTATACTTTCTTATAGGATTCGAACGATTTCTACTTTCAGCACGACAGTGCAAGTATTCATCGAAGTAAAATAGTTCAGGAGCATTCATACAACAACAAGACATCCAAACCATAAAATGGTCATCAAATAGTCCAGACTTAAATCTTGTTGAAAATTGATGGGCAATCTGGAAGAAGTTTATACGCGACAAAATAAAAACAAAAACCGAAAAATAAAAATGAACTTTTAGAAGCTATTAAGTTGTCATGGAAAGATATTTTACCATCACAGTGAGAACATTTAATTTCATCAATGCCAAAACGTATACAATCTGTGATACATACGTGCACGTGGGAATGTCGCAAAACACTAGGTAATATAAATATTAAATAACTTATTGTTACTTTCTTTGCGAATTCATAATGTTCCATACTTTTTTCCAGAACTTCGGACGGTTCCATACTTATTTCCAAACCAACATTTTTGATTACATAATAAACGAAATTCTCAATTATTTTTTGTGTTTTTATTTTGAAAATAGTCCAGTTTGCAATTTCCACGCACTTAACATGAATTTACATATAATAAAATATAACATATATATAAAAAAAAACGTTGATATTTGATATTCACATTGTCATATCTTTACGTTTGGTTTAATATTTACTGTCAGGGGTAGTACGAGTTGATAAATATTGATTAAAGCTTGCTTGCATTTTGGTTTACAGAACTAGCTGATGGTGGCAGTATAGATGGCGAACCACCGAACAAAAGGCCGAGGACGACCATAACCGCGAAACAATTGGAGACTCTTAAATTAGCGTACAACACTAGCCCTAAACCAGCAAGACACGTGCGAGAACAACTCTCTCAAGACACAGGGCTTGACATGCGTGTAGTTCAAGTTTGGTTTCAAAACAGGTACGTTTATCTTTTAATAATACAAATTTCTGAAATTAATTTAATATTATAATCTCAGAGGCAAGTACAAATATCTACGCATTTTTATCAAACTTTTCATATTATTATGTATTTAACCCATTAAGATCCAACGTGACGTAAACGCAACACTGCACTCACGATTTTCTTTTGGTGAATTTACATTATTGAATTCTGTTGTTCGTCTTACATATTTCTGTAATTAGCTTGTATTTTATATTATGATAAATTAATTTGTTTATGTTTATAGATTTTGTTTCGCAAAATGTACCGGTCCAAAAAATGTTTCTGGTAGCATTTATACTCTGTGTTGTACACTTTTGTAAGTAATAAATAATTATATTCATACATAACAATCATCTTATTTCATTGGTTTGGACTTAATGGGTTAAAGATGTTCCCAATAAGTAAAGTCAACCTTCCTTTAATATTAGTTATCATTAGACTGCAAATCTTTATACAGAATTTTATGGATTATTTTATAGTGATTGAAGTCGAAGGAAAATAATCTTTCTATTAGATATTAGTTTCATTCTATTCCAAAGACTATAAAAATCTCGTTTACTTTTTCGAATGTTTTACCATAAATATTGGTTACAAAAGAATAGAATTTTCTTTCATTTTAAAGAAAATGGGACTAATGTTTTGGAAATATCGATATTTTTTTATGGATATCGATAGTTTTATCATTGATATTTTTTTATGGGTATCGATGTTTCCAAATAGTTGACTTAGATTATTTGACTTAGATCATCCCATAATTGACTGGATCTCTACTGCCGATATATTAAATAACATCGGCAGTTCTTAGTACCGATATACAACCTATGTTTTTATTTTTTTTTCATCCCTAATCGCAACCATAACCCCTCTCCCCCTCTCTCCATCTCTCCACCTTTCACCATCTCTCCCCTCTCTTCATTTCTCCCCCCTTCTTCATCTCTCCGTCTCTCTCTCGCACACACATTTTGTTCGACACGTGCAGCAGACAAAACAGACGAATAAATAAAAGCAGTTTCATATCATATAGTGAGGATAGTCCAGATTAGATGACTGTTATCAACATTTGAAAAACCATTTAGTGCTAAACTTACTGACACTCATACACAGAAATTCGAATTTTAAAGTTTCTTTTATCCGTCACTGTACCGACAATAACGAAATAGAATTTTATTTCGGTTTAACAGAAATTAATAATACGTGTATTGTAGACTATAGAATTTTATTTCGGTTTAACAGAAATTAATAATACGTGTATCGTACGCTTTTCGTAGATTGTTTAAATTATTGGTTCACTTTATGTTTGCGTTTGTTATCTTTTGAATAATATCGCTTAGATGGAAAACCACACGTGTGAAAACGATTAGTATAGTAGCCAAGGACATTTCTGCATAGGTGGAAAGCTTTCGTGCGCTAACATTTCAACGACATTCAAATTCTGTGAAATTCGTGCGGTTCAGTGAATATCGGCCACTGAATTGAGATATCAGGGAACCTGAATTACCAACGATACCATAGAAAAGTAGTTTGAACGTGGGCTTGCGAAGCCATTTGCAGCAACTTGTCTCATCAGCGAGCCGTAAATAAACACGACTTTTTATTAAAATCTACTGTTCTTCTTCAATATGAAAATTTTCATGGAATTCTGGCTTTTGAAGCAATTTGAAAACAGTTTTAACGCTTCTTATAAATGTACTTTTTATTTCATTATTTTCATTTGTTTTATAAATTACTGTTTATTAAAATTACATTTATTAATAAGTTATTATGTTGATTAAAGTATGAATTTTGAAGATGAAGGCTATACAGTTCAGTTAATGTACTCGCGCTTTTATAATGTCAGTCTATGAAAATCTTAAACTATAGTTTTCAATAAAAATCACTCTCCGCCATTTTAATAGGGGTGGACGGTTAGTCTAGGACACCCTGTATAATATTATATATACACTATTATACACATATACATACAGTTAAACATATTCAAGGAGCACAAAGTATATGCACATAACTGATTACAATCAATTGTATATCATTTTTAATCACGAAAAAAGAAATGAATAACATAAACAAAAAATTCTTTTGATCGTTCAACTTTTGACTAAAATACGCCATATCATATTTGTGCAACAATGTAGTAAGATAATTTACGATTCTCACTTGAGTTTTATCACTTATCTTACCGGTCTAAGGTGTCCGGCATTTTTCGAACTCGTGTTCTTCGTACTTCTCTTGGGAAAGTTGCATTAGAAATCGCGTACATTGTGGTCAATATAAGCGTCGTTGTAAAAACTGCTTTATCAATATTGCACCTACGTCTACTACAATCAGTAACGAATGTGTGCTAACTCCTAGAGTTAATCTCGAAGTTTATGTATGTGACAGTTGATTTTCAAAACCGTTGATGACGTTATCACTAACGCTATTTATTCCTGTCACCGATAGGCATCGATAAAACACATACGAAGACGATAAAAATAAACACGCGCTGCAAATTTTTGTTCCAAAACACTTAAACAGTTTTTTTCTGACAATTTCCAACATGACCAGAACCACTTCAAAGCATACAAAGATAAAACTCGTTGTAAATTTCATTGCAGATTTCTATAAATTATCGAGATACAAAAACCCTGCGCAAAAGGAAAACTGTTCATAATACTGTGCATAATTGTCTCGTCTAATAAATTGATTCAAAAGCAATAAAATTGTCTCTTAACGAATTCGAAGGTTCTATTTCCTGATTTTGACTGTTTGCAAAGATGTTGGGGAATATGTGTATCTACAAAAAGGACAGAAACCTTTCTTAAACCCTTTTTATCTGTTTACTATTTTTGTTAAGAAGACAATTTTTGTGCATTTATGAAAAAAATTGGTTGGGTGGAATATAAAGCAGTAAAAGATTAGAAAAATTTATGCAACTTTGTAGTCTAATAAAATAGAGCAAAAATCTAACGTTTTTATTCGCATATAAAGATACTATAAAAAAAAGATTTTTTTAGGCAACACAAAGCAACATTTTAGCTCTATTTTCATTTTTTTTTATTACATAACATTACAAAACGATGGAGTTGTATAACATTATCTAACTCCACGTCTAGCAAATCCTTGGTAGCTTGCACCAGAGAGGATATGAGAGTGCAGTACAGACAAAATGGGTCTCTCTCTCTCTCTCTCTCTCTCAGCTTACACCCACAGACAAAAGTGACTAGAATATAAAAAATAATAAAAAATTGTTGTATTAAGTAGTATTTTTTAATAATTTTTCAAAATGGGAATATGGCGACTGTTAAAACCAAAAATTTACTACATTTACTGAATTTTATTATTATTAATTTCCTGCTGTCCACGAACGTTGCAAAAGATTTTCATTGTGCATAGAGGTCCGCAGTCTAGTGATAAGTCATCACAATAGATTGTCGAATCAAGTTTTCATCGAAATCTAAACAGTATCTTCTCAACAAGAAATTCGCGTGAAATAACACCTTTACGTTTTGTCTGTGTGGGCACATTTCAAAATTTGCAAGCATAATATATTTTTTGATGTAAAGTGATTTCGAACACCACCAATTAATTGTGCTTCTTTTACAGGAGAGCAAAGGAGAAGAGACTGAAGAAAGATGCGGGCAGAACGAGATGGTCCAACTTCTTCCGGAATATGAAAGGAACAGGACCTGGTGGACACTCACCGAGGCACGATAAGCTCCTCGACAAAGACGAACTTAAAGTCGACCTTGATTCCACTTTCGGCCATCACGGTATGTCACTGTTTATTTATTTCATTCAATTGTTATATCTACATATTAGGTTGTGTAATAAGCCCGTGTGCGTCGACAGCGTCGCGCATCTCGAGAAGTACGTATTACAGTTTTCTTTCGCTAGAAAATGACGATGTTGTTTCGTAACAAGAAAATCTTTATCCTCTTTTCTTCCTTTGAAGATGTCCGCTCGGCACCGCTTATTGTTAGTGCGATAACGAGAGAGTGTTTTATAGTCCATCCTTTTCCAAACAAAAGATATCGTTGCGCGGTATCACCCATAACTAGTGTGTGTAACGATATTTGGTCCCCTCAGGGTTTCAAATCCATTTTACCAACTTCTGTCTTTACCACTCTGCACAATCGCCTAATTTCAGCGGGACCTACTTCTTTTTTTATTAAGGTGGGTTCCGAACCACTTATTTTGCCAACAACACGTGAAAAGCACCCAGGGGGCCACTTCCCGGCTTTTACCGAGCGGTCACCCATCCAAGCGCTGCCCGCGCCCCACGCTGTTTAACTTGGATGATCGTAGGAGAACCTTTTTTTTTGTAAAATAATATTTATTATAATTATTTGTACATCCTTTCTCGGTTTTTGCAGCGAGGCAATGGTCGTTGACACCCATACCTAGTGTTGGCGTGATTTTTTAATCTATAGTCAATTTGCTCATTGTCATCCTAATTCTTCATCTAGATTAAATTAGTTATTTTTTTAAATACATTAATTAGCTTGCATAAAAATATCTGCATTATAAATTGTGCATTCTGCATTATGAAATTAATTCCTTTTCCGTACCTAATTTCAGTATTTTAAAAAATAAAATATTAATTTGTAAGAAATATTAAAGAGATAAAAAGAGAGGGAAAACGCGTATATACAGGGTGTTGATTTGAAAACTTTCCAGCCGAATATATCGAAAAATATGAAAGATATTAGAAAAGTGTAAAACACGTGTCAAAGGATTTCGAAGGGGAAAGAGAGGGGCAGTATCAGTTTTTTATTTGGGTGGTGTTTTCAAGGTCATTTGAAGGTCAACTCGGTTTTTTTAAATGAAATGTCCTATTTTTTATACCATAGATCGATAAAGTATCAAATTCTGTGTATAAAAGTGTTGATCTTCATACGTGCTAAACCTAATGTGAAAAATCACTGTGAGTGGAGCCGACCCGAGCCTTTGTCTTATGTCGAAAGAAAACTGTATCTTTAACTGCTGTAAGTTGTTCTTTTGTATTTTCTGAAGTAGAAAAATGTTGAAATCGTAAAAGAATGTCTATTTAGAGCTCTCAGCGATCAATGCACTCAGTATCAATAAACAAACCATTGAAAAGTGAATAAAAAAGTTTAAACATCGAGATTTTATAAATGATTAATGTGAATGAAATTGTGAATTTAATCTTTCAGAATCCAAGAGATACGATTAATAGTCATGCACACATCGCATAAATCTGTTACATGTATTGTGTTTAAGAAAACCTGATGTGTCAAACGCGAACGGACTTATTACATAATCTTTATTCTTCATCCTTTATTCATAAACATTATTCTTCTTAACACTTTACCTACCATCAATATTCTAATAGTCGTTTCGAAATCGATAATCAACAGTTTAAGATATCTTAATGAATTGTCTAAACGCGACACAAATGTCGTTCGTAATCCAGCAAATTATTTGGATGAATATAAGGTAACAACTTCTTCTGGAGTTATTATTTAAAAGTAATAGTTATTAAAAGTCTTAAAAATTAATTATTAAAAGTCTCAAAAATTATTAAAAAATATATTACTAGACTTCCGGTAGGTACAGTGTTAAAAGAAACAAACTTTAATTTGTAATGTAGGCTGCACAAATAAAAAGACGAAGAAAGCAGAAATATGGATGTAGCTCAATAAGTAGACCAAGAATTCTATGTATTTGCAACAAAAATAGATCTAAGTAAGATATAAAACAGTAGAAGAATTTAAAGTATTGAATAATGTTCAACTTCATAAAATTATTAAAAAGAAAAAGAAATTTCTATGGGGCTGCTATTCCTTACAATTGACGTAGACAATTTTTATTTTGCATAAGGTCCGCAGCCCATTAACAGGTAACACATGGGAATTAAGTATAAAACAAGATAAGATATAATAATCTTTAAATAGATGTACAAATAGTTTTAGATGAGTACATGAAAATGAAAATAATTTCACGTGAAAAATTATTTTTACACGTTTTACATTTAAATTACAGTGTAAATATCTTTTAAACTGAAAAAATTATTCGAAGTTGGATAAATTCTCGGCGAATAAAGATACTTTTTTTATTCGAAACTTCGAATAAATTAGATAAACATTTTGCCCAACTTTGCAGCATATAGACATAGCGAATTTTTAATCATGATTTTCCCAAAAAGTAAAAACTGAGAATGAACAACTTTTATCTTATATGTTGTTCTTATTTTTCCATAAGAAATTACATTGTGTCCTTATTTGACTATATGCTGTGAGGTAGTTGTATGAAAATGATTTGCGAACGATTTTATTAATTTTACTCGGAACAATTTTCTCTTCCCGGTTTTACCATCTAAGAATTACTGTCATTTTCATATAGTTTGTAATACAAGAGTGTAAATATTTTAATAAATTTTATGAAATAATTATGTTAGCCGAGCAAACTTAACTAATAACTTCGAATAATTTATTATTTGGTTGGTCGATTCGATCGCTCCTATTTTCACGTTCACTGCATACGTATCCGCCTGGTTATTCCACTGAGATTAATTCAATTTGCTCGTCGGCGCATATGAATCTACGATCAGCGGAACTAGTATATCTATATCACAACCAGTGTCCATAATGGTTCCGTATTCAAAAAATCGTTCTGCGTTGTCAGATATAGCGCTGAAAAGCGACCAATAACGCGTTATTTGTACTTCCAATATCGCGAAATGTACGCAGCTTTTCCCCCCTGTATGCGCAAGCATTCCCTTCGATTCATGAAACGAGAAAATGTGAAAAGCGTGGTAAAGGATCCTCGAATATTTTCACGTAGCAAACATTTTGTTATGAAGAAATACGTTTCCGTTATACGTTTTCGCCGACGGCTAAAAGAATTTTGCTAATAATAAAGAAACTCGAGTACGTTTCGTACATTATTAGTAGACAGCGGATCTGTTTGCATTTATAGAAAAATTAAGTAAATGAAATTCAAAATTATTGGAAAATTCAAAAAATTGAAGTTGTCAATACATGGATAGATTCTTCTCGATCGAAATTTAAGTATAAATTTAAGTATACACATCTGCCAACATGTGACCTAAGTGTGTTTAGTGTAACTCAATAATTTGTAAATTTGTCCTTTTCATGTTTTTGATACAGCACACGCAAAAATGATTCTTTGAAAAACCCAGCAGAATCAAAGTTTTCCATAAAGCAGGAATTAATTAGGACTTAGACCAATTATTATCCCAATTAATTGGGACCGAGGTTTGGGAAAGCTAATTGTTCGGATAATCGAATAATTTAAAAATTACTTATTAAATACAAGAATATGCTACTGCTGTAATTAAATACGTGACATACATGGTGTCTCACCTAAGTTGAGCATCTTAAATATCTTGCTTATTTTTTGTGATGGAAAAAATGTCAATGGACAAAAGTGTTTAATTCAAGGGGGCAAATATTGTAGTAGACAAAAAAATGTTTGATGGTAATTTTTTTCGAGATATCAAGATGTCCAATTTTTTTTTTAATGGGTAGTTACGACGGTTAGTTAAAACAAATTCAACGACCTGTAATACTATGACCTCCACATGACCTTGAGTTGAAAAAATTTACAAAAAATAACCAAAATTACTTCAGTATTTACATCGATTGGCTAATTTTTGTGAAGTTTTTGTACTCAACAACACTTATTTGTCAAAGAAGTCTTCAACTTTTTTTTTAACAATCGAAGATTGTCTTTTCGAGGTCTCTTATACACTGGCTCGGATAATCGAGGTTCCACTGTATTTATAATTTTGAAAGAATGTTCAATTGAAAAACAAAACGAAAGAAAAGGATATAGTAATTTGAGGCTGTGTTATCTCCTTCTTTTGGTTCCACTTTAATACCGGTTACATCTAAGCTTTCGTGTATTCGAGCGTTTAGCAGAGGGGAAGACGATCTCCTCAATTATTCAAGAGTTCGTGGAGGCTAACTGCCAGTTCACCATGTCCGAGATTTCAGGAAGATTGCGGGCCATCCACGAATTTATGCCTATCGTTAACCGTACGCGCCGTAAAGCCATGCAAACTTCTACCGTTGTTTAAATTTTAAAGCTCTTCATTACCGTGAACCCATTTGTCTATCAACAGATGTTCATAACGAAAATTCAAACTCGTTTATTCAATCACTTTCTGATTTTATTTTTAAAATCACCGAGTCGGCGTAATTTGTTCTTCGAAGAATAATATTTTACGTTAATGTAATAGGTGTTTGAAATCTTTTAACAACAAAGTGAAAGCATTTCTGTGCAAGCTGAATTCCGAATTATCAAAGGGTACTGTTATTACTAGTCTGTTGATCTTGTTGCTAAATAAATATTTTCTACCTCAATTGCAACAAGCAGGTGTTTAATTGGAATTTCTTCTTTTTTTTTTACAATTTCGATAAATTCTCACTGTTCCCAGTTCCACTTACTCACTATTCGCTTACAGCAGAACCTCGACTATTCGAACTAATTGGGACCGAGGTGGTTCGGAAAGTCGAACAGTTTTAACACTAAACTTACCAACTGAAATAAAGTTTGCACAAAATCTAAATAATTTTCATTTTTATAAGCTAAAACATTTTAATCGCTTGTAATGCTCGGTAGGTTTAGTGTTAAAATTACGTATTAAATACAAAAGTACTACTGCTGGAATTAGAAATGTGATATATCATTTTGTGAATTTTTTTTACTCAAAGTCACATGAAAGTTATAATATTATACGCCATATTCCCTATTACCAAAGATAAGCGAGATATTTAACTCAACTTAGAACGTATGTATGTACATATAATATGCGATACATAGTAATTATAAATGTAAAGTTAATGTTAAGAAAACTCATCTGCCAATATCTAGACTGCAGATCATTATGTAAGATAACAATTTTCAATCTAAATTGCAACAAACTAAGGTGGAATCAAAATTTATATTCTTTCTTAATACACATGTACAATATTCATATTCTTCTAATGTTTTTACTAAATCTAGTTTCTACTAATTAAGTGCACAAAATTCGCGGTCTAATAATATCATATTTCAATTATTAAAAAATTGAACTTTTTATATTTTATAGTGTCATAAGTCACGAGGGACGTACAAAAGTTTATTACTGGACTACAAATCTTTATGCATTCACCGTATGTAAAATATTTGGAAAACCCTCAGTTACAAAGTTCAATAGTTATTAGTCCAAGCTCTTAGTTATTTATCACTAGACCTATTTATGCAACATAAAAATTGTATAACGCATTGTGCAAGTTTCAGAACTGTTATAAAAATTAATTTTATCTTTTAATAATATCAATGAGTTCATAAATGCCATAAATGCATAAATTGTCATAAATGCATTAAATCCGCAGTCCATCTATCGATAGGAAAGTGTATAAATAAAAATAGGAAAGTGCATAAACGTTTGTAGTCTATGCTTGTATAAAAATTTGACGATCGCGGTGATTTAACTGAATGAATATTTGTATTTAGATTTGAGTAACGACAGTTACGGAACAGTGGTAAACATGGGATTGGATGGAGAAGGTGCGAGTCCTGGTGGGGGTGGAAATGGAGCAGGTGGAGGTCCTCCACGAGGATATTTAGGTGCAACGACTCCTCCTTATCTGTCAACAACGTCCAGATCGCCGTCCTTACCGCCCCAGTTTCCATATCCACCGGATGCTGGCCTCTCTGTCTACACTACCCTGAGTAAGTGAACATTTTCTTTTAATATCTTTAATAAAAAAAAAGCCCATAAAAGAACAACAATGTTCATCGGAAACATTTTGTATTTCAAAATTTAAGCAATATTACATGAGCCAATCAAATAGCAATTAAACGCGATAATTAGAGTACACGAGTCTTTACCGTGGATCCACGACGCACAAAAGTCACCCACGCCTATACATACTACGTTATTGTCTTTTTAATTTAACACTAAATCTACCGAGCTCTAAAAATGGCTGACATTGCGTTGCCTTATAAAAACGGTATCATAGAATTTACTTGGATTTTCTGCGACTTTCGTTACAAAAATGTGTACAATCATTTCCGGTAAAAGCGCCATTATAATTTTAACAATTGTGAAATAAAAAACCAGAAACCGGTTATTTTACCGGCGGTGGTAGGTTTTTATAAAAGATATTGATAAAAGAGCTAAATCAGATAAGCGCTCCTGTGTCATAGTTGACCTTAAATAATTTTTTATAATTTTTAGTTTTAAAAATGATCTTCCTCCACTTGCAACTGTTACTGACAACGTCAAATACAATCTAATTGCTATTGCCAAATTAGGAAACAAGCGAACCAAGTCGTTACAAACAATTTTTTCAATCCTTACATTTATAAACCTCAGAAATATAAACCTTTTCGACCGCAGTCGGCCGCCCCCTAAGGCCCGCTGCACACGTGCGTTTTTCTAACGTGCGGCGACCGCAATTGCGGTTCAGTTGAAAGGCGTCCACTTGCGTTTGTTTAACGTGCGGCGACTGCGATCTCAGTGTCCCCAAAACAGCGTAGAGTATTTGCCTATTTTGTATTGTATAAATACTATTGTCGCAAACAAAGAAGACGGTATTGGGTGCATCCTGTTATCGATTCGAGATTTACACGAGGTAGATTTGCTACGTTCTTTGCTGATTTAAGAGAAAATCCAGAAAAATCCTTTAATTATTTTAAAGATGAGCTGTTAGATAGAATAACAGAGAGAATCGCATTACAAGATACATGGATGAGACATGCTGTAACTCCAGTAGAAATGTTAGCTGTAACTCTAAGGTACGTAAATAGAATCGAGGTATAGAGATGGAAAGAGGAGAAGTGGAGTAAGGTGGCGAGATATAGATTAGGAAATATTGGGAGAGGGGTGGGAGATATTGGGAAGAAGAAAATGACAGACAGTGCAGAAGGTGTAGAGAAGAGGAAGAAATGTGGGAACATGTGCTGAAAATATGCAGGGAGGAAGAAGGGGTTCGATGTCTAATAAAGTATCACCGTTTATGTCGTTAATTTTGCGGCAGAATGACGGACGCGTGCATCAACTGATATGCGACCGTGCGTTCCTTTGGAGAAATGCGGAAAATATTGCACGCAAGAGCGGCGTACGTCGCCGCAATTACGGTTCGAACAAATGTGCAGCTTCTAATAGATTTCATAGTACTTCAGACCGCAATTGCGGTCGCCGCACGTTAGAAAAACGCATGTGCGCAGCGGGCCTAAAATCGGCCGCCTGGTAGGAACGGCCCTGGTTACGAAGAAGAATAATCTTGGCGCAATATGCTGCGAAACCATATCGTTTGGATGAGATACGACTCGCATCCTTGTGCAAACCATCTTTCGTAGGATAGCTTTGTGGGACGACAAAGGAGCATTCTATTCGACGGTATACGTATGTTGCAGGTGGTGCAGGCAGCATGGTACCAGGACCGGCGTCCGATTTGAGCAACGAATCAAGCGGAGGCGGCGGAGGCGGTGGAGGCGGCGGCGGAGGTGGTTACCCAGACTTTCCACCTTCGCCCGATTCATGGCTCGGCGAACCACCACCCCCGCACGCTCACCACCATTCCCACTACGGCACATAACCCGGCAGACGTGCGCGTCGCCAAATACCGTTCGGAAGAACGGATCGGCACAAAGCGTTCACCTGACATCCCCTTCGACGAGGCAGGACTCTGTTGAGAGATTACCGAGAATCCTCCATCAGACAAGCCGTGTCCTCCTTCGTCGGATCTACGACGTTAAATCCTCGAGCCTTGAGAGGATCTCGGTGTTCTCGTTAAACCACCAGCAGATATTATCTCCGAGCGGATATCGATCGGCCGTCGTCGATCGAAACACCGAACACTCGAGCCAGGGAGTGATTTTACACCGTACTTTGCACCGTCCCGGCCGGTTTCCCGTCATCGGAATGATGCCGTATGTCGCTGTCGTGTCGCGTTAAGCTATACATCCATCACATAAACAAAAGAACCAACTTTTCTGTTGATGCTGCTTATTTCGTGAAACGTCCCGCTAGATTTTTCAACGTCTCCTCGTTACCAATGAAAATAGAAACACAAAGTGCTTTCGCCGAGGCACGCTATCGAGACAATATCGGGAATAATGTCCTATATTTTGGCAGTTTGTCGTTCGCAACGAAAACCAACGTCGATCCATGGAAGCGAAATTAAACCGGTCTCTCGAGAAAGACTTTTCAGAAAGTTTCTCTTTTCTGAGAGTAACAAGCGGCCGTCAACAGTGCAAATTGTTCTTCGATGTTCCTTTGGTGGATACGTAGCTTCGCGTTTCTATTGCACGTACGCTACGAATTCGATAGTACGATTAATCTTAATATATTTATGTACAAGTTCCTCGTTTCCCGGTACTATGAAGTTTAATCGTCGATTAAAGAAACCTAGAGGGTAGTTTAGGCGTGCCGCCAGCCGGACGTTCGTCGCAACCGATACTTTCCAACGGATTGGAAGAAACGGTGAACGATAACGATCTGCTTTTCGAAGATACACCCCGTTGGCACAGATCTCGGTACCATCGGGAGATTTCGGAAAGACAGTATCGCGTCGCGAGGGCCAACTTTTCATTTTTCTCAGTGAATTCCGTCGAACCGGACGCGTGTAGAATTGCGACTGTGCTTTGGATGGGATCGTAACCGTCGTGAACGTCAACGGGTCGCGTGTCTGTGGTATACCGCGCTTATGTGAGGCGTTACAAGTTTCAGGTGTCGTTTTATTGTAAATAGTTCAGATTAGATTCTATCGTACTCTAATAAGAAAAGTGAAACGGAAGTGGATCGAGAGAGGAGGGAGAGAGGATCGGCGTACAGTGATCTTCGCGCGAGCGACGCCGTCCGCAAACAAAACTCAACACGCGAAGGATCTAGCAGGATAAGCATGGGCGATCGAGCATTTTTTTCGTCTGCTAAACAATTTTCTTTGCTTAAAACACTGTTCTGTAAAAGCCTAACCTTCTGTGTGGAAAGCCTAAACTTTACAATGCAAAGAAAAAAGTTTTATTCTCAAAGGTGATCACTAGGATTTGATAAATCAATTATTCTTTCCTCAACTAAGCGATTGGAAATTCTGAGAAATAAAGTTAATTTGTAGCTTCATTTTCATCTTTCCTTCATCTAAATATCTTCAGAAACAACTGAGAAAATAAAAAGTAAAGTTTAGGCGTCTCATCCCCACACTACTCTTAAACGAAGGGGTGGAAGTCTGAAATTTTACAGAGTTTTAGGCAAAAAAAGAATGCAAAATGTCATAGGGCCGATTACCCACGCTTATGCTGCTAGACTCTTTCTAAGAACCCTGAAGCACTAATCATTTTTCCATCTAGCTCGCCAGGCAATGCAGTGGAAAGATTTCTCGCGGTTTCTTTTCGTGAACAAGTTCCTTTCACAGAAGGTTTCTATCGGATTCGATCGCAATGTTGATTTCCTTTTGTATGGCAATATTCAACGCGATAGTACGTTGAAATTTAGTGCTACAGAGTTGACCAGCATCGTTACCGATCGAAAGCAATCCCGGGGTTTCTCTAATTTCGCTGTAAATCGCTCGCGTTCGACTTTCCGACGCGGAAGGTTCAAGACGAAATTCTTTCGCATCAATCATTCATCTTAGACAAGTTAAGGAACCGAACGTCGAGATGCGATCTCCAATTGTAATCGAATGACAGTCGGCTATGAGTTGTTCAAACGGTATCGTATTTTATTATAGAATAGTTTCTTATCGGTGGGTTGCTACGAACGCTCGGCCGACGCTAACGTGCTGATGCGCGTGACTGTTAGAATTCGAACGTACGATTTGTGACAGTGAATTACAGTGGAATCTCGCTCGTTGCATGCTAGCTATCCCCACCACGAGTTGTTAGAACTTTTTGAACCCGTGGCGGGGATGACTACGTAGGAGATATACGGAGTGGAATAGGTTGCCCTCTTTAGTTGCACAACCTCGATTTTTCCACGCGTTTCCGGCCCCTTTCCGTGTAACGAGCGAGGCGCTACTGTAGTTGAACGTACCTTAGAGTCTAAGCCTTAGACCATATATACCTATAGACACGGCGTAGATAATTTTCCCTGTCCGAAAGATGAAATCAGCTGAAAGACACTGTGACGTCACATTTTCAAAAGATGTACAAGCTATGATCATCGACAGTGCCAACGCTTGGCTTACATGGGGTGAGAATGAACAGGATAATTTGAAAGAATTTGGCATTTTATCATGAAATAATCAGTATATAAACTGTATTTGAGATACAAATGTTTATTCTATATGTTTTATTAGGGTATTACAATGAAAAGTATTTTGAAACTATCTTAAGACTTATCTCGTGACGTCACAGTGTCCCATCATCTTTCGGACACTGAATTCTCGGTTTTCCTATACACATATTATATCTATTCCGGGTCTATTAGTATATATGGTCTAAGAAACGTACACACGGTGAAATCTTAGCGACCCACCACTGCTCGTCCAAAAGTAAATTCTCCTTTCGTGGTCGACAAGATCGAGCACGTTGAATCAATACGCCGCGGCGGTCTGCAACGTGTAAAATCTTTATTCGTACAAGCTTCGAACCCGCTCAGATAATTTCACGTGTAAAGCGATTTTACGTCTCCCTTTCTGTCGATTTGCAACATTAAGGAGGGAGCCCTGTGTAAAATGAAATTTTTTAGCATTTTTTTGCTTAAATCGATAGAAAATTTCCTCAGGAATACGATAAAAAAAAGTTAGAAAGCGATCAGAGGTGTCCTTGTAAGTTACTTTCAAAATAAACTGAAGAGAACTCCGCTAAGTCGCTACCTGTTACACAAACTTTAAACGCATTTTTCTCGAAACGCAAAATTTCGCACGCCGTGCAACGTAGCTCGTAAACTAATTGCTGGATCTTTATGAAACTTTATATATATATTCTGTAAACAATTGGCCTCAGCATGACATGCTTCAACTTTTTAATTTTTTAGTTAAACTATTGTTATTAGTAATTATTTATATCAGAAAATCCGTATTTTTCTTCAAAACGTCGCCATTTTTGCTATTTTGCAAATTAAAAAAAAACAAAATTGTCATGCTGAGCGTTTCTACATAACCGAACGATTCCATTTGGATTTTTTTTACAAATCAAAATTGTGCTCTGTACGCTGCACGGTGTATTTACAGGATGCCATTTTCAAGTCGTCATTCCACCATTACTATTAACAATTAAACTTAAAAAAAATATTTTTTGTTACATTTAACAACAATAAATGATGCCTGAAATTTTAAATCAACGCAATGCATTTTTAAAAAAAAATTCTAGAAAAACAGGTCATTTACACAGGGCTCCCCACTTAACTAGCCTTGTTGGTTGGGATAGGTTGATCGATCGATCTAACGGCGTGAATTTGATATTCTTAAAGTCGTGTACATATGTATTATTTAAAAAATGATTAAGAATTCTGTTCACTCGGATTCTGCGAAAACAGTTGTTCGGCTATGTTCTGTATTGTCCGTAAGGTATTAACGATACTCTTGTATAATCAATGTCATAACGATGTCAATTGTAACCTCGTCTCGACGAATTATAGTATGCGCGATGTGTATAATTTGTATATGTATATATAAACGCGGAATACAGTACATGCGAAAGCACGATTAGATTTATATGGAATCGATAATCAAAAGCGGCGGTATCGATCGACCGATTGCGATCTCCGACGGCTAACAGCGTGTATTTGCCTGTAATAATGCGAGGTTCGCTTCGAACGTTTGTACAGATTGCCCAACTAATTCTTGCCGCTTAATGCTGTGAGTGGTGTATAGCCTAACAACACGAATCATTCGAACACTATACACACCGCAAAGTTGTTAACACCACCGAACTATTTTTAAAGAAACAAAATTGTATTGCCTCGTATTATTCGAACGAGTAGCCTCAATGTCGCGTTACGCGTTGCGCGACACAACACAAGGATCGAGGTTGAGGAGAGGATATCACTGTAGAATTGTATATAATATGTCGCGTCGTCCCTGATTCGTTTTACCCGCGAAAATTCGATTATGTACTTGAAACGGAGTAAGAGACGAGAATAGGTATTATTTCGTCGGGTAGGAGAATTGTATGTTGTACAGTTACGAGAACCGAATGCGTGCTTCTCGCACCGGGTTTCGCAAACAGAAAAAAACGTAAGAAAGGAAAAAGATTCGCGTGACCGGCGCAGTTCATAACTTCATCGACACGAGTTACTACGGATCTTTATATTATTATCTAGTCATCGAGTGATAATAAAAATTCTATCATAATCTATAACGTGTTGTGCGTCATTTGTTTCGAATTTTCTTTATTCACCACCTACATATGTACTTCATTCACTCTCGATCTATTTTTGTTTTTGTTTTGTATAGCTGCGGCGAATAGTTTAACACTAAACCTACCGAGCACTAAAAGTTATTAAAATGTTTTAGCTTATAAAAACGACAAGGCTCTATTTATTTAGATTTTGTGCAATTTTTATTCCCATATGTGCTTGGATAAAAAAATTTTGTCGAATCAATTTCCATGTAAGTAACTTTATAATTTCATTAATTGTGAAATGAAAAATATAAAACCGGTCATTCGACCGGCAGTGGTAAATTTAGTGTTAAGACGTAAAGGAAAAAAAAACGTAATAGAGTATCTATAGTTTTGTAGTAGCAAATCAATAATTTCTGAACGTATTAGATATTCATATAATAGCAGAAAATTGTATTATATTTCTATGGAGAAAAGTTTATGCGATATCAATTTTTTTCGACTTGTTTTCTCGTTGACATAGAGAAAAATTAATAAAAATATTATACTAGCGATGCTGTCACCGTGAAACTTTAAGACATTTGTTTTTATAATCTAATGTGCAGTGTTCGGTATTATTATGTTTATTTCCGTTTTTTCTCAATCGAACGTCAACTCTTATTTCTCAATATTCTGTATTTTGTATAGGAAAGCAAGTTCTAGAAAACAAACAATAAATTGTTGTGATAACTACTTTTATTAAAAGTACTATATTTTATAAAGTATTTTTCATGTAATGTTAAAAAGTACGTTTTATGGCATTTCTTATATCGATTTCAAGATATAAAATAAAATTTCAGTGACATGTTTCTTAACGGTACAATTACAAAATAACATAAAAGTATTAGCGTATTCTGCGTCAGGCGCGTTAATTTTATTACAATGGTCGAGTGTATAAACTACATCTCACGCGATCGAAAAAATAGTGCATTTTTATAGTTTAACATTCACTTTGTGCGCTTGTGTTGAAAAAGCATAGATAGAAAAATTATTGTACGACTATATGGAGTAAAGAATTAATATTCATAATATGTAAATGAAAACAAGTCGATATGCGAATAAGACATGCTACCTGTTAGCATATCACAAGGTTGAATAACGAAGATCTTACACAGCCAAATTTGTACATGCATTATCTTTTAAAAGAGCTGGGAAGAAATGCAAAAATACTAGGTTGTCCAAAAACTGTTTTACTTCTTATTTTCCATGTGATGGTGATATTTTGATGCAAGAATAAATATTGTAAATTAATAAAAACGGAAAGACAGTGGAAAGTTGGTGAATAAAATGGATTTGATAGTTTCAGTTAATGAAACGAAATTTGAAACATTTCTTGAAGCAAAGTAGTAAGACTTTGGCCAACCCAATACATAATAACGGTAAAATAAACACGCAGTCTTATACAAAGAACTTTGTTATTACAGTTCCACACAGAAAAATGTTATTTCGCATATCACACGCAACTCGAATATATACAAATATAAATGTAGATACGTATCGAATCAGTCTCAAAAAGAATCAACGGTTACATGCACACTTACCTAACACTTAAAAATTTTTAAAGAACTAATAACATCATACATTGTATTCTTAAATGAAATTATTCTAATTTATATTTTCCTAAAAGATAAGTAAAAGCAGATAGAAAAGATTTATAAAACTTTTTATCCGATAACTTATAATGAAAAGTTTTAGCATAAGTTTAACTGTTAATATAAAAAATTTAGTGTAAGGATTACTATTTACAGTGTTTTGCGCTTATTCGTCCAGATCTTTTCCCCCAAATGAAACATCTAAATTTTATGTAAGTATTTCGACTTGTAAAGGTTCTTATTGACAGCCCAAATTAAAAAGAAATTCAACGTTAAATATTTCATCAAATGTTAATGGCACTTTATTGGTGAAGACTATGTACAGATGCTGTGTAATGATACATCGGTGTTTTTATGTACACGCGGGCGAATTTCTGTTGTCGAGTAAACAAAACACGACAAACGCACAGATTTCGTTCCGACTTGAAGGTCGCGTCAAAACTGGATTCGGGAGAAACAATCTACAAAGGGTTCAAGTACGTTTACATGATTATATATACAAAATTCGCAATGTACAGTCCCATTCTTATTTCACGAAGTAATAATTTTTTATTTATCGTCGTTTCATTGTTTCGTTTTGACATTTCGTGCATGTAAGAAAATACTTCTTTTTGTAAATTTTAACAAGAACCGTTCGAAATATTACAAACTTGAACGACGCGTGAATGGCAGAGATTCGATAAAGGCGCGATTATAAAAAATAAACGATGGTGTTGTTTCCACGATATTTAACGAGCGGCTTTACGTTCTCCTTTCTCAACAAGAGTATCTTCTCTGCTCGTTTTAATCCGCCTATCTCTGTTAATTATCCAAGGGCTCTTCGAATGTCCTTGTCTTCTTTAAAATACTTTTGGTAATCTGCAATTGCTTCGTTATTGCTTTTTCGACGTTCTTTTTGTTCTTATTTGATGCAGACAGATGCTGGAAAGTGTCCTCCAGTGCTCTTCTTGTTTTCATTAACCTTCTTTTCAATGTTTCATTTTCTTGCTTCAACGCATCTACTTCGTCTAAACCTGCAAAATAAAATGTCACTTTTTTTTTGAACCATCAATATTATCGCTCATAAAAAAAAAACAAGCCCAGAAACTAGAAACTAGTGGCTGCTATTTTTCCTATATCATGGAACTAATGGCTTCAAGACATTTAAACAGAAAAATTCTAAACATTCAAAAATTTAGTGTTCCGAGACTTTTTGGATCTACTGTATCTGAATGCATGCCGGTTAATAATATTCAGGTAACAAGAGACGTATTGGTATATTTTTTAAATAAATATTAATGAAATTACCTTCTATTGGTAACGGACTTTCGCTGCCTGCTTTTCGTATTGGTCCATTACCATTGCTGCTGTCTTCATCGCTCAAAAGATTTGTCATCGATTCTGTAATCTTCAGAGTATCTTTCAACGGCCTCATAGTTGTCACAGCCGCATCACTTTCAATCCCTAAATCTGGTGAACAGCTGGATTTGCTTCGTCCACCGGCCGTTGGATAATTCATGGAAAACCAGTACTGTGAATTCTGAAAAGCATCAATTTCATTTTTGGTGGTATATTTGCACAGCATTTATAGACTGCAACTACATTAAAATAGAGTGTAGGCTTACAGCATTTTGCAACTTTAAAATTAATTCTAATTAGTTAGAAAATGATTGTCATATTATAAAATCAGCTATATAGATCAGTGATTGAAAATGTTATAAATATGATACTTTAACTGAATAATTGATTTATAATTATTTCAGTAACAAGTAATTAAATAAAGAGATTGTAACTGGTAAGAATGAATAATAATTTCTTTGAAAACAAATAATTAGTAGGTTAATGCTTTAGTGTATACTTCGTTAATTCTTATAGAATATTATAGTCTGTATTTTGACTATTTAAAAAAACATAATAAAATTGCAAAACTTTAACATTCTTGACTTTTAATCTTCGTATATATATATATATATATGGGTTTGATAAATACTGATAGTACAGACTGGTTTATAAAAATTGGAAACGAGAAAAAACTTAACTTTAGGAAATTAAATATACTATAATTGCATAAAATTCGCAGGTTAGTTATCAAATCGCTGCTTTGATCTTTAAATAGAAATGACTGACCATTAGGCGACTTGTTTTAAAAGATTACAATAAAAACGACCTTAGATATTTGTTTGTAAATAGTCTGTTTTGTCAATAAATGTTGTCACTAACGTTATACGCTTGATACTCTTGCATGATGTCCTCGCAAGTTTGCTTCAGAATACCATCCGCAGGTATTGAAGATACGCCGCTGGAACTTGGCGCTGAATCGCTAGCATCGCAAACTGCAACGTGCCTTCTTAATTCTTTGTTAGCTACTTCCAATTCTTGCATTCGTGCTCGGTGCGATTCGTTGATTTGATTCAGATCAGAGATCTGAAAATAGATATCATGACAATATATTTATGATACGTTTCTTCATTCTTTATTTTATTCTTTAGATTTGCATAATTTGTTCGATTAGAGGCGATATACAATAATAGCACAACTTATTAAATCTGTGTATATTTTAAGGGATAGTTTTACAATTTAAAATAAAGCGAAAATTAAGAATAACGAGATTACAATGAAAACTTTGTTTCCAACTTATGTTACGGAAATAATATACAACAAGCAATACAAATACCTTAGTAACACACATTTAAAATATAGCAATTATTAAAAAATTGTTTGTAAAATACAAAACAAGAAATTTGGTCATTACTTTTACGCCAACTCTATAATTATTGCAATAATGTTACATATTAAACATTCATGAATTTGCATTAAAATTTTTTAATTTCAATTTAAACATTATTGCGTTAAACACCAAGCCTATCCTTACTTGCCTTTTTGTTTACGCCGCACTCTACTCTCAAGTTGGGAGAAGTAGGTGCATAAATAAAAGCAGGTGTAACGGTGTAGCATAAACGGAAAGTCTGGATTAGGCCCGTAGAGATTGGCGTGGCGTTTGACGTGTTAAATGGCTTGGAAGTCAATATATTTAAATACAATTTATTTCAAAGATGCATGAAAATAAGAAGTAACCAATGTATGTAATAACAAGGAGATAGCAAGTAATAACAGGATTATATCAAGTGAACTTATAGAATTAGTAAGCACTGTGGCAATGTTAAGATAGAAAGTCTTACCTCTTTGTTAAATTTGTCATGAATATTGCGGACAGTCAAGTCACATCTACTTTCCGTTTTACGAACTTCTTGTTCCAGCCGTATTTTGTCATTGGTTAATTTGGTATTCTCCACAAGGATTTGGCTGTGTGAAAGAGTTAAATGGTCCAACTCCTTCGTTAAGGTTGTCATGTTCGCCTTAGCAACTTCATTTTCATCTTCCAGTTTCTTAATTCGTGTCCTCAGCTAAAATTATTTATATATTCCATGATTTCAAAGTAAAAATGTATAACAGTGTATTTCTAATTTCTATTTGCGTATTTCTAATGTTATTATTACCATGTCGTTTTCTCTGTTAAGCGTAATAAGCACATCCGCGGCTTTTCTTTCGGCGTTCTCTTTGTAATGCAACAATTCAGCTTTCTGCTTATTCATTTCCGCGGCCATGCTTTCCAAATCGACCAGTTTATTTTCCAGCTGTGCCCTGCGCGCATTGTTTAGCTTGCTCTCCTTCTTCAGCGTGTGAACTTCGTGTACTCTCCTTTCCAAAGATGTTTGCAATTTTTCGCAGAACTTCTGCGATTTTTCTAGCTTGACGATTAATGGGGATATTTTTTCATCGAATGCCTGTAAAATATAAAATTCATAAAATCCATAGTCTAATGATGAATCATTAGGATAATAAATTCATCATTACAATTATCACTCGGCTTGATAAACATTTAGTTAAAAACAATGTAACTAGATATAATTCTGAATATTTACAATGATTTAAAACCCAACAAATTATGCTTCATTTGTAGCATCATATTTTAAAGATATAGGTCTCACAACACAGACATAAAGGGATCAATCTTTTACAGTATTTAAAAAAAATAAATGAGTAAATTTTGATTTTGAAGAACGTGACGGTTAATAAAGATTCTCTTAGGCAATTTAAAAGTAAGTTAGAGTTACGTTAAACCGTCAATTTCTGTTTAGAATGTCTACATTTTCATAAATGCCGTTTCCGATCTACTTACACAATCGAAAGAGCTCTTGGCGGTCAATTCGTTCCTAAGAGCACTGAGTTCCGAGTATAGGAAGGCATTCGTCTCTTTCAGTTCTTGTATCTGATGGTTAGCCTCCGTGTCATTCAAATCATTTTGATAAGTTTTGTGATAAGGCACGTATTCAAGAGAGTCCTCGGAATCAGTAAACGTTTTCGTGTACTTAGAGAACCTGGGTCGGTTCACGGATTTCTGTTGCATTTCCTGAAGTCCAATCCTAGCCATAGAGACCGTCCTGTCTGGTTCGGAGAACGCCTCCGAGTCTGACTGTGTAGATGTTTGATTTTTCGTACCACTAAGCAGATTCTCGGATCGACTTTTCTTCACTCTACCGTCGATCGGTCTTACATTTGTCGCTTCAACGGTAATCGGTATATCATACGTCGAAATTCCTTCGAGGGCGTTCAGGAAATCCTCAGACAGTATCCTCGAATTGGTCAGAACATCGAGAACGATCTTCTTGTGCTCGTTGCCGATGATGTCGGTGTAATCGCCATTCTTCAACATCTCCTTCATGAACTTCACCAAGTCCTTCAAGTGTGTACGCAATAGTTCGCAGTATTTCCTGTCTTTCTCCGTCTGATTATCCCCATATCCATCCATCTCCGTAGCGACGTCGGGTCTGGATACCAACTTCAGCCACTTCAAGTAGTCGACTTCTTTCTCCAGCTCATTCTTCTGGATCAACAGCTTCTGTACATAGTCTGTCATAGTTTTTACGTCTATGGCCTCGTTTCCGTCGACGTAATTTAATTGGATCACCTCATTGGTAAACGTCACCTTTATACCAATGTCGTTCAGTTCTTTGATCAAAGTAGATAGCTGCGTGCCAGCGCTTTCATGCATGATGTCCGATTTGTTTCGGATTCTCTCATGACTACTGTTCGCGGTCATATGATTGTGGAGTTTCGCGATCTCTTTATTCTTGCTCCACAGCTCCGTGTTCACCAACTGCTGCAGGTTCTGCGTCTTCACCTGCAATTCTTTCGTTAATTGCTCGATTTTTCGGTTCTTCTCCTCGATTTCACCGTCTTGGAGTTGTAGCTTGCGTAAGAGGTCTTCTCTCTCGTGTAGGCTCTCGGTTTCGTTTTTCGTAGTTTCTTTCAGCTTCAGGAATTCGTTAACCTTGTCCTCCAGCTGCTCCTTTATCGCCATTTTCTCGATTTCTAAGATCTCGATTTTCTGTTCCCTGTCTTGCACACGGCCTAGCAGCTCCTGTCAAGAAAGATAAACTCTTAGAACGCGGAGCTTTTCAGTGCGCACTGGTTTCTTAGCATTATTTCAATGCTTATTTTGCAGAATCTAGCGGAATTTAGCAGTTCATCTAAGTTATCATATTTTTAGCTAAATATATTGAACTCATTTTTATTAAAAATTATTTACAAATCATAACCGGAAAATCAATTTAGATAACCGAATAAATCGTGGCCTCGTAAACATTGCTTCCTTTGGTATATTCATTACTGTATTTTTGTCTTTTTATCGTTTTTATTTTGTAGAGTTATTGCAACTACAAATCAAATTTTTAGTGGAAAAAATTAATTTTTTTTATATTTGCATACACATTAAAATTTATGAATATATAAATATTAGAAGCATACTTCCGTACTTAATGATAAAATACAAGAATTAAAAAAGAAGACTTGTTCCCTTTTGATATAAATACAGCCACATTTAATTGATATAACAATTAATATTTTATACTTTAGCGTTTAAAATTTATTCTTCTATGAATTTTTCTAACTTATTGGTAATTTGAATAAAAATTTCATTTTTTTTAATGTTATAATTGTGAATGTTTAATTTCCTACTTAATATGAAACGATTAAAGGAATCCGCTTAAATTTATAAATTAATTCCTGTTAATACACTGTTTAATAATGTTTTTAGGTAATTATTTATCAAATAATGTTGCAAATATCTATAAATCTTAAGTTGCAATACTTGTTACATAACCGTGTATGAGGAACGTTATAACCAAGAACTTTGTTTTTAATAAATTTCAGTTTCGTAGATCAAACTATTCTTGAATGGAATTTCGAAAAACGTCGAAATGAAGGTGGTACTGAAAGACCAATTTTTTTCTAAAATCTGTTGTAACAATTATTTAATAATTTATAAAAATAATATTCATCCTCTATACATTAATGACTATACTGCTACATAGGTATTTGTTTTCTTCGAAATTGCAATAAGGTGGAAATAATACTACATTAGTTTTAAGTTCTTTAAATGTTTTTTTACTATTTTTCATTTGATCTATCCATTTTCCCCAGTATGCAATCTATTATTGATTCGCTGTGAATTTGCCACCAACATTCTGTTTCCGCATTAGGCTCGGTATTTGAGTGCAAAGTTTGCAGGCGGATTTCCATACCAAATCGAGGGCAAATCGACGCCAAACCTTGCCCTCGTGAAGAGGGCAGGTCGATCGCACTAAGAGCGGACCTAACCTTGTTTTAGGAGTAAATATCGGGCAAAATCGTTATTGTCACTACTTTAAGATTTAAATTATAGAAAATATATGAAACTTAAAAAAATATATATAAAATTTAGAAATTTAACTAAAATTCGGTTTTCCCTCCTGCTGCAAGATTTACTCTGATTTTGCTCGACATTTACTCAGAGCAATACCTAGTCAGCAAAATCTGACTGTGCAGATTAAGACCAAGTGTCTGCAATCATACTTTGCGAGCAAAAGGCGGTAATTTTTGTGCCAAAACGTGTTTGGAACAGGATTTGGTCCCTATTTGGTCTGAATTTGCAGACCAAAACCTATCGCCAAATACTGACTCTATGCGGAAACAGATTGGTCCGTATTTGTCGTCAAAGTTGGTGCCAAATTCATATAAAATCAAGAAGAGATTGCTTAGTGGATAGGTCCGCAATTAGTGCGTTTGGCTGACTGGGTATCTTCAAAATTCTTGACAGCGAATCGAGCCCATGAGAGGTATAGGGGGCATTATACCTGCGATTCAACTTGTATCTGCGTCTCCAAACGACTCTTCTCAGCCTTGATGGTCTCTATTTGGTCTCGTAGGTCGTTTATTTTCGCTTCCATTTCGTCGAATCGTTGCTGCACATATAAAGTATTGTTCTCGTCAATAAAACTCGGCAATAAATCGGCAGAACGATTTATTTGTAGAAAAAGTTGTGATTACAAAGCATGTTGTATACGTATATGTATATACAAATTTATAATGCGTGCGAATTAAACGATAGGGAATTTAGACATTTAGAAGTGTGATTGTATGCGTGTGTGTAATGTCGTGATATGTAGGTATTATATGTATATATAGGGTTAACGGGAAGGAGGGAAGTGGAGGGGAATTAGAATTTCGGTTTTCTTGACCAACTGCGCGGCGATACAAGGGTAACGATATCTGGCCCCTAAAAGGAAAAACATAGATCGAGTTTGTAACTTTACTTCATCTAGCCTTAACCCTCGGACAGCGGACCATTCTTACAAGCATATAATTTATGATGTTTAAAACTATTCACTGCTTTATTTAGCAACGTTTTGGAACATATTTTATTTTAGAGATACAACAGGGCCTCCATTATCCGAACTACCGATGTCTAAAGTCTTCAGTGCCCAAACATGCTTCAGGTATGCAACACTATTTATTGTAGAAATTAATAAAAATTCAGTTTAGCATTATGACCGAATAAAACTGTTTTAATATTCCAACAGTAATGTTTCCCTGTTCAGTTCGGATAGTCGAGGTTCTACTGTACCGTAGACACGTTACTCTTTCTGTCGTTCCTAATGTCCCAATCACAATTTTGATATCCTGGGTCAATATTGACCCAGACTCCGCCGTCGGAGGGTTAACTCTACAGACATTCTGTCGATCCGATTCGGGTTTCAATAGAAGAGTTACAGGATAAGAAATTTGTGTGAACGGTCTTTCTAGATACTAGAAGATGTAATCACAAAGTGTGTTGTTTTCAACATTAATTGTTATCAACTTAAAACACAATGTATGTATACCTACAGTCATTTTTAATCAATAATCTATTAAGTTTCTCACGAGGTAAGTGCATTCTGTCTATTAATCATCTTTAGATTTTTAAGTTAAGAACTGAATACTTGTTTCATTCGTTTAAGAAGGAAATATTATTTATACAATAATCTTAGAGGCTTTTCTTGATGAAAATGATACAATGACGCATTGCTTTGAGGAGAATAGCACACTAATTAGAAATGATTCAATGAATCCGTGACGAAGCGAATTACTGGCGAAATTGTAGAGCAGTTTATCTTTTAAACCAGACCCGGGCAACTTCCCCACCACCAGTGCACCGGTTCCCCCACTATCAACTATTTCATATTGCCCCTACCGTGCTTTGCCTCGCGTGACTGCGAGGATACTCCTATACACTCGTAATCTCTCCTACCTTCTCCTACACTCCACAGGGCTTTGGTGAGAAGGACTCAGGAACAGTGTCGCCAGATGAAGCCAAAACAGTCTTCACGTACTCTCCTACTTTTCCCCTTCCACTATCCTATTTCACCATCATTCACACCACTCAATCCCCGTCGCATTATTACTCTGATCATCAGAGAGGGGGTACCTGTATTCCCCTCAATTGCTTCAATCTGGCGACACTGTTCAGGAGTAGGGAGAAGAGAAAAAATGAAGATGATGGAAGAAAAAGTATAATAAATGAATACTAAATTAAACAAATTTAACTTTTCGCTAAAGGTTAGTCTATCGAAAATAATATTCGACTTACAAGGGAAGTTGGTTAACTGGAAAATTCAAAAAGATTTGGGACATTGCACAAATTTTAGGAAACAACATATTATAAAAAAAAATTAATATCAAACACAAATATAGTATAAAATATAATATAATACACATAAAACATAAATATAATTTTGAATAATAATATGAAATAAAAAACATTATAACTTTTAATTTAACTTTTTTCCTGTATTTTATCTGTATATTTTATTTATTATTATATGTATATTCAAGATAATATGAAAATTTTAAGATTTAATGCTGTTTCCACCTCTAGTATCATTTTTTAGTAACTTGTTCTTGCAAAGCTCCACATTTTTCTAAATTTTTAAGCTGCCAAATTTCCCTCATTGGCGATTATTACAAAATAGCATTGTCAATTGAAAGCAGATTACATTCGTTGTACGAATACTTTTTCCAACAGTGACTAAAAAAAAGGATTTAACGAAATAAATATTACACTGAAATTTTCTGTAATTTTTATGTTCAGCCTATACTGAAGCTTTTCACAAAGAAAATGTATTTCCATTAATTGTCGTTTCTATCACCGTGGAAATTTATCTCCGAAAACTGAAAATTGAATAAACATCTACATTCTACTAATTACACTACGAGATGCATTGATGTATCGGTTAGTGTATATTCTGTCAATTATTGATTTCAAATCAATTTTTTTTTTTTTAAAGAGCATATCGCATCCCGGAAATAATAGTTGACAACTAAAAAAATGTATTCTCACGATTTTAAGAAAATTATAAAATTTCCATCGATATAGTACAGACATCTTGAATATTTCAAAAAAATATTTTTGGAAGTAAATTCGATTAAGCTGGATAAAACGATATTATGGATGCAAATATGAAAAAATTATGGGAAAAAAATTGTGACAACAGCACGTGGTGTTCCCAGGCGGTCACCCATCCAAGTACTAACCACGCTCAACGCTGTTTAACTTCGATGATCGGACGAGAATCGGTTTTTTTTGCAGCGTGATATGGCCGTTGCCTTTAGAAATAGTTCAGCAATGAATGATATAGAATTCATTTTCCACAATAGTAATACTACATACATCGTTTTTCAGAATCATCTGAAGTTACGAGTATCCGATCATAATTATGTGTCAGACAAACTTTCGGTATTTTCGAGTACCCCACATCTCTAACTGTTGGATCGAAATAAGATTAATACTAATGATAAAGCAGGGTAGTAGTTGTCATTACGAATATGAACTAGCTCCAAAAGAAAACTGACATAACTGCCCTCTAGCAGTTCAATTAGGAATTACAGATATGATGTTTTTCCAGCACGTAAACGCCAACTAAATTCATCGATCAGTGTTACAACTTGAAAATCATTAATTTTTCTAGTTGCGTCACTGTTCTTGCCGGGGTGAGATATTATTATTGATATTTAACATACGTCCAAATAATTCTTTCAACAATCACATTCACAATTTTGATGGAATACTTTCTGCCGGGGGTAGTAACTGTTTTATCGATTGGTTTCGATAAATACTATTCTATCGCTTTGACCACAACGGAAATTACGAAACACAGAGGGAAACACATTCGGAACGTTCGAAGTCGAAACACTTGAAATATCAACACCTACCTCCATTCTAACCGAAGCACACAAACAGGAGAACATTGTTATCGATTATTCGCTATCCGTTCGATAGAACGAATGAAAATTGAACTTGAACCCGGTACTCGGCTCGAATGCTACGGTACAGTTAGCACTGGCGAATACCCGTGTAAGCACAACAGCGACGCGTCTCTTCGAGTTAATCTCTGAATTCTTCTGGTCTGATCGAAAACGGTTGTGAGATCACGAAGAATCGTCGCGTTCTGTCAGCTATGTCTCGTAAAATAGTCGCACGTGTTCCGCGTGGAAATCTGGTCGGGGGTCGTTTACTTCGTTAGAAGAAAAGATTACTTTCGAAAAGAAAAAAAAAAGCGTGACAGCTTTCTTTCAAATAATTCCAAAGGAAGTCGAGTATCGTTTCAAATCGAAAAATGAGAAGAGAAATTAAAAGAAACGTCTCGATGCGTGCTCGAGAGTCGAGATGCGTCGATCGAAATTCAGTCGTTTCTGTTTGTTTCCTTTTTTTTCTTTCTATTGTTATTGTCGTTCGTCGTGGCGGAGACCACGGTGGTTGATCCGGTCGAGGTGGATTTTCGTGCGAAGACTGCCGAGAACGGATCGCGTAGACTTCGCGAGCAGACTGTCTCTATTATTAGACGAAAGGCATGTCTTCGGTTTGGTATCTCTGGGATATACGATGCCGCCAGTGCTCTCGGTCTTCCACGAAAATCGCTCGACAGCGCGATCCCTAACGAGCCGAGCCCAACTCTTCATTCGATTTTATTAAGTGTGTTTGACATCGGCAATTCGCGCTCGTTTAAAACGGAATTTTCGTGTGGGCCGGTTTCAACGACGTCGCCGGTTGCCGACAGTCCCGAGCCATAGTCTTCTCGAGGCCGAAGACTATTGGCAGTCAGGGTGCTTTTGTTCAATCCTGCGCTTCCTTCTTTGAGACAATGAAAGTCGATCGCAGTCAAGAATTAACCACCAAGGAGGCAGTAATTGAAAGGCACCGGCTATTAATCCTTATGTCTATAATCAAAATTCATTACAGTTGTCAATAACAGGCATACCCGGGTATCCACCTCCGGTGTTATTTTTAAATAAACGCGACATTTTGGGTAATTCATGTTTGTAGTCGACTGTTACTAAGCGATAATGAAAAAATGAGCGGGAAGCAACTAACTTGAAAATAGATCCAAATTCATTTCTTTACCATTGCTTTTTATAAAATTGTTATAGGTTAAATATCTACAATTTTTCCAGAACCAGAAATTTAGTGTTCAGATACTCTTTAGGTCCATTGTATAAGTACCCAGTAAGATAAGCACAAATACCGGCCCACCTGTTTCCGGATTAGTATTTGAGTTCAAAGTTTGCAAGTGGAATTCCATGTCAAATCGAGGGCAAATCGACGCCAAACCTTGCCCTCGTGAAGAAGGCAGGTCGGACGCGCTAAGAGCGGACCAAACCTTGCTTTAAGTCGAAATCGTTATTGTCATTAGTTTATGATTTGTAAATACTTAAATTATTGGAAATACATGAAACCAGAATTGGAAATTTAGTATTTAAATAATTCTTGGTTCCACTTTCCTGTGAGAAATGTATGAGAAGATGTGGGATCGGTGTTCTTATATAATTTGGAATTTTTAATTATTTTACACAGGATGGATTTAGTAACTGAGACGGATTATAACTTTTAGAAAACGATTGTGCAGGAAAACTTTGCGTTGTTTAACAAGCTCTAGCATGCTGTAGTGCGAGTTTTTGCAGCAGTACATCGTTGCAGTTTCAAAGTGCGATGACACTTTTAAATGGAACCTTAGGAATACTTTTAAATTAATTGATTCTTCGTGCCATTTTTAACAAAAAAGTATTAGGAGACTATGTCAAAAAAATAAATATTTCGTGAGATATTAAAATCTTGAATAAAATTGCACTTTGCAACTGCACGGATGCATTGTTGCAAAGTCAACTACTTAATTACAAAGCTTATTAAACAAAAATTAAGCAAAATTTTTCTCTACAACTTTCTTTCTTTCTACAACAGGAACGAAGTTATATTCTATCCCACTTACTAAATCCACCCTGTTATATCACATTTAGTGTAATGTAGGCAAAATAATACACCCCTTCTGTTTTAAAATTGAATCCTTTTTCTAATATAACAACAAACATTAAAAAAAAGTAATTGAATCAGGAGTAAAAGAATTAAGGTCAAGAACAACCTTGAATTTTGGAGCCTGGAGATCTAAGCTCCAACCCAATTCGAACGATATATATACACATATGTATACCGGGTGTTACAAAACAACCATTCAATATTTATATGGTGTACGGAACACAGTGTGCTGAGTAAAAAAGCATTAGTAAACATTGGTCGAAAGGTCAACCGTTTCTGAGATATAAACATTTTTGTTTGCATACACATTTTCCGCACGATCCGTGCAACACTAATAAGTGATTGACTGACTGATTCCGGATGAAATCTACTGTCGGCACTTGAATGAGGACATTCAGAACGCGGTTTGTAAACACTGAAGTAAGCATCGCACGCGATGGAAGCAAGTAAGTCAATCATAATGCTAACAAACAAAAATGTTTATATCTCAGAAACGGTTGACCTTTTGACCTATGTTTACTTAGGCTCTTTTGCTCAGCACATTGTGTTTTATACACCATATAAATATTGAATGGTTTTTTTTTTAACACCCGGTATAGTTTGTCTTAGTCTGAGTCCGAAGTTATTCAAGACCCTTTGTAATACTTCTATATATATTGACATAAATAAATATACATGAAACAGAATGAATTTTTTTAATTTCACAATTTGAAGAATTAATGATTTTAAGTACCAAGACTCAAGCGAACGAATCAGACAATTCACAGACACAAAATGAATCATTCATTTATTCATTGTAAACTTTAACAACAGATTACTGATTACCTCGTCATCTTCAATTGTGACGGAGCGTTCATTTAGGTGTGTACTGGAAGATGTAAAAGTGCGTTGTGGTGATACGGTTCAGAGAACGAATATATTATCGTGGATCAATGTACAGTAGAATTATCAATTGTTTGTGACTTGTAAAAGATTGTATAAAAATTTATTAATATTTCATTTGGTTCTAGGAAACCATATACAGAAACGGTTATATATGTCGGGTTGACAGAGAACTTGTCAACTAAAGTTGTATTTTACAACTACTAATATATATAAATAAATTAATGTAAATATAAAATCTTAAGTTGCCATCTCCCTCTTCCCTATACATAACCGGTAACTGTATATACACAAACTGTGTTTTATATACATGCATCAACACAAGAAATCCGTGCAGAAATATATACATAAAAATCTGTTACTTCCTAACAGAAAATAATACAAGCAATAAAAGCAAAAAGGAATCGCATAATGTTTCTTCGGAATGCATGGAATCTAGAAAACAATAAAATGAATAAAGTATTATCCAAGCTAAGATTGTCAAAAATGAAAAAAAAAAGTGTTACTCGAAGCTGACAAATTATCAATTGTGAGACAAATCATGGTTAAAAGTTTCTTTCCATACATCTGACAATATTAGTCAAGTTCGTTAAAAGTGCAGAATGATTGTCGCAATTGTTCTGTACGTCATCAAGATACGCAAAAAAAAAAAAATAGCGAACGGTACCCCAAGGCGATAAGTGTCATGCAGTGAGAGTGATGTTGTCAGTAAAGTAGAAAAGCAGAAGTAGAAGTAGATGTTAGGTGAGTTCAGTGTCTCTGAAAGAAAGAGAAACGCTTGATAATAAACTAAGCAGCTTCGTGACTTGGCTATCATTCTATGTAGAACGCATTGCAAAGAAGCAAGGACCAATCTTTGCGTTTCTGAATTTGCAGACTGACTCATGAAATTTGTTTTCATAAAAATCAGTATTTCTTAGTAATACCGATTATAACTATGGCCAAATTCTATTTTTGATTAGCATGAGAATGAAAGTGAGAGTATACACAGTGCAATGCAGCCAATTTCAAGACAATAGAACAAATTCTAGTTGCAGGACGTGGAATCAAAAACGCAAAGACAATGGAGCAGAGATGAAAAATCATGATGTCGACCTGATTGCTGGGATTATGCTCGTCTCTTCTGTCCCTTCGCATGTTCGAGTTCTCGCCTTCCCGTAGCCGGTGCAATTCAATTTCCAATTCCATGATCTTTTGCTCTTTCATTAGTTTGCTGTTTTCTAGCTGTTGTTGCCTCTCCATGAAGCCTTGGATGGTCTTGATCGCCTTCTCGTGGTCGGTCTCCAACTTTTTCAGCTTATAGTCCGTGGTCTCTGCGTGCTTTTGCATGTTGCACAACTTCAGCACAAGTTGCTTGTTCTTCTCTTGACGACGCTTTATCTCGTTATCCTTCTCTTCTATCTCCTACAGCAAACATACAGAACAAACGTATTGCATTAATACCCAACCACATATACAGTGGATTATTCTAGAACGAATAATGGTTTTAAAATCGCGTTCGTTATGGCATCTATTTATTCCAGTATGTGTGTATATATACAGGGTGTCCAAAAATTCCTTCAACTCCCGGAAATGGAGGGTTCCTGAGATGATTTGAAGCAACATTTTCCTTTTCAAAAAATGGCCGCTGCAGTTTCGTTTGGGAGTTGTTAACCTCCCATTTCCAGGAATTTTGGGACACCCTGTGTCCCCCATATATACAGGGTGGTCCACGCAACTTGCCCACCTATAATAACTTCCAACATATTAGTTGCACGAAAAAGTTTTGTATACAGAAGTTGGATGGTCTGACGGGGTACATTATGTAGTGTATTTTTTTTTACAACTCATATTTTGGAAGTTATTACAGGTGTGCAAGTTACGTGGACCACCCTGTAAATAACGTTTAAATTTATTCTTATATGGTATAAAAATTAGTATTGCCTAAACCTTTTTTTAACGACTATCACTATTGCCGAGAGTGTATAGAGTAATTCTAGTAATTATTATACAGTGTGTTCCACAAACTCTGTATACCTTGCATATCTATGTTGTCTTAAACAAAAATGTCACGAATGAAAATATAATAGTAAGATTCAAAGAAATACATACATAATATGGCAATAATGATGTCTTGAAAGGTGGATGCGTAGATATATAGAAGTCAATTTTCTTTTTTTGAAATAGAATGCCCAATTTGTTATGCTTGATTTAGTTTCTGCAATATTTGATTTTGTTTATTCTATTACTTCCATTATATTAATACACATTGTCGACACTTCGATTCACCCCATGTCAGATTGGGGGAAATTGTTAACTTTTTCAAGACGAATATCGCCATATTTGTGACACCAGGCTTGTATGACAGAAACAAATAGGTAAAATTAAAAACAATGACAATATTGAAGAGATAAGAATGACAATACATTACTTTTATCTTAATGAAACTATTAAATAAGCAATGAAATTTCGGTTATACTCCTGTTTGTTACAACTGATACAGAGAATTTGTATTTTGCATAAAAATCCGCAGTCCAATGATAATTAGTCTACGTATCTTTATGGAAAATAATAATGTTCAGAATCAATTGTACAAAACACAAGATAAACGAAAATGTATTTCTGCGATCAATAATTCTAATAGATTAAAAATGATGAATACTCTTAAATTCTTCTAATATTTATACTGTTTTGTATTCTGCCTGCTTGTTTCTCTTCTTTTTTCTGCATAAATGCATCAATCCGCAGACTAATGACAATTATTAAGTGGTACAAACCTTTACTAGATCTCTTACGGATTTTGTCTCGCCATTGAGAGGGTCTATCGGCGACTTTGACCGCGACGACCTCTCCCTGTTCGGTTCCCAATCGAGACAAGTGTTCTCCCTTATCGCCAAACCATCGGCGTTGGTCAATTTCTGTCCTAGCCTCGATTGTAATGGTTCGTCCATTAATTTCATTCCCGACGAACTGCTAGGTATTGATCGTTTGACATAACCATTCTCGAACTGCAATCAAAATCGATTGGACTATGGTTAAAAGTCACGGGACACCCAATTGAACGCATCGAATCATCATTCATATATTCTCATATCGCAAAGGGTTTACTGTCCATATGTAGACATATGTACATATCAATAATAAATAGTCTATAGAAGTATCATGAAACGCAAGAAATATTGTAATGTAAACACTTTAAGTGCGTGATGGTGTTTCGGAGATATAAAGTTCACCATGATTTCTTTAAATGGAAAGACCTACTTTTTTATCATGAATTTATAGAGTATCGAATTCTGTGTAAAAATGTATCGACTTTCATATGTTCTAGATCTTCATATAAATGTCCATATAAACTCACCATATTCTGGTTGAGAGACATCAGTTCGAGCATCTACCAGGTAGTAGGTAGTAAGTACATATTTGAAATGATTTCGATGATATCTCGTTAAGTATTAGGTCTAGGAGTCTAGGACATATGAAGGTCAATACATTTTTTACGCAGAATTCGATACTCTATCGATTCATGACACAAAAAGTCGGTTCTTCCATTTAAAGAAATCAAGGTGACCTAGAAATCTCTAGAACGCCTTCGCCCGCGCGCATATAATAATTGTATTTACATTACAATATTTCCCCTGCTATACCATGCAGCTTTTTTGTATACAGTAATGACGCGATCTCGGCGCCATTTCTATATCATTTTTTCACATTGTTATAAGTAACGAAAATATTCAAGGTAGACAATGTTATTGCCCCACCCTGTATACTACACGATCTAAAATTACACGGACATGGACAAAGTCATTGTCCGGTACAGTTAGCGTTAATCTTTTTCTACAATGAAAATAAACATTGGGAGGAAGAAATTCTCGTCTGGACCTCAACGACTCGTAATGCCGACGGAGGATTATTACACGGCCGTCTCTAGTACAGGCCGGAACATGGTAAATTTGGCAACGCTGTTTCAGTCCGATTTGAAGTGATTTCAAATTGTTGGCGTTATATCACAGCCGTCTCTATATGCTACTGCGCATATGCAATAACGGACTGATGTTCTGTCGCATGCGGTGTTGCCGCATCGCATGTTCCGGCCTGTACTAGAAACGGCCGTGATCGGTGTGATCGAACAAAAATAAGTGCTCACCTGAGAGAGCAAGGAGCGATGTTTATTGTTAAGGTCCGTCAGAGTGTCGTCTCTAGTTTTTATCGACGTCCTCAACTGATCGATTTGTTTCTTGCGTTTCTCTGCAATCGCATTCAGCTCGTCGAACATTTGACACTTGTTCTCCAGCTGCGCGTTTAGCTCCTTGTTCACTCTTTTCGTCTCGGTCTGATCGTTTCTACACTGTTGCAGGTCGACGTCCTTTTTCAGAAGCTCTTCCTCCAATTCTTTCACCTTCTCCCGCAGACTCTCCGACTCCTGCACTCTTTCCACAGTCAAATTTTCTCTCACACGCGCCTCAGCCTCCAAACGTTCTCTGAGCTCGTCTCTCTCGGTCTCCAGCTCTTGCGTCCAGCCACGTTCTTCGTTCAAGCTTGTTGTCACCTGTTCCACCTTTATATTGCACGGGGATGAAACCATTGACTTTATTTGCACCTTATGCCTTTCGTTTCGAATTGTTCAATACTTTGCATTTGGAAATCGATTCAATTTTTTACATTCAATTTGGTTAGACTTCTTACTTTCTATCACTTTCATAAATAGACTACGGATCTTTTTGCAAAATGAACATTTCGTGCATTAATTTTAATAAGCAGTTGCAATGCAACTGCACCACCAATGCACTTTTTCCACACTCGGATGGCGGATTGTTTTGAGGATTGTACAAATGGCAACATCAATTTAGATAATTGTTTATCGATTTTTTTAAACATATTTTAATGGTATTTTATCTAAATCCATTGGTCTTTTTATCGCACCTAATTATACGATTTCCGTTGAAATTTATCACCAGTAAATTAATAGCCAGGTGGTGCCTTTAAAATGTTGGGTCTAAATGGACCCGGGCCACGCCATCCAAGTGTTGAAAAGTCGCATTGCAGGATAATACAGTTTATTAAGTCATGCAGAATTTTCCTCTACAATCTTTTCCCATTTTCAATAAAAATCGAGTTCAACTATTCCTTACGCTTCCGCCACGGTACAGGTAAAGAGAGCGTAACTTTTTTCCCCTCGAACCGTGCTCCCTCTCCTCATCTAGCAACACTGACAGAGTTATAATTCCACCCAGGTACTAGATACATCCTGTATAGCATTTGCACCTTTCGTTACACTTATCCGTTTGATTTTGCGATTATTTCGACGTGCACCAGATTGTCTTATACCAAAAATGTGATACTCAACGACACTTCCCAACGTACATAATAAATCGTCTAAGGTAAAAAAATAAATAGCGTTATTATTGTCCGCTGATTATAACACAAGAAAAATAACAGCTTTTAATATTTTAACAGCGGATGATGATACTAAAGTAGACTCGTCTACGACTGGAGACAAACTGATTATTTGTTCTTTTTTTTTTAGTCATGATAACCGCCTTCTTATCAACCGTGGGTTTTTTTTGTGGTGGCTGAAGGAAGTGAACAGTGATAGTGTCGTATTGATACATGTAAAGAGGGGAATAAGTAGGACACTGTGGAATATGCTTATCAACTTCCATCCTGAGTAGGAATTCTTTAACAATTTTAGAAAATATTAGGAACTACATACAAGATGAGTCACCAGATAATACCACCTTGATTTACGTCATTATTAGAATAGATAGCGAGAAATGTTTGGACAGAGATTAAATGGTTTTAAGAGATGCACATATTATTAGTTTTTTTTTGTAGGTGGACGTGTCAAGAACTTAGGAAGGTCAATCTTGATTTTTACATGGGACCATATATTTTCTTATGCACCAATCGAAGCGGCTTCTTATTCTCCAAAAAAAAGTATTAAACTATATATGTCGAAAAAATGATTAGTGTAGAAGTTCAAATGATCTCGGCGATCAGCCCTTTCAAGAAAGTACAACATTTTTGGGACACTCTGTACATAGTTTTTTTAAATATCTGTTGCATGACAACATTTTTTAAAGAAGTTTCTAACCCTTCTAAAAATGTTCTAAGAGCACAAATATTTTCTTAAATAAATTGTATTCATCGAAACAAAATTATTTCAAAAACGAAAGATTAGTGTTTATTTCGATCTCTGTTGTTTTATATTTTCTATATTGATAACTAGACTTATTACGTTTAGTAATAATAATAGTATGTTCAAATTCTTCGAATATAAAATATTATATTTGCTATTTTAAATTACACCTACTCATTGTTGTCATAAATGCATAAAATCCGCAGTCTACTGATTACATTATACAAGAATAAAAGGAACCACACACAGGCTTTTAATGTATCTGTACAACAAACAAAAATAATAAACTTTCTGTCAAGGTTTGAAATCGTGTATAGCTTAACAAAAATCGAAATTTTGAATTATCAAAGTTCTTTTAACCATTAATGTGTTCTTTACCTCGGCCTCCAGGGACGCAACAAGTTCTTCCATTTGTCGCAACTTCTCCTCGGTGTCCACCGCCTTTTCCGACGTGATTCCGAATGCTTGCTTGTAATATATGGATGCATCTGCCTTCTCCTGGTATTCCGCTAATTCTATTGCAAAACGACAAAACGTGTCAACACATACATAAAATATTTCGTGACGTCTTGTTAACATTTTCCATTTTTGGAATTAGCATTCACCAAAGTCGTAGAATCGTGATCAAAATAAATCACGCAAGATTAATAGTTTCAGTAGAATATTTTATTTCTATACGGGGTGTCCCCAAAAATTCCTCAGGTCATTTGAAGTAATTTTTTCTTTTGCAAAAATGCTCCCCGCGGCTTCGGTGAGGAGTTATTAACGAAAAAACGCGAACCAATCACAGCGCGGCTATAGATGAACGTGGCGATGGCATTGGTCGAGTCGGAATTCATCCGCTGTAGTCGCGCTTTGATTGGTCCGTGTTTTTCGTTAATAACTTCTTAACGAAGCTACGGAAAATATTTTCGGAAAGGAAAAAGTTACTGAAAATGATCTCAGGAATCATCCCTTTCAATTAATTACAACATTTTTGGGACACTCTGCACAAGTGCCTTGAAATGATTATTCCACCGACCTTTCTCTAATTTTCGGATCTTCTCTCGTTCGGCCTCCAGCGTTTGCTGATTCTGAATCTCGTTACGCGAGCATACTTCCTTCTGCTCTTCAATTAATTGGATTGCTTTGGCTGCTTGGCTAAGAAGTTCCTGCTTCTCCACCAATTCTTTCCTCAGTGATTCGTTTTCGACCTAACAGCAGACAGACAGTTCTTGTCACTTTAAAATTGAGAAATTTACAATTTTAACTCTCTTTTGAGTCTGGATTATAACAGCACAGGGGAAGGGGGGTTGAATGAAATGATAAAAAAATTCGCAAGATACATTAAGAGAAAAAGCCTAGAGCCAAGTACTGGAAAGTCCAAGATTTTGTTATTTGAAAAGGGAGTTCAAACTTCCAAAAAAGTCAACATTTTTATAATTTGACGAAAACAAAGTTTTAAGAGTAAGGACCTTTAATTCAATATTCTTCTTTATTGCATTTTCATCTACCGATGTGATGCCCATTCGTTCCTCGAGGAAATAAATTCGTAACTTTAGGTTGAAGTTTTCCTTTTTGAGAGCTTCTAACTGGTCCTCGTAGTCTTTCATTGTCCTACCCCCTCTGTCCCTGGATCCGATCGCCCCCGCCTGGGAGGTTTTGCCAGGTGATCTTGCATTTGTACCTGAAACAAAGAAATAAATCGTATTTACATTCGTGTTTTAAAGGACTACAAACTTTTGGTACAATAAACAAATCGATTTTTCGGTTCTGGCCGCGAGAGAGAGTAACTCTTTCCCCTCAATTCGTGCTCCCTCCCCTCATCTGGCGACACTGATACCACCTCTGCCTACAGAAAAAGTTACGACAATGTAAAACCCACTGTGTCTTACAACAAAGTTCAAAAGAAAATCATGTTTACGACGAGGTGAAATATAATGCTTGTAAACTCCTTCCTATATCCATATACAGTGAATCACAGAAATATTCGGACACTTTTAAAAGCACGATAACTCTTTCTACGTTGTACTCGAAGTCTTACTTTGCATAATTAATACTGCGGGTGATGCTTAATACCATCTGGTATTACTGGCGGTGCTCGAGCTCCCGTTAAGTCATCTCTGATGAAAGAATTCCAATGGAACGCCCAAACGTTCTCTACCACCTGAATTTCGATTCTTAACGCGGGGACGTGCTTAATGACTTTCCGAGGATGCGCCGTTCCGGTCGAGGGAACGCCAATCGCGATTAGATCGATCCGGTGCAGGTATCTTTACCTTTAACCTTAACATTTACGTGCTGAAAATGGGAACCCGAATTTTGCGCGATCACGTTACTCGACTGTGACACTTCGCGTCTTCCCTAACCCGTACACCCCCGAATTGTCGCCTGAACCTAGTCGAATCGCCGAGAGATCACGGACAAAAGACGGACGATCGATGATGTTGTCCGATCGTGTGATCGAGGCTGACAGATCAGATTAAAGGCGAGTTTAAAATTCTTCACTTTGGATGTACAGGGTGTTTCAAAATTGTATGTCGCGACCAGGGCTTGTAACGGTCCCGGAAATAACTGTTTGAAACTGTTTCATTTCGGGCTTGATCGAAACAGTTAAGAAGGACCGATATTCGAAATAACTGTTATGAAGGAACGAAATTTTGGTTGATATCGGTTTCGATTACGGTCCTACGTACATGGATATCGGGCCTAAGATAACGGTCTAGGACCGATATTTTTTCGGTCCTATATCGGTCCTCATATCGGTTCTTAAGTTTCTAAGTTCTAAGTTTCAAGTTATAGCAAACAGGGCTTGAAACTGGTCCGAAAATAACTATTAAAATTAAAAATTCAGCGAACGTGATTTTTAATCCCTCTTTTCTCAAAAGCAAGGCGTCAAATAAAAAAATGTTATTCCTTTTTTCGATTTATGTTCTGTACCACGTTGGTATCATCAATATTAGGACACCCTGTATACAACTAACTGATAAATTTTCATTACAGACAAGGATAAAAAACAGATTAAAACGATTTCGTCGTCATAAAGGTGTAGCGTTTGCCACGAGTGGTTACTAATATTGTTCCCGAGGTATAAATAGGGTCATTTAGTCGTATACGGTCTGCTGGTATTGCTTTGAGATCAGCGGTATAGAAAACTGACCATAATACGCTCGACTCGCCTCTACCTGAAACGCGGATACACCGCGTCCTTTTTTAGCTCATTGTGACGCTAATTTTCAAGATGACATTTTGTTAATTTTGAAGGGGAAACTTCAAGGAATATAACCATATTTTTTCAAAATCTAAGTCACTCGCTCCCATCGAAAAAATGATCTTATTATTACCATTTATAAAAAATGTATACATAATCCATTCTCATTGAATGGTACAAATTTACCCAGGGCAAAATATTTATTTTTATAAAAAAAAATACCGCAATAAAACGCACACCCGCAGAAATAAGTACATTTACCCTATTTCTACATAATTTTCGGCAAGAATCCATGCTCGATATCAGAGATGTTATTCCTAGCATTTCTTGGAACTGGTCAAACCATTCTGTTTATTTCACTCGCAATCAACGTTTTCCACTCTCGTCTTCAATGCACTCAAGAAACGAGCAAAGCGGAGACAGATAACAGCCGGCAAGTTTCATCAACCTCTTCGATAATATTCACAATGAAGTCTCGAACCTGCGTGTCTTAAAGTGGCGCAACTGTTGAAACCTTCGGAAAACGAGTTTCTGCATATTTCGAGGGTTTTGGAGTGCAACCATTTCATAAAACTTTTTCATTTTTTACGTAAAATGCCCGAAATGTCGCGATGCAAAGTGTTTATTTTAAAAAAAAAACCTGAGGTGGATATCCGGGTCTACGTTTATTGACAACTATAGTGAATTTTGGTTATAGACATAAGGGTTAAAGAATTTTAAATAAGGGTCATTGGTGGGCGGGTACCCGAGTTATGAAGCAGCGTGAAATTTTCATTTATGAGCAAGAGGGTTGAAGTGTCACGTAAACTAGAATGTAAATCATACAGCACTTCGCAGACGTGAAACTAAAGATAAGTCCGTTGCGATGACGTTCCATTTAAGGACAAGGACCCTTCGCGACACGTTCGTGACTAACACGAACGTAACACAGCGCAGAAGAGGCGCGCCGACGCGATATCGTTTTTCTCCAGGTGCGCTTGTTGCAATGATTGAACGTTGAATCGATCCTATTCTCGAATTCATCCGAGCTACGTGACGGATGCCAGTTTCGCGATGCTGAACGGGCGCCGTCGCACGTCTTGCTCCCTTTAAATGTTTTCTGGCGCGTCACCAAGCGCCGTTAAACCTTTCAGACGATCCACGGTGTCACCGTCTTCGCGTCGTTCGACCAACAATTTTACGAGCCCTCCCCACGTTTTTCTTTCACTGTCGCTTTTATTCGTTATTTTCGCGTATCCCCATGTCGTTCTCTTTCTTCTTGCGAAAGGTGAGACGCGTCGGGACCGCAGTCAACCACCTCGGAAATTTAGATACTACGGTCGGGGACAAAAAAATAGGATACCCTACGTTTGTTTGGGCTTGCGTAGGATCATTCATCGGAAAATTAAATGTACAGTTTAGCGAATCAGTTATACAGGGCGTCCAAAAAATGTTGTAAAATAGTGATCTAACCTTCGTCTACCCCTTCTGTACTGAGGAGCATAAAAAATATATTTAAAAATATCACAAAATATATCATAAAAAATAGTTTCCCTACACGATCTATGTCCAAACCGACCATGGGTCTTTGAGATCAATACGTTACTGTATGCAGGGTGTCCAGGAATGGAACGATATCCCTGTATTTGCGGATGGCTCATGTCCAACTATATGCCAAAATTTCGTTTTAGTAAAAGTCCCACCATGTTTGAGATATTGATGTTTTAATTTTTTTTTTTGCGAAAAATTTGACTTTGACCGGCAAATTTGACTTTGACCACCAAATTTGATTATGACCACAAAATTTGACTTTGACCAATTCCTTTATTTATTTTTTTTTTATGGCATAAAATAAACTGGTCAAAGTTAAATTTTTCGTAAAAAAAATTAAAACATCAATATCTCAAAAAACGGTGGGACTTTTTTAGTCGAACAACTCCTCAATTGAAGAAAGGGCGAACTCGTAGAAAATAATCCTCCCCTCAGATTTCAATGACCTTGTATTGTGTTTTCAAGAAATATGTTTCAAGGTCACCATTCTGGTGGGTGGATTTACAAATAAAGTTTTTACGAATATCTCGTAAACCAAAGCCGACCGACAGAAACTTTAAAGGGAAATGTTGTGCAGAACGACGACCTTGACAACATATCCGAAGCTCATTGAAACCTGAGGAAAAAACCGTTTTCTACAAGTTTACCGAAGAAAGAAACAAACAGCTGATTTTTATGTAAAATAAGAATTATCTGCAGCAATTATAAGAAACAGGAGCGAAATAGAAAAGTCTTCCTTTTTTTAATAAAGTTAGACTGAAAATAATATATTGACGTTCTTAAATTTTTTTTTATTCTTTTTACTATCTTAAATTTAACCTACTCAACAAGCGGCTTTATAAGATGTAATTCAATGAATGGGCCGTGAAATAGAAATTATTGAAATATAAAGAAGAAGAAATGTCGAGCGAAAATGAAATATCACGAATGTTAGCTTGGTGGATTATTACGACGTGCTACCCAAATGCATCTGCCATTTATGCTTTAATATAGTCTATTAAGCTCGGTGGCTCGCGGCACGACCTTTCTTTATGCGAGATAATTCAGCACAAAGGGGACATACTACATAAAGTATATTCAACAGAGCAGAGGTAAACGTTGATCCCACCAGCTGATTGTTAATATAATTCTCCTTCGGATGAGAAAAAAAGTGTATTATTTTTATGTAAATTTACTCAAAGGCTTAATACAGTACAAAGTTTTTATTAATCGTACTTGAAGCTTTTTCTTTGTATAACATCAAAAAAATCTGAAGAAATTAATGAAAATGTTGAGAAACTGTACGAAAGTAATGCAATGTATAATAAAGGATGATCCTGTTTTCTGCTTCTGTTATTTAAAGAATGAAAATATCCAATACATTGTTTAAAATCCATTTCAATAATATTATTAATAAATTTTAAATAATATTACTATCTAATACGTTGTCCAAAACCCATTTAAATAATATTATTAACCCTTAGCACTCGAGAGGTGACTCAGAGTCATCAGTATCTAATCACCAGTATCTAATCAATTACTAAACATTGAGTATTGTATAAGATATATCAATTGCATACCCATAAAATTTTAAAAATCATATACAATGTAAAATGGAATTATTCTAAGTCAAAAGAAATGTTTAATTTTCCTGTTAAAACTGGTCCGTGTGCAAAGGTTTAATAAATTTTAAACAATATTACTAAGTTGTTATGTACAATTTGTACACAAGATGTTGTGATGGTTCATCTTTTATGACATGATTCTGAAATATGTAATTTGCTGACAGCAATAGGCGTGAGTCAGGTCAGCACACCGAATATGACCCTTTCATGGTCATCGTCTGTGTACAGTACGGACTCTGACAGCTATTTCAAATTTTATTACGCAAGGTCAGATTATCAGCAGAATTACACTTCCATGCATCATTGTTTACTTTCTAGAATTTTAAGATAGGTATGAAGAATATCAAAAAGTCTAAATTATCGACAAATTATGCTAAAATCCTTATCCTACAGCCTCGATCGTACCGAAAGAAACCGACAATGGTGCTGAAGGGTTTAAGAAAGACGTTTGACATATCGATTTGAAATATCGAATTAAGTACCCTTCTCGGGGAAAACCCGTGGGGGTGTACCGTCGGGTAAAAAGGATACTGGCAACAGGGGGTCCTCATGACTATAAGCTAGCGGAGCGGTCACTCTTCAGGTGACGCTCAGTTTGTAACGACCTTTCCTCTTTTATAATAAATCGCACTCTTTGGCGGACGGCATCACCGTCAATACGAGTATTGATTCAACACCCGCTCCGATCATCCTGCCTAAGATATATATATATATAGCTACGGGTTTACAGTCTCTCTCCCTTTAATCTAATATATTTCTTACAGTTCCATAAAAAAATAATAAAAAATTAAGAAGTTTTGTCATTGGATTAGTAGTGATTATCGGAATTATCGATTGGATCATCTGAATTATATCATATTTGGTATAATTTTCATTAGAAAAATGCCACGAATATATTGGTGAAAGTTCCATAAAAAAATAATAAAAAATAAAGAAATTTTGTCATTGGATTAGTAGTGATTCACACCGATACACCCGACCCGGTATCGGATTTCACTGCTCGGCGACCGAGGCCTCTCGAGCTTCGGTGTCCTGTTCTACGTTCGGCAAGAGTCAAAGAGTAGTATCCCTTCACGATAATTGTCTTTGGCCAGACCCGTGGTATAGACAATTATCGATGAATTACTGTAGTTAGCCTTCCCAGGTAGGCAGCAAAGGACGCACGCTGGTACTTTACTGCCTCGTCTCGTTGAACAAGGTATAGATCGCGACACTTGGCACTTGGCACTCGGCTTGCCGAAACTGGTTCGAACGAGTTTGCAGAGCTTCGACAGTTTCAGATCTACGCTTCAAGGTAAGCACCTAACTCTTGCCTGGTACGTTACTCTTCGTGGTTCCACTGCATAAGATTTAAACGCCGTAATTATTGAAATTCGAATTACTAATAATATACCAATAAAATCTCGTACGAACTTCGTCTTACTTTTGTAGCGAGAAAGAGTGTTTGAATGGGGAAAGAATGCGCGCCGAATGAATGAGAACGAATGAGATTGAGCAAAAGGTAAAGCGTGAGTGATTGGATGAAAGATGTGCGAAAGAGCAGTGGAAGGAGCGTGAACGAAACATATAAATATGGGCCGGGAAAGCCGGAGCGGATTATTGCTGCGAGTTGAGAATTGAGAATTGCGAGTTGAGAATTGAGAATTGCGAATTGAAAATTGAGAATCCAGAGACCTGTGAGATTGGGAGGTTGTAGTGAATAAAATCAATTTCAAATTTCTAACACTTTGATATGTGGAATCTTTTCTTGATAACATTTGCAGTTCAGCCCTCCATAAGACAATTAAGTTACCATATTTAAATCAAGAGTTTAGCGAAACGTACTAATTTATTTATTTATTCACTAGGCTTAAATACGTGTATTTAGAAATTACGATCTGAAATTGTATGTGTTTTATAATCTATTTGTAATACAAACAATTTTTACTCTGACAATCGGAATAGAATGATCGATATATCTTTGAAGAAATAATTTCGAACGTAACTTTAGCCTCATCGACGGGGTAACTTGTTTACGTAACACTCTGCCAATTTCTTCGAGCCCGTAGAACATCGATTTGTTATTATTATGCTCGTGATATGTTTAGACAATTCAAATAAATTATCCTGCAAAGAGTTCAAATAACGACGTCTAACGAACTAAGATTTAGTAGGCAGTGATATGAGCTAAATATACAACAAGCCTCGACGTCAAGAACTACGCACATAAAACCTTGGTCCGGCATACACATCAAATTCATAAGTTTAATTAAACTCATTGTTACTATTGTTCGTCTTTATTACATTTACGAATACAATTTGGGACTAGTAATAATTAAAAATTAATATTGGACATTCATTTATTTTATTCAGTTATTCCCGATAGCACACAAAAGAGTATGATCCATAGAAAAGAATTTTGTATAAATTATTTTTGTTATCGTTTAACTTTTCTGCTATACCAATAATAGCTATTTTTTTTTTTAATTATTTACACATTACCTAGTAAACAAATACTTCTAATACATCAAAAATATTTAAACGGTTTGGTCCAATTTGAAAAAAATCATTCGTTTTTTAATGGTGTACGAATACTTTTTACACTGACATTGTGCAAATGATTAATATTTTAATGCAAATAATCGCCCAGAATTATGATCATCTTGTAAACAGGTGTAGTCGAAAAAATGAACATTCAAGTACTTTCTTTTCGATGGATAAAATGAATCCTTCAAGAGAAGCCAGACCGATCGCCGATTAGTACTTAAAATAGCAGATTGTACCGAACATGTCTTGATCTTGTGACCGTCTGTCCTGGGTGTTCTCGGTTAAGGTCGAAGCCTCTGAGCGTGACCTACCGCATCCCATGCCACGTGGAACGCACTCGATACGATCACATCTTGCAGACTATTCTAAAGCTTACACCTAAACCTACAGCTACGAGTGAAAAACGGTTCGCGGTTGCCTCTGAAATTCGTAGATCTTTCCGCGACGACCGCACAAACACCAACTGACGCGACGCGACGCGGGGAATGACGGAGCAGCGCCAAAGTTTACATCGCAATAACCCGCAGTTAAAATTATATACCGGGCATATATCGTCTCGTGCTGTAGATACAGTAAAACGTTTCAAGGATTCGCCGAACCACCGCCACGCGGAGCAACCAACCTCTTCCTCAGAAAAATCTTTTCGAGAATTGAGCGCGTCGGACGATACATGTAACACCGGAACTACCGAAGCCGCCGAAATGACGGATTTACTATTTCCGAGATTTTAAAGATGCTTCTGTGGACACTGCTGGATATACTGATTTATTCAGGCGTATTTTGCAAAAGAAACTGTACATTGTTTAGGTCACAGGTCGGCAACAAATGCTTCCTTCGGCCAAATTTCAAGGACTCCACCCTCTGGCTCCCGCCACGCGGCTTGCTCTTGTCCCCTCGCCCCGGTGAGGTACCGCATGAACTCCGCGTGGCGCATTGGAGCGACACGTGTATCAATGCGAACAGTGACGTCCAGTCGACATTTCGGATTTACCAAGCACATACGCGAAAATGTTTTTTCGTATCTACATAAAATTTTGGCGATGATATTAAACATTATTTTCCAAATTTATCTTCCGAATTTGTTTTTTCTAATTTATTTTCTATATTTATTATAGACATAGTGCAGTAGCTCTACGGGGAATACACTGACAAGAAAACGCATTCGCAACAGTACCTCCTCGACAATACGTAAGCACACGCATGTAACGCGTGCAAGATGTAGCCCTAATATTCGATGGATTACAAGATATACCTATTCATCTTACATATACTTCCCTCTTATGGTTATAGTTACGCAGGAAATGCTGGTCGGTTCCTCTTTCCACTTGAGTTTCATTCCGGATGAGGATCCTATGCAGAGCGCACTGCACGTGCTTAAGCCCCTGTTACCATAAATCAAAACTTTTATGTACCCCATTTTTTTGCTTTGCACCCTGTGCTACAGAAACATGTGTGGCAGGCTTTTATAAATATTGCTGTCTTCTACGCGATATGAGAATGGTAATAATAAATGTCTTTTTCATTCATTCCATTCATTCTAGGTTTGTAGTGCACCAAAAGTGACTATTTTATACTGCTTCACGTAAAAAAATGTATCCATCAAAATTTTTAGCCATTTATTAAGTAATATATATTCCAAATGTGGTGTCGTGTCGATCCCGAAACTGGGAATCGGCTCGCGGCTAGGTTGTCGGTGTTTCCCATTAAAAAATATATATTTAAAAAAAAAAATCAATTTTTTTCGACTTCTAGTTTCCCAGATATCTCAAAAAACGTGGTTTTGACTCCTGACTTCGAGGGCTGTTTTCACCCCCTCAGAGTGGATGGTTGCCGATAAAAATGATACGTGTCAAATATTTTTCGAAGAACTATATCTCACATAAGTTTCATCAAAATCGGTGCGTATCGACTGAATATGTTCCCTTGTTAAACGTAGTCGTGTAACGGTAGTCGAAACAGAATTTTGGGGCGCTCGCGTAGAAATTATGGAGGCTCGGAGGTAGGTGTGGTTTTTGGAAATTGTAGTTGGTTGTTTGAGGGGTGTGTTTTGGAGGATGATGGAAGTGGTGGAAAATTAGAAGGAGTAGAGGAACATCTGGTGCAGGCGACTATGGTTGTAAAACTATAAAATTTGGCACATTAACGGTCGAAGGTTCAACACGTGAACGTCAGCTGAGGTTCCGCTATTTTTTTGACCGTACCTTTCGTCCTTTATGAGTTTACGATTAACATTATGCCGCGAGTAGGTGTAACTGATGGTAACGGCCGTGCGCTTGTCCCTTCGCAGAAGGTTTCACGACGAAACACAGAAATAAAGTTGAATAATTCTTCGTGAATGTATCTTTACAATCTCAATAATCGTAAATTTCAAATACTAAAGCGTTTTTGCATAACCTAACGATTCCATATGGATTTTTTTGTTTCAAATCAGAATTGTGCTCTGTACGCTGCACGACGTATTTACAGGATGCCATTTTCAAGCCGTCATTCCACCATTACTATTAACAATTAAACTTAAAAAAAAAATATTTTTTGTTACATTATAACAACAATAAATGATGCCTGAAATTTTAAATCAATCTACGCAGTACATTTTTTTTTTAAATTCTTGAAAAACAGGCCATTTACACAGGGCTCCCCCCTTAAGCTAATCCAAAGCGCCAAACTAAACTTGATCAAAGCAATCCTTCCTGCACATGAAGACGAAGAAGCGATTAAACCACTACCTATCAGTTTACGCTTCGCCACAGCGTGTCTGTCAGTCTCGTTGGAGTCAACCCCTAACAGGCGCTCAAATCTTGTATAAAATTATGTTTGAACCTCTGAGCTCGAACCGACTTGAGGTAAAAGCTTTCGCACGGGGTGAAGACTATCCGCGGAACTAGCATGAAAGTTTAATAGCCATTAAACGATGCGACGTAAGGTGGATGGGCGGTTCGTGATCCAGCGTTTCCGGGCATCATCGATCGGCTGTTTCCCTTGATTCGGGGATGGGTGCAAGTGCAGCAAGTCGAGTCTGCTGGCGACTAGGAGCAACTCCCGAGCGAAGCTCGCGTATTTATAGATGACACATTTAGGCCAGAACGGAGTTTCGACTGTCTTTATTTTGGCAGGTCGCTCTCTCCAGTCTCCCGATGTCTGCCCGACCGACCTGACTCTGTAATTAAATCACCGAATTCAGTCCGAATTCAGAACACGATCGCGCGCAATTGTAATTTCGCTGGGTCTAGCATCGGTGTATTAAATGTTAGGCGACAAGTCAGGATCGGAAACGGCCAGACACCTTGCGGTTATTTTCGGTTCGCTCGCACTGCTCGCACCGTTGCGATACGTTGCTACCCTTTGGTAGCAACCGTGTCATCGGGTTCGTGTCCGAGTCGCCGGGACATCCGTGATCGATAGCGGTTTTAATTAATTCACTTCTGCGGATTCTAGTCGAGCAGAAAATAAACGCCGATTTAGATCCGATGCGAACAATAATCCTTTTTGTTGGACTGAGACACCCGAAAACGTTACGCGCAGCGTAATTTTAACCGCTTGACGACCCGCTAAGTTATGGGAGCACATATTCAAATGAAGAATCCCCTTTCTAATTATGTATCCTGTTATGTAAATTTACATTTAAACCGGATACTATTAGGTTGTGTAATAAGACCGATCGCATCCACGCACAGTGAGGCTGAAAGCACATGTTCTCGACAAGATCTCATATCTGGAAAAATATGACTGGTATAAAAAAATGTTGTGGACAGAAGTTGTAGGACATACACAAGAGTATATGATGATAATTTGGTATTGTTGTAACCTTGAGAAGCTTTGAGAAGGTCACTTTTAACATTTCATATGCAAATCTATATTTTTGATTACGTATTCTTGCAGGTGACGTCAAGAAATGATGAAAACACTTTTTGTATAAATCGTTATCGAGATAAAAGCGTTCAAAGTTGACATGCAGACTATAATGGCATTGATTATATTATTATTATTGAAATGATCATAAAATCATGAGGATTAATAAAAAATTTTAGTTCACTTTGTGTTTTTCTTTGGTGTTTACTACAGATCAGAAAAATACACACTTTCTTGAATAACGTATTGTATGAGAAAACTAAAATAACTAATATAGTATTTATTAGACTGCCGATCTTTACGCAAAATAAAAACGTTCAGTAGCGATTGAGGGAAGCAGGAGTTGCGTAAAAATTAATTTCATCTCCTAATTTTTTTTACACTGAAAATAACATAACACTATTTTTAGATATTTCTCTAATTTTGCATTGAAAATCTACAGTCTAGTGATTATTTAACAATTATCAATTAATTAGTTGCCAACTTCACGTTGCAACGTACTTTGTATAATTACATTATTCCTATAGTTTACATAACTCTAAAACAGTTATTCAAATTTGAAACTAGATGAAAGCACGTCAGGGAAAGATTAAGAGATATGGTGGCCGATGCAGAACTCAAGTGTTCTCATTTGCATGGATTTCGCAAAGTCATTTGTGCAGCATGAAGCTTAACATGTTATCGCACGGAAGAATCACAAGCTTCAGCTTTGTTAACATTGATTGCGCACGTTAGAAATGATTTTAATTTGTAATTTATGCTCGGAGAAAGATTGCCTTTAGTTAACTTTGAATACGATACAAAAAATAAATAGAAGAAGAAGGATGATGTTTGGCTGCACGGGATTAAAATCTTATTATTATCTCATATCATGTTTCCTTTGTTTCAAGTGATTTGCTCTTTTTATTTTCTTGTGGTCTCTATCGCAATTGTAATTGATAATTGCCTAAGTCTCGAATTTGCTATTCCTTTCAAAATTATTTTCTTAATTTTTTAAGTAAGGTCCGGAGATGTAAAGACGGTAAAAATTGTTTTTCACGATTTTCGGCCTCTAACTACTGCAATAAATCTACGGATTCTTATATCTTTCAAAACTTGTCGTTTTTTTCCGCATCAACCGATTTCGATGAAACTTGCACAATGCATATAATTCATAGGTAATCTACGAAACGTATTTTCTAAATTTTTAATATAGACCCACATAAAAAAATTGTAAAATGCAACTTTTAGTATTTTCTTTACAATCCCGATCAATTGCAATTTTTGTAAATTTTTTTTCACATCATGTAGCAAATTAATTGCTCTAACTTCTCAAAAAACTTCAAATCGTGTTGTCCAATATATTAATGAATATTAATGAGAGAAACATATTACATAGTTCGTTGTAAGATACACCACTGTATTGTCTGAAATTTCCGGTGTAAAATGCTGTAGGATGTATAAGTAAATTTTAATCGACGCGAGTTGATTTTTGTGTTATTTTCAGTCCAATGAAATTGTTGAAGATGTAAATAAATATCTATGTAGCTCTTCCACATTACAAACAATTTTTATTTTGCTTAAAAATTTCCAGTCTAGTTATAATATATTTTGTACTATAAAGTTCCGGTTAAAGTGCCTACGCAGGCCGTGTAGTTCACGTAGTTCTATTATGAATCTGATACTCTTGAGCGTTCAGGATTCCTAGAATTAGAAACAAGTACGCGACAAATTATGACACCTCTGTCTTCCTGCTTTCTTTATTTTGCACGGCTATTTATCTGGCTTGCACGCCAGCTTCTTCTAATTTTAGACCCAAAGCGTATTACGAACGTCGGAGACAACAAAATGTAGAATAATGGTACAAAACTACCGATGAAAGTCGGCTACAACTACGGATACACATTAACCATTTCTAAATCTACGTTCATGCTTCTCGAATTTATTTAACGTCGGTATGCGACGGACTTTCGTTTATAGACTGCGAGGCTTCACCAATTCATAGAATGTCAAAAATCTTATAGAAATTGTTGGAGCGGACGGTATTTATGGAAGAAATAACCCAAACCGAAAAACGGTTTTATACTGGTACATAAAATAAACATTCGTTATTAAAAAATCGAGTGCAAGTTATTATTTCGATATACGAAATAAACAAAGCGGGAAGAAAGATTCTTTCGTCCCATTTGGTTACCTTGGTTTTGTTTCTAGCATCTCTACACAGGACAGGGTGTACAAATATTCGTGGGAGTCACTATAAATAAGTAGCATATCGGCGATCATCATCCCTTCTTTTATTTACCTACTTCGATAGAGCTCAGAGTCACCAGATCAAGACTTCTGCCTCTACCTTCTCCTTCTTCGACGCTATTCTTCACACTTTTCCGCGACCCGGTCACGTGACGCGTTACGTCCGTGTCGTGCACGTGTCTGGTACTGGCAGGCGAGGCTCTCCTCTTAATTTGTACCCCCCTCCCTTCATCCGGCGACACTGATAGAACTCAAATTGCATAAGAAGAATAACGAATAGCAAATCATCGAACTTTTACCAAAAATATTGAAGTCTCGCGAATTGCTACAATTTTTCGTTCCTACTGTTATCGAATTTTGCACACTACAGAATTACTATTTAGTCAATTGGAAAACGAGACTTTGAGGAATTGAGTTTATCGTCCCCGGCACGTGCGTTAATACGTAAAAATAGCATTCGTTCCTGAATTATCATTCAGCTATAAAGACACCAGCTTTTAGTAGACATGTAGGCGGCTGGCTCGATCCCAATCATGTCAAAGTATAAATGAAAATGAGACGGTGGTTGCGGGCTAGAGAAGAACTATTAATTTTAACTTTACACAACGTGACCGTTATTCCGCTGGACGCTGCAATCTGCATACATAGGCACATGGCGCTTAGATGTCATATCCGTAGACTGCGGATTTTATGCATTTATAAGAAAAGTGGGTGGACGAAATTTCAAAGCATAAAACCATTAAAAGAATTTAAGGTTCGTCTATATACATGTTATTTTCAACTTACAAACGTTATTAAAGAAAGACATTTCGCTGCCGCTGCCTGTGTCTTTCAATTGAAACAAACAATTTTTATTTTGCATAAAGATCCGCAATCTAGTTATCAGCTGACGGGAAGTTCCCCTAGCGCCGGACACTTAAGGCTTTTCTTAAATAAGTGAGAAAATTTAATACTGTATTTTTCTTATGCTGCGTCATCATAATTTTTCATTCTGCGTCTTTTATTCTGGTCACTCAGAGGGTTATTTGTGAAAAGCACCTCTGAGAAATAAATTATTTTTTTCGACCCTCTGTATTGAATGATAATCTCGTGAAGAAAGTTCGTGTAAAAACAGAAACGAGGATAGTTCCTAATGGAGACGATATTTTTTGAGCGCAGCTATGCGGAACCATTTCGGGATTGCCGTGCAGATGGTGAAAAGTGTTGCTCGGCTACACTGATCGTCGAGTGGTCTCGGAGGGGCGATGGTATTCAATACAAATTTCGCATACCGGACTGCACGGGAAGGTTTAGACGATAGGAAAGAGCCGGGCCAGCTGAAGCAACAAACAGCGAGTCCGATTGGACAATGCAGGCCGTGTGCCGATATCTGTCAGATAGTATCGCGGGTAAGACAGCGTCGAAATGTTCGCGAAGGCTGGCGGCGAATAACGGCGTCGCGCCGCGGAGGGCCGCGGAGGAGCAACGAGTTACAGAAATAAATACAGAACAGAGTCACGACACGTCGTACCCCCGACTTCTCTTGTCGCGGACCCACCGAAATAAATGGACCACCGCTTCCTGTAATTTGAGATCGCGAAAAACACCTTTCTCGAATACAGAAAGCCCTTTCAGCTCTCATCAGAAGACGCTCCGTGAACGAGCAACTTGTGACCGTTGCCCTTCCCCACTTCAGTTCTCATAATTCTCTGTATTCAGTAAAATGCGGGTCTTTATGCAAAATAAAAGTTTTCTGCATCAATTGCAACAAATAGTAGTTATACTATCATACTGTACAATACTATTCTAGTCTATATTATAGTACATTATACTATACTATTCTATATTATAGTACATTATACTATACTATTCTATATTATAGTACATTATACTCTACTATGCTGTAGTATACTATACTATTCTATATTATAGTACATTATACTCTACTATGCTGTAGTATACTACACTATACTGTATATTGTATATACCATGTTACATACTATAGCATATACTATACACATACTATACTATATTATATTTATTATACTATACTATAATAATTCTTAAATTCGTTTAATCGTCCTATTAATTTAAATTGTACGTACACGTTTTTATTATAAACAATAGACTTTAGATTGGTGTTATAGTATGTTAAGGAAGAGTAGTTTAATTTGGACCAACACCTTGGTAGGACCACCATGTATTTTCAGAAAGAAAAATATTTCTACAGTTAGTAATAGTATTAATTGATTAGAAATTATGTTTTCAATCTGGCATAGCTATTCTATCCTTAACATGAAAAATACAGTATTACTAGTGGTGTTAATTAATTATGATCTATAAATTAGGTCGAGCCTGGGACAATGCGCTGATCTAAATTCGGCTACTCTCCTCTATAGGATTTCCAAAAATGTTCTTAAAAAACAACATTTTTTGGACACCCTGTACATTGGTTAACACGGAATAGGCATAGTGGAATAAGTGTAGAAATAACACGCAGCATTTGTTACTGCAATTTCGAAATAAGTAGCTTCAACGGTGCTACTGTCGATGCAGTCGTGCTTGAAATTCTGCAGAAATGCATCGCGTCGTTAGAGGATGAAGCGGAAATCGAAGCTGAGGTAAGTAGAAAGTCCAGATGTGGCGGGTTGGCTTGCTTCATCGTGGTTCCCCGACTTGTCCAACAACTTCGCTCTCATTCATTTCAATATCTTCAGTCGAACATAATCTTCATTTATACTTCATGAATGACGCCAGGAAGGATATGGCATGCTCAAATTTCTACTTCCGCATTGGCACTGCTGCTTGGTCACTATATGCAATATAAATGTGTTACCACCGACCTAACCATCTTAGTATCAATTTAAAAAGAGAGCGGATGAGAATTTATCCTGGACCGAAAGAAAAGAAGAAAATAAGATTTAATATTTGAAAAGTATCGTTAAAACTCGGAGGGGAGTAATGTGAAGGACATCGATAACGTAGTTTTCTATTTTATCAACAACAATGATATTTACAAACCGTAAATTTTGTCAATAGTTTGGGACAGATTGTAAATATTCATTCGTAAACCTTCAAGAAAGTTACATGATAAAGAGATCTCTAAATATCACGTTTCTAAATATACAAATTACTCAAATTCGTAATAGTTACATTTAAATATTATTATACATATAGTTAAACAATTTATGTGAGACCATTTCCTACACTTATTTTATTTGACAGTACACGTCCCCGATGAATACTGAAATTCGATTTTTTTCGAGACCTCCTATGAAGTAGGTATTTTTACACGAGTAAACATCACTCGTCTGGTTCCGCCATTATTAAGTATGACGTCCGTGATCTGGCTGTTACCCTAAATGAGTTCATTGCAACATTAAAAAAGAAATAATCTGCTGATGCGCAAAATGTGTGTCGATTGTAAACATTTAAACGTCGTGGAAAATCACTGTGAGTCAATCTATTGTTCATAAAACCGTTGAAATGAATAAGCACCTTGCACTTGCGCAGATTAGCCCTCTATCAAGTGTGTCGTGACGTGACATTCACTTAATTAACATCATTCCTGACGTTCGACGCTTCGACGCACTATTTTTATCTGTAGACATTGACTCTCAATGACCTATCAAGGCGGTCACTGGTGATCAGGGATATAAAATAAAACAAATAAAATGTTTGCCTTCTGAAGAATAGCTCCAACTCTTGGAAGTATGATCGATAGTGATGATAGATGTCATTATTACATTTCTTTTATTGTTATTATAAAATTGATTAAAAGATTAAAAGGATTTAGGCATATTGATATAATATTACTTTCAGCTTATTAAAATAAACAAAAAATAAACCAATTTTTATTTTGCTCATGTGTCTTGTAATTGACGTTGAAAACTTTTACGTCGCATAAAATCTGCAGTCTATATACACGGTGTCCCAAAAATGTTGTACTTCCTTGTGGTGAGAGGTGATTCCTAAAATCATTTATCCCTTAAAGAGTTATTAACGGAAAGCACCGATCGATCACGGCGCGACTACAGTGAACGTTGTTGTTGGTATTGGCCGAGCCCGATTCCTTCCTTCGTAGCTGTCCTCTGATTGGTCCGAGTTTTTCGTTAATAACTCCTTAACGAAAACGCGACGAACAATTTCGCAAAAGAAAAAGTTACTTCAAATGTCTTCAGGAACCGACACTTTGGAAAAAGTACATTTTTGGGACACTCTGTATAACCATAATTATAAAGATTTGCATAGTCAAGTATTACATGGCGTTTAATACTTTATCTAAGATGCGTTTTCATTGCAGAGAACATTTTCAGAAAAATTACGTACTAATACTACCGTTGAAGATACGAAAATGATATTTCCAAGTTGAATAATTACATTTGAATAGTTATAAATATTTCAAATAATTTCTGCAAAGAAATTCTGCAAGTGGATTCTTGGATGCCGTATCACAATAATATGCTTTCACACCGCAACCTTCGTGACCGAATTTTTGACCAAAATAGATATTTCAACTACCTCAGCCACCATAGTCGCCTCATCTGAGCCTTTATGACCTCCCCCTTTGTTTCCAAGACTCAAATTCCTCCACAAAATGTGAACGATATCGAATCTAGTTGAAGACTGTCTCAGTTAAACAATTTCAACACTGGCAGTAATCACAGATAATGCGGTAGTGGGATTAAATTGTTAGTAAAAGATTTTGTAATAATTGTTTGGTAAAGACATAAAATCTATGAATTAACTATTATTCCCAATAAATGATCTGATCATGTTAACAGTGAAACCTCTAGCACACATGCTTATCACACAACGAGAACAAAGGCCATTTTGTTTCATCCTACGTCCTACAGAGATAGCCTAAACGACTAGCATAATCGAACACATAAGATGTCGTTTTTCCAAATAAAACTTCAACCATGCGTAATTTGTTCCAGGTACCTTATAAAAAGAAATTTTTAATAATTTTGAGATCCGATGACCGAAATAAATCTTGGATAATAAAATTAGTTAACCTTTAATAAAGGGCTACATAATCAAAAACGATAAAATATTCCTCACTAAATTGAATTACTCTACAAATTAACTATATTTTATTAAGATAATATAAACCCCTAAATAAAATTTTAAGTATACAGCTACTTTCGAATTCATAATTAATCCCGCATTAATTATTTTAACTATCTACACAATATTTAGCAGAATTTATTAAGTCAACCACTAGCTGTCGTTACAATTTTATTTTAAAAATTGACACTTCAGACTCAGCAACAAATGCTTATAAACATTCGTTAAAAATACAGAATAAAATTGTTTTGGTCGATATTTCGTTTCCGACGAATTACTGTTTCTGCTTCTACGAATCACGAATGCATGCACAACAGGCAATCTTTCGAAAACATTTCCTTCCATGTTTTCAACTTATTTTTATACATAAGATAACCTTTGAACGGTTGTGTTCGCCGTCTTGACCCACCTCGTGTTAAAATAAAAATAAATGAGCATAGTAGAAATTCCAGTTCCAGAAAACGACAAATTCTTGCAAAACAAATGCCAACCCTGCTCGATCGAATTTATTTGGCAAAGTTTCAAATTGAAGTCACTAATATCTCACATGCACGACTGCCATCAATTTGATTCCTTTTCTCGTGTATGACTGCCTCAATGATTGCTAGACGACGCATCTTTATATAAAATAGAAATTCTCTGCATCAATTACTCGAAACAATTCCCCTCAATTCGTGCTCCCTCCCCTCATCTGGCGACTTTGCTCTGAACTGATTTTTTAAACATTTATACTTGTAGAACCTACATTCTGCATTGCATTGTCGACTCTATCATTCCTTCACTTTCGAAACCATGCGACTCTAGTTCCAAAGGATTTCGAATTGCTCCTATCACTCCTCTATTTTCGAAAACATCCACGCATTGTCCGAACATTCCTCTCGAATTATCAATCCGACCATTCCTCGAGATCACAATGTGTTACAATAATCCTATCTAAAGACGTTCATTAAGATTTTCGAATGGACAATAGAATTCGCAAAATTCTTCGCGCACAGTACCGTTTCAATTCCCGATGATTCTTTACAATGGGGAGCCTGTGGGGTTTAATTAATCCCACTAACGAGTCCGTCGCTTCAGCCGCTGAGGATCGTAGAGATCTCGAGATTCCGAAATCGTGGAACAAGGGAATCGCCTGTAGAATGCGTCGGGAAATTAAAAGAGCGCCACTCGCAGCTGTTGTGTTTCGCGGTGGGGAAAGTAACGCAGCGTCGGCAGATGGAACGGCAGCCGCGAACGATCGTATCTATAGATCTTGGATCACGGAAACGTGGATGGAACCGGGGCAAAGCGTCGGCCGGTTTCTGGCACGGATTCGTTTACCTAGGGCCAAATTTATGCGTTACTATAAAACAGAGGTGCCCAGGCTAGTCTAGCCACGGCTTGGCCATTGGCCACTATTTCTTTCTGCAACCCTGGAACTGTTCAAATAATCACTGGCGATAGTATTGCTCAATCAAAATTGATCTCTTATGGCGCCATCCCCCTATATATTTTTTAAAGACAATAGAGGCTAATTTTCGGGTTCTAAAAATAATAAAAATTTTAAAAACAACATACATTTTAAATATGTTTCGTTATATCGATCGTAAAATGTTAATAATAAATTTCCAGTGTTATTGGCGCTACGGTTCGATCAATTAAAAACCAATAAACAATTTTGCAGATTATCAAATAATCATCGACGTTTCGATTCACTTTTGAATCATTTTCAAGATGTATTTGTTTTCCAAATTAAATAATTTTTTTTATATTTTCAAAATCACTAAATATTTCTTTGTCGCATAAATGAAAATAATATCCAATTAAATCTATTCTAACTACAATTGAATGTTAATATTTGAATTTACCGATTCGGTATATTCACACACGTGGTTAAAAGAGGTGCTATGTTTCGTTCAAATTTACCGCCGAATATCGATTGATATAACCTAGATCGTGTCCAATACACTCAGTGTAGTGACAGCAAGCAGTGTGAACACACGCATGTGCTTGATGTCACAATGCTCCTATTCAAGTATTGTTTCACATCATAAACAAGTAAGCTAGTAATCTAAATAATAGTTTTTGTTATAAACAAAGGAATTTTGGTCAATATCTTTTGATTTATTTTGAAAGTTGTTTAATACGCATACTTTTACAGACGCAAACAAATCCATCTTGAAAATGATTCAAAAGTGAATCGAAACGCAAAATTGTTTATTGGTTTTTAATTGATCGAACCGTAGCGCCAATAACACTGGAAATTTATTATTAACATACATTTTATTTTAAAAAATAATCTTGTAAGGCGCGCCCTCGCGGAGGCGTCCTGATGCTGTGCACTTGCATCGTGCCTTGGACCGGCCCTGGTTATAGTGGCGGAGAAAAGCCGTGAACCACCAAGGAAAATTTGTTTTATTCTGGAATATGTGTCTATGAATCATGCATAATATTTGTTAACATAACAGTAAAACCTTGATCTCCTAAAACGGAATCTACGACAAACGAATGCAGTAAAGTCTTGATCCTAGCCAGGCGGAGCTGTACGATCTTGGTGAGATCTCCTAAGAGTGTCTGGACGCAGCGTTTTGCGATCCATACTCCATTCGTTATCTAGACGCAGACGCAAGCGATCACTTCTAATGAAGTTTGACGAATGGAATATGAGCGGCCGCAGGATCGCAAAACGCTGAGCCCAGACGCTCTTAGTAATGTGTAAACATGCCACCTAATCCCATTCCGGGTTCGGGTATATCGGTGTGAATCGCTACTAATCCAATTACAAAACTTCTTTATTTTTCATTACTTTTTTATGGAACTTTTATCAACTTATTTTTGGCATTTTTCTTATTAAAATGACACTAAATATGATATAATTTGAACGGTATTTAGTGGTTTCATTGACAGTATGTAGAGCGCCTTCGACCGCGCGGTCCGTGTTTACGCGCGCTGTCCTTTTCTACGTTCGGCTCGGCCGACGAGGTCACAAAGAAATAGTAGAACCACAGGATCTAAGAAACAGTGCTGTATATATTTTTTAAATGTTTTTATTACACTTTTGAGAAGTGATTGATAATAGAGTAAGAGCTGCCAAATATTAGTGTTGTGTGCTGGAAAATGTGTGTTCCTAAGTTCACGTGGTCAAAATTTAGAGCAAGGAACATCATAATTTTATTACGTTATGTGTGTTAAAGTTTTTCATAAATTATACGGTGAGATATTCTTATACATAAGTACAATAGAAATAATGAAGACTCAAAATATCAACATTTAGAAGTCTGTGCCTGCCACTGAACGTACATATCGAATGGATAAGGTAAGATAAGTTGCGGCGGGCTTCGGTCACTGTTGTTATGCAAGTCGAAGATGTTTATGACACACAAAGTTAGAGAAGCTAACGCTTGTAACGCGGCGTAGTGTGATCACCCCGGTCGTAGACGTTAGATTACGTCTGCTGCGTTGGCGTGGACGTAAAATAGCTGTAACCACGAGGAAGCAGGTTCATTGCCCTGTTTTCGTCGTGATAGATGCAATTGCTGAGACGCCACCGCGTACAAATCCTAGCGTACTGCGCTATATGACATAATATAGTTGTCGTTACTGCCACCGTGACGGGTGCTTTCAACCACCGATGGTATTTTCACTTCAAATGTACAGTAATCTCTCGATGCACAGCGACTACCATTAATATTCTCTTAAAAAGACTCTTTTAATATTGGACCATACGTTGGACCTTTCGACTTTTTTGAGAAGTAAAACCGATTGGTTTACTGCAGTTGGTCAGAATTGCAGGGAAAATACAAAAATTATATTTGACAACTTTTTATGTGGAACTACATTGAAAATTGAAACAGTACAATTTATAGATCGGTAATCAATTATAAAAAGATGAAGGGAGGAATAACCAAATATGGATTTAAAACGTTTTTTCTAATATTTTATATCAATCAGTATTAATGTTGTCGGCGCTCGGGTTCGATCAATTGTTACTATTTAATAGCAAGTTTGCAATATACTTAACGACGTTTCGGTCTTATTTTAGACCATTTTCAAGAAAAATAATTGCGTTTAATATTTTAAAGAACAGAAAAATCCTCTTATTTCAAATTTTTTTTATTTTTAAAACATATTTATAAAGCAGAACATATCATTTATGTCAAAATGATAGGATAACTTCTGCAATACCAAATTAAATTTTTCATAAGCATTTGGATATTAATTGCGTTTGCGAAGATATCTGTATACTCGTTGTTATGACCCACCGTAATCCCTGCACGTTGCAATTAATGACTCTACAGTTATTATTTCTGAAAGAATTAATAGACATTTTGTTACCTGGCATTTCAGTCGTATTTTTAGCTGATTAAGCCTTCATCGTCCATTGGACACGTCAATAGGGGGACAATTGTCCAAGGGAAATAACCAATAAGGATGGTTTCGCCAGGGAAAGAGGGAAGGTGGAACTGATCGTTCCATTGTCAGCCGCAATATCGGTGACCTGACGTTTAAGCAATCAACTAATCTAATGGGACATCTGCACGTGACACGATTGTCCGCGACAGAACTGTACGTAATAAATATGCCTTCGTCAGCGAATCTTACGCAGTGATCTGCTCGATCATAGACCGTAAAATTATATCCGGTCCACGCTGATGATCGATCGATCTTGATTAGCGAAATAAAAACGTTAATCATTCTATTGATCCTTCAAGCATAATATAACTTTTAACGGATCATTTACTGAGATGAAAGTATCATCCTGCTCGGACAGGCTTGGAAGAAGACGATCAACAGGGTGAGTAATGAATAGTCCACTTATACAGAAAAGTTTAGACAAATGAAAATTGAATATAGCAGCCCCGTAGTAGCGTGTAGCTGAGGGCAATGTGGCGAGCAATGTGACGTCAGCGGGAACAATATTGTTATTCGTGTTACGAACACATGGAACGTTGTCCTTCGTTGCTCACCAAGTTGCTTATGCCCGAGGAACTACATAAATTCTCTGCCCGCACCACAGTGCGTTGATATTGCCCGTTTTTGGACAAAATTCCATGTCTTAAAAATTATAAATGGTGTAAAAAATGTTTCAAATAAAAGTTATAGGGTATAGGGAAGAATATATGATGATTGTATTTGTTTGATGTTGATGTAACCTTGAGAAGCTCTGCGAACGTAATTCTTGTTGAGCATTATTTATTTGACCCAGACCAATATTAATTGGTCTCGTTCTAACAAATTCTTTACTATGACACCTATGGGGAACCAAATAATTTTTGAAATTACAATACAGTATTGATTTTATAATCAAATGTAAAAATTAATTTCTATATTTTCAAACCTATAATAGTCACAGAATACTATAGATAAACTCACCGTGGGCAACATCTAGAGTCGAGTTCATTGTAATCTCTTGCAATGACATGTTTGTACTGTAACAAAAAGAATAATACATTAAAATATTTAATTTAACAAATTGTTTAGATTGCAATATTTCGATAAGTGTATAATTAACAATCGAATATTACTTCGTCGTTACAATTGTAACTTCATACTAAATAAAGAAGTTATAAACGTAAAAAAAAATTATCAATATAATATAAAAGGTCTGGGTTCGGTATATTATTAGTATATTAATTTTAAATCATATTTAGAACTTACTGCTGCAAGATTTTTGAAATTCGAAGATTTCATAAAATCATAGCTAATGAATTTTTATTTTATTATGTTGAACAATGCTTTCGACAATAGCTCACTACTGAATTTATACATAAATCTGATATCTCTAGAATTTCTGTCAGAAACATGCGTTTTTCAAATTTTTTTTGAGATTTTCAATGTTTTTAAACATGTTCGTCCAATCCGAAACATCCGAAAGAATTCACGTTAATAACACAAAACTGCCATAATAATTGGTTATTTGATAACTTTATATTATATTACGTCTCTGGAATTTTTAAAAAATCGATTTTGCGGTCAAAAATTCGTAAAAAATTCACAGTGGTGCGTGCCATCAGGAAGGGTGCTCATAATTTTTTTTGCAACACATATTTTGTTAAGCAGAGCAAAATAAATCACGTTTCGTAATTTGTAAATGTCTAAAAACACTTCCATGTTCTGCGCGCGTTATTTTTTCTTAAAAATTATTTAAATTAAAGTAGAAGAGTGTTCTCTGCAGGGACTTGTACCGGTACGTAAAATACCGGTATGATACCGGTATATTTCGGTATTTCTGCCTAACCGTTCTAGAAACCGAAATATTAGAATACCGGTATGTCGTCATACCGGTATTCTCATATACCGGTATGACGTCATACCGGTATAGTTGCATTCAGCGACTTATACCGGTACGTAAATACCGGTACGTAAAATACCGATATTATACCGGTATGATACCGGTATCATATCGGTATTTGAGAAGGGTACGGATATGTACAACCCAGATAGCACTCGGACATCCGATGGACGTCCAATGGATTTAACCTGGACATACCTGGCACGTATCTGGGATATACGGACGTTATTTGTAACGATAACAGGACATATACATGATATTTTTATTATTATTATTATTATTACCATTGTTTCTATTACTATTATCAGACAACGGATGTTTTACATTTACGAAAAAACGAGTATAAGAGTAACATAAAACAGTAAATAAAAAATTATGAAAATTAAAAATACTGTAGAGGTTAGGTTATTTTTAACTTTATATCTTTAGCATCTCAGTATGGAATACTTATATTTCGAAAGAGTCCTAAACCTGGACATCTAATTATAAAAGTTATTAGAAATACATGAGAAAATTCGAATATACATATATATAATATACATTATAATAGTTAAGTGCTAGAGAGCGGATCTTTATGCAAAATAAAAAATTTTTACTTGAGTTGCAACAAATAACAGAAGCAAAATAGGCATTTTTTTCTTCATTAATATGTTTAATAGGTCAAAAATAATATAATAATATATAGTATTTTTTTTTCTTGAATTTAAAAGTGCCCAGTGGCTCAAGTGATGGGGCTCGCGGTTACGACTCTCGTGGTCCCGAGTTCGAATCCCTCCGGCACCTGTGTGATTTTTTTCTCAAGTGATATAGAAACCGTGACACACCGGGGATGTATTATATTAATATTATTGTATAGTAATATTGTTTAATAAAAAATAATAAATAAAAAAATAAAGGGAAGGTGGAAAAAGGTGGTGCATTACAACAATAAACCTAACCTCTACAGTATTTTTAATTTTCATAATTTTTTATTTACTGTTTTATGTTACTCTTATACTCGTTTTTTCGTAAATGTAAAACATCCGTTGTCTGATAATAGTAATAGAAATAATGGTAATAACAATAATAATAATAATAAAAATATCATGTAAATGTCCTGTTATCGTTACAAATAACGTCCGTATATCCCAGATACGTGCCAGGTATGTCCAGGTTAAATCCATTGGACGTCCATCGGATGTCCGAGTGCTATCTGGGAAGCATTGGAAAAACCGAAAAAATATCGGTATTTCAAAACGGTTACCGGTATAGTTCTGTTGGCCCATACCGGTATCAATATTATACCGGTATTACGTCGCACGGCATAATACCGGTATGAAAATTTTTTCGGTATTCGTATACCGGTATAAAAATTTTTACCGGTATTAAGTCCCTGTGTCATACCGGTATGAAGATTTTACCGGTATTAAGTCCCTGGTTCTCTGTCCCCTCGGATAGAAGTTATGTTCGCGCCCGCAAAATAGAATGTCCCCCCTCAAGACTCGACTTTGCGTTTCAAGCGTATGAATCTATTAATATAAAACGCGTATTCATGGTTCAGCAATGCAACAATGGAAAAAGAGAATCGAAGCGAAGGGAGACAAAAGACTTTTTCTTCCATTTTAGCCGGGTGGTAACGTAAGGGCGCTATCGGCGCTCAAAGACTGTTTTATTTTTGGATATAGGGCTGGAAATGGCGCGTAGGCACGTGGTGCCTCCTGATTCCACAGGAAATAGACACTACGAATAGACCAAATTAGATAAAACTTTTAAAAAGGATCAAGATGAAGGCTGCCGTCTATTTCCAGAGCGACGGTCGTCTGAGACCAAAACATCGCTCCGGTAAGGACGAAGTTTTCGCGTTCATAAGGGATTAATCAGCCTAGTCGGCGGCAACCTAGACAATGCCATTGCTATTGAAGAGATAGTCTCGTAAATACCTCTGACCGTAAACTAAAGATAACGTAATGGGATTTACCGAATGATTCCGTGTTCCTTTTCCTTAAAAAAATCTTTTTTGGGGAAAACTGGGTTTAACAATTTGAAATTTACAGTGAATTATCAAATTATTAGAACTGCAGTGTGAAACATTTATTTCCGATACGACAAAGCATATTTTTGTCCATATCAAATCGAGTATATTTAATCGTATCATACTGAAATGTTTAATCATTTATTAAACGCAAAAACATTTAGCAATGTAGGAATTGTTTTGAATATAGTACAATAATTTTTAGTGGTCTCAGTGGGAACACTCGAGTAGAATTAAACTGCGAATGTTTATGCAAATGTACATTTTTCTAGAAAATTGATAAAACAGTGAAATTTAAATATAAAACTGTTTCTTCTTTGGAGAGTTGCAAATGTACATTGTAAGATTAATTTGATATATTTTGCATGAATCAATGCAGTATCATACGTAAATTTAATAATGCTAATTTAATGTACTCTAAATTATAATTAAGCGTTAAATGGTATATTTTCAATATTTCCATGTGTATATTCTTGGCATATCACGTTGGTGTATAGAATATATGTTCATACATCTTATATTGCATTTATAGATTTCAACACATTTTATCTGCATAAACATCTGCAGTCTATTAACGATCGTTAACCCCCAGCAACAGATGGAAGGATAGTTGCAGGCAATGCGGATGCCAAGTCAAATACGATGAAGCTCTAAAATATTTTTATACAATAAACTAGACTGCGGATTTGATACGTTCGTGACAAAAATGAGTAGGTGTAATTTAAAACAGCAACGACATTAGAACAATTTAAAAATCCTGTTGTATAATTTTCAGCTTATTAAACATATTAAAAAGGAAAATAACTTTCCACTGCACTCCAGTTTGTTGCAATTCAGGTAGTAAATTGTTATCGTAACATATTGAGTATGCTATTAGGAATGAGTATGCTATGAGTTGACTATTAGGAAATTGCAATGAAGCGTTTTTTTATCATTGTACCTTTGACGTTTGACGAGAGAAATCAAACTCTGTGAAAAATGCATTTCTATAAAAAAAAATAATAAAATTGTCGAATGCATATGCATTATTGCACTTTTTAAAAAAAACTATGGTCCTACGGATGTAGTACTCTTTAAACCACTCATCTTTCTTCTTTGCCATTTTTCTTTATTGTATTTGAAATGAACGCTTGAATCGTCTGTGAAAAAATTAGCGAATTTAATGGAACGATTGAGAGAGTGTTCGCTGTGAAAGAAAAGGTGCATTTCGCCGTAATAGATAACACATCGGGGACTTGATTTCACTTAGCTCGGGATACCGATTCATCGAAAGCGATTCGTTATAATTAAAGACGACCCAGATTTTGATTGCGATTCTCATCGTTCTAACGAATGGCGAGGTTGACGTGATGTAAAACCGTTTGCGTGACATCCCCGTGATTTATCACACGTTGAGCTACTTTAACCTGCGCGAGAGCAATAAGGAAATACAGAATTTCCAGAAAGGTTTAATTTAGATTTCATCCAAACGCTATTCCTGTTGGCCAGTGTTGAAACGTGAAATGAGTAATTAACGGGATAACGTCCCTCCAGCCGAGTTGTCGCGCCTTAACAAGTTCTAAGAGTTCTGCTATTATTTGCAAGCCCCGCGCTGTCTGGAATACCCTATGCTGTGTCGCCTTCTGCGGCAGTTCAGGCCTTGAATATTAGTCTTCACACTAAACCTACCGCACATCAGAAGCGATAAAAATGTTTAGCTTCTAAAATTGACAAGGCTCTATTTATTTGGATTACGAGCAATTTTTATCTCAATATGTGCTTGGATAAAAAAATTTTTCGAATCAATTTCCATGTAATTTCATAAATGTACATATGTACGTTCATAATTTCAATAATTGTAAAATGAAAAATATAAAACCGGTCACTTGACCGGCAGTGGTAGGTTTAGTGTTAATTCATCTATCTAAGAAATTATGAAAAATCTTTTTGTTGCGATTAAAAACTGCGATTTTCAGGTCTAAGACTATCCGTTTCAAAGAAATATCTATTACATTTTTGGAACACCCTGTATAGTCATTTATTTAATTACCATTTAATTAAATTTCGTACTTATAATAATACCTCTTTCATCAGAAAACATATTGTTACGTTTTCAATAGCAGATTACATTATTGAGTTATTACAGGAATGTCTCGATATGTGTGAAAACTCCAGGACCGAAGTATCACTTATATCGTGAAGAGTATAAACAGTGTACAAACAGTATTCCTTGATGTCTTTGCCGCTGAGGTCGAACATAGAAAAGAATAGCGAGTATACGAAGCATAGAGACACCAGAGCGTATTTTAGACAATACTAATCCAATAATAAAATTTGTTTGTTTATGAAACTTCCAACAACATATTCCTGATCGTTGTCTGATAAAAATTACACTACACGCAACACAATTCGGATCATCTGTACTAACAGAGGTTGAGTGTTCGGATAATACATATTACCTAACTGCAATGCTTGAATAAATCTCTACCAATTTGTACAATGGATCACATTATAAAGACAACGAAGTTTATTCGGATAATAAAGTCAATTAAAGAAGTCAATATGGTCCAAACTGCATCGTGTTTGGTCTCATTTTAATCAGAAAAGTGTCAGGATTATTTTAATAAAGATTTCATAAAGTTTAAATTATTTATTATAAAATTACAGTTATCTGATAATGATCCGAAACTTCTCACAATTTCGTTCGGCCCCTGGTTCGAATACTTTCATTGCTGACTATAGGTACGACGCGATATGTTATTGCTACGCTTATCTCATCAAACGTCTTAAATTTTCGTGTCGGGCCCGGAAAGTACCGTCAGTGAAGCGTATTTCCAAGCAAGTTGACACGTGCGGTGAATTTCACGGTTAAAATCTCTTTTGCGTAAACCAACCTAAACGCTCTCGTAAAGTGTGCGATAATAATATCGGTCGCGTGTCACCCTTTGCTCGCCCCGCGGTCGTGCCGAGTGACTTTTGAGGCGTCCGGAGATTCCGGGAAGTCTAGATCCGGATTAGTTAAACGCGGACGTAAGGGATGCGCTTAATACGAGCTGAAAAGAGTATGCTCGCGGTTACACACGCAGACTATTGCCCGCAAAGTGAACGGGTCACGTGCATTTGCAGTTCTTTCTGCAAAACGGACAAATTTTCGTCTTTCACGAAACACAGCTGTAACTTACTGTCACATCTCGAACCACCACAACAAAACGCATGAAAACAATTCAATTTATCTATCTGTCATCATTAACTGAGTCAATACCCCAATTCCAGAGCTACATTATTATCTCCGTAACTGTCGCAAAGATCTCCACCGTAACTGTCAACATTGTATCCCCACCACTAAGGAGACACCCCTTAGAACCAGTCAAGTAATAAACACACTCGACAGTCGAGCTAGTGAGGGTTGACATCTGTGAGATTCATACTAATGTAAGCGAAGCAAAAGATTGCTACTTTTATAATTTTTTATTTTTGTTTATGAAACTTTCTTCATTGCATTCGTCTCGTTTTTCTAATTAACCATTGAGTCCCAGGGATCTTTGGAAAAACGCTGCCGAAAAACGCTGAACAAAAAATACCATTTAGTCCGATTTCCGGAATTATTTTCTAAAAAATGAAGGATTAGTAGCCAAAGGTAAAATATTATTTCGAAAATGATTCTGACAAATAAAAGATTCTCATTGTTGTTCAATCATATTCCTAACATTGTAAACAATTTTGATTAATGAGAAAAACAAAAAACAAATCAAATGATTCACTATGGAGAGAAACTATTACGAACGAAAAGAATTTCATAGAATGACGCACAGAGTTGCCAGCAACTGGCAAGATGGAGGGTGGTTGTGTAAGTAATCAATACTCGAGAGCAGATATGGTGGCATGGACCGAACAGGAGCACGCAGTATGAACTTTAATGCGATCTGTAGGGTACATTCGCCCCGTAGGATTATTCGCACCTTACGCTATTTTTAAAATTGTTTTTTACTATCAATATTTTGAGAATCCAATCAGAGACAAATTTTTCACAAAACAATTTTTCAACATGTACTAGAAAAAGAATTCTGCAGCTAAATACAGTAAATTTAAATTATAACAGGAAAAATTACATTAAAACGATCAATTTTTAAATAAAACCCCAGCTACACCGAATATCTTTTATTTTTTTTATATTGTACGCAACGTCATCTGTCACATTTTTCACGCAGTGATTCTAATAATGGATCAATCATTGTATTTTGTTTAAAATTTTGTATACTACCAACAAGTATATTTTATACTTTTATGGATGGCACGTATTTGTTTAAATATTGATTTTGTGTATTTGTGTGATCATTATTCCTTATTCAGAAGGAACTTGTCGCAAATTTAAACATTTTTTAATTTCTAATATTCTTCTAGAAAATTCTCAGCTTCCTAAAGAAATTGCATTGTGTCTGAGATATTCTCATTATCACTACTTACATTCTATAAATATATAATATACTACGTATATTCTTTATTATATTCAGCTTTCAAATTTCAAATCTGTAGTTCATTCATTGTACATATGTAGGTATTTACGAAAAATCTAATTGAATTCAAAATAGATTTTATTAGACTATTTCATTGGATTATGTGCAATTCAATATCCATTTGCAATAAAAGAGAAGCTACTTGCCTTCATTGCGTGACTTTCATTGTGTAGCAATTGACGACTAATCACTTACAATTGAACAGACTGTTTCGCGAGAGAAAACAAGATTAATAAATTGGTTTAATAATAGATACTCGTTTAATAATAACTGATGAACTTTTATCTTTCACGATACATGCAGTTCATTTTGATATTAACTGCAGCACGAGTCAGATTTAACCTTAAGAGCGTATTTTAGTCTAAAAGTGCAATGTGTTAAACTAACTTTGAGAATTTTTATCATTAAACTGTAAACTGTTCATTAAGAGATTTTGAATATACAGTGTGGAGCACCAGAGATTATCACCTTGATTTACGTCATGATTATTATACGTAGCGAGAAATGTTTGGATAAAAATTAAATGGTTTCAAGGACTTATGGAAGTCAACTTTGATATTTTCAATTGAATCGTAAATTAAATTTAAATTTAATGTAAATAAATGTATAATGCGATAAAATAAAATCTTAATTTCCGAACATATATCAATTCATAACTCGTTAGAATCACGTGAAAAAGATTTAAATGTATGAAAGTTTCTACGATATCTTGTTTTCTATATTTTCAAAAGTCATCTATTCCCCACGCTTCCGCCGCGGCCGGGTCACGTGACACGTATCGCCTTCGTACATTTGCAGAGAGAGGGTAACTTTTTCCCCTCGATTCGTGCTCCCTCCCCTCATCTGGCGACTCTAAGGTAGACGATGTTTTGCCTTCAACCAACAACTTCTGTATAGTATGTAATTTCGTACATATCATCCCAGAGTATATTAGAAAGAGTCGAACGACAGTGGAACGACCGCGTTCACGTTGACGTGTAAAGTTCCCTCAATTACCGGATCGTTAAATGCATTAACTTGTCCAGTTAAACAATTAGTTCGGCCCTGTTGAATGGAAACATTGTCTATGAAGCGATTCTCGGCTTGCCGCTCTGTTCTTTGCGTCGTGGGTGTCCAGTGGGCGAGAAGAATTAATTAGAGCTTCAATTAATGCCAACGACATCTACGGAACTTGTGCGCATGTAGATCGATGCAATTCGGTCTGACGTGTCGCGGTCGTTCGATCGTTGTGTCACGACCTCTGGTTGATAAATGAGAAGGTTCCCTCTCTCTCGCAACAGATTTCCGGCTTGCACGTAAATGGAAATTTCCTGGCAAGAAAGACAATGGAATGGCACGCTCGACCAACAAAACTTGAGGAGTCCCGTGCGTGAACTGCACCAGGAGAACAATCTTTTTTAAATTTCCTACAATCTCGAAAACATATCTCTATTAATCCTAGCACTCCCGAGGGGAAGGAGGCTCCTCGAACATCCAAGTTGGAAAATTTCGAGCTATTTTTCATGGATGAAAAAATTCTCAAAAAATTATAGTAAACATAGCTAAGAGGGGACCCACCTCAGATCACTTTGACCTTCACATATGTTGTCAAGGACAAGATTCTGAACAACTTTTGTAATTATATTTATCCGTTGCTCAATTATAGTTTTCGAGAAAATTGCAACCTAAATTTAATTAATATTATACAAAATTTTAATAACTTGGAACAGAAAATTTTAACAATCTAGGAACTTCTCTGTACTTCTAGATTTCTCTTTTAATGTATATATCACAGTTATTTATTTTTTTTAAACGTATGACCTGTAATGTATAAAATAAAAATTCAAACTGTTATCTTATTCATACATCTCTTAAGCAAACGATCATTTACATATGTTAATTGTGAATGCATTAATTTAAAGTTTATATTCAAAGAAGTCGTAAGTGGCTACGCATAATTCAAATGGAATAAGAGATAGACAAAGAATATATTCGAATATAATTCCACACTCTGCGTAAATAGCTCAACTAAGCAAACCATTATTCACCGCAGCTTTACTTATGACTCATTGTTAGCTTCTGTACAATATAATTCCTGGTTTGGGTTAGGTCTAGGTTGGGCGAAATGGATCTCACAATTCGTCTTATTGTTAGACCATTCGTATCAAAGGAATTAGTCACGGAAGTATTTGACTATCTCGCAACAGAAAATAAATTCTATAAAAGTTTATGCACAATGTTCACAAAAGGAGTTTCTAATTTCATAAACGTGTGGGTACTTTTAGTGGTTGCACTTTTAATAGTCTGCAATTTTAATATATGCACGATTTTTATACGCGAAAAGAGAAAACCAAAAAATGTTTAAAACGATAATATTATAAAAGTCATTTCTTCGAGAGACTCATTAAGTAGTACCCAGTAAATGGATAAAAATATCCGAATAAACGTAGGTAAAATAATTATCATGTTCAAAATTATAAACATTTTTCATACCCTTACATTCTCTATTATATCTGTTATTATACATTAATTATGCAATTAATGTATCCCCGAAGAAGCTTAATAAAAAATTTAAATTTACAAAAACCTTATTATTAACCCAGACCATGTTTTAAATTTAACTGAAGAGAAAAATTGCTTGTAACTTTTTTTTAATCAATCCTTTTTTCTATCAACCGAAATAAATGTTTGATAAATTAACATTAAATATTTGAAATATTCTTCCAGCATATAAATATCTTTTTTAAATCCACTCTATGTCGTGTTCATCTGAACTCTTTACGGTCCAAGGCCACGATATTCCTGTCAACATAGTTTTATCAGCAACGCTTTTAGAATATCTTTACCCAGCAGTGTGTTGCTCCAAAGACCAAAAGTCTAAACATCCAAAACGTAATAAAATTTTTCGCAATAAAAAAAACCGTTCTTTAAGGTATCGCGAATTTGAAGTTTTCGCGTCTAATGATTTCTACTTGTTAGCAACAAATCTGAAATTCCTACATATAGCAATTTTTGAAAATCAATATCCTCTTAATATGAAACGTTTCTTCTATTAGCAAAACTGAAATTGTTTTCAGTCGTGCTACATGTAACAAAACATTCAAGTTACATGTTAGAAAACCTATGTCTTCTCCTAATGATTTCACAATGTTATTTAAAAAATTTCAATGATGCTTTTTCATTAATTATACCTACTAGTTATGAGGAAACATTAGATGGTTTTAAAAATTGTGTTGATGGTAAGATGCAATTAGTTCTTCTTTTTTGTTCTAGCACCATAATTTTAAACACATTAGATTTCGCATTAAAGAACAAAACTAAACAATGATCACGTTTTATCGCGTTCCTGTTGCACGTGCTATTATGTATTGTATAATATATTAGAAATTTTAATAATTGGCCCTCTTCGACGGTTCTGGGTTAGGTGCCGCGAGCATCATCGCAGCAGAGTCGCTAGATGAGGGGAGGGAGCACGAATTGAGGGGAAAAAGTTACCCTCTCCCTACCGGATTAGCCACGTGACATTGTGACACGTGCGCGATAAAGACGAAACGCGTCACGTGACGAGGCCGTGGGGGAATAGCGTTGTAGAAGGGGAAGGTAAAGTGGGGACACAAGTATTAATCTGGTGACTTTGGACAGGAGGAGGGTGAGTTGTAATATTATATCTTTCGAGTAGTATTTTCTTAATGATCTTTCTTTATTGCGAGTCTACTGATTTGAATAAAAAATTTGTCCTTGGTGAGTTCATTATCCCCTAGTACCGGACAGAACAATTTCTCCTATTTCCGGACAGTACAAATCACAAAATCTTGTCCTATTTGTACTACTATTTATTATTTCGGTTTCAGTGATTTAAAAAATACATACACCGAACCAGGGGGCAATCTGTATAATTTGTTTATAAAATAGCGAAGAAAATTGCATTCACAACGTGCAGGCTGCCAAAATTGGGCCCGCGAGGGCTCATTCTCAAAGCGAATTTCTACTGTTTCCGGTTCTAAGGGACGCTCCATGATTTCCTAAAGTCGTTTAACCAAAGTATAATAGTAATGTAAGTTAATTATTACAGAAACGTTGACTATTTTTCACATTATTTTGGTTCCTGATATTGTTAACACTAAACCTACCGAGCACTAAAAGCGATTAAAATGATTTAGCTTATAAAAATGACGAGGCTCTATTTATTTAGATTTTATACAATTTTTATTTCTTTTATTCCAATTTCCATGTAAGTAACTTTATCATTTCAATAATTATAAAATGAAAAATATAAATCCTATTAATTATAAAATATTAATTTATAAATATTGCAAAAAGATGAAGTATAATTTTCATTCAAATGTCCAGCGTTACGGGAACTCTGTATATGGTGATAGAAAAAACTGTGTGCACAGTTACAGTTTTATTTAAAAAAAAAACGGATTTTTTATACGCACAAACCTTGGAAATTAATTATAATACCGATAGATTCAATTAGCAGATATTTTCAACAATCTCAACGTTTATTTTCGCTCGATGGAGACAAAGAATAACAACGCGAAAAACGTCAGCCCTTTTAAATACGTTTCATTAGTGCAGTGACTCCAAGTTTCGCGGAACATAAAACGTGCACGAGGCAACGAAAACTGCATTTAGGCGGTTTCTTTGATATTCATCCTCACAATAAAAGAGTTTTCACTGTTATTCGTAGCTGTCAAACCGAGACCAGCCGTCACGCATCGGAAAAGTAACAGACCATGGTTGGCCCGAAATATTCACGACAAACAATCTAAATTTAGGTAACCAAGGGAGTAAGCATCTTTTATGTCGCTTTAACCTTTTTGATCTAACGTCTCGTTTCCGCCACGAAGACCTTTTCTTATTCTTTTAAGGGGGTATGCAAAACCCTGTGAGCCCAACATTTTTTTCGCATATGAAGTTATTATGAAAAAAAATTTTCTGGGGAACGTTCGACAACATTTTACCTTTATTTTCATATTTTCTTATCACATAAAATTGTAAAACGGAAATTAATCATTATTATTGTTTCTGCGTAACATTTTGAGAAGTTACAATTAGAACAAGGATATGATTAAATAATTATGAATACATTCATTTTTTAATAATCTACAGAATAATTGTAGCATTTACCGAATTTGTAGATGAAGATACATCAATGGCGCTATTGTGAACTATTCTAAAGAGCTCAATAAGATAGCAATCGTTAACGGTTCCACTACATACTAAAAAAGGAAGAAATTAAGTGTAAAAAGAGTTGGGAGTCCCTGCTTGTTTACATACAGTCTTTTTAGCCGCAATGCATTTGTATAAGAAAGTTCTTGGAAATTTTTCCGTGTCAACAAATCCAAGGACTATGAAATATAGTCACCTCTTGTTTTCATAGATATTCCAGAACGCTTGTGTTCGAGACGGATAACTTTCCGGAATAATGCAAGAACAATAATACTAAAGTAAATTTTACATATTTAGTTCCATAAATTTATTTGCCCATAACGCACACAGTCTTAGAATTATTATAAAAGATTATTCGTTAATTTTGATGCGATATTTTTATAATACGTTTATACAGATAGACTACAGCTAAAATGTCCTACATATTTTATGTAGAAATGATTTGTTTATTTTAATAAAGATATTTGCTTCTTGCATGAATATACAAATCAAAAACAGGTGTTTCTAATACCTAGTATGACGTATACTTCATAAAGTACAGTTTTGTCATTGGTATGGAAAAATTTGAATAAAACCAATCTGTAAAAAATTAGCAATAGTAGTTGAGACATAATAGCATATTCTTAATGGTAAAAAGGACCACAAAATGAAGACAACAATCATCTTGTAAATCAAGAACGTGAATGACCAAAACAAATCAATTTTTATTATCTTATAATTACGAAACTTGAAATTCATTGACAAAATAAGTTGATTACAATGGTGCTTATTTTGATCAATAAATTCGTTTAGAAAAAAGTTGCGTTTGTTTAATATTATTGTTAAACGTAGGACATTTCATATGCCGCAACCTAATACAGACTATTTCATGTTTTAGAAATAGGTGAAAAATTTTAGACTCTGAAGACGATGATGGTTTAGATAAAAAAAAATATTTGAAGAAGATAAAAAAGACAAACGGATACTGCAAGTTTAAAAAGAATAAAGAATACTGATGGTGAAAGAATGAATTGGCTTCGGATATGCTGGTTGAGTTTTACAGAGTGCACTATATACTATTTATTATAAAACATCGATGAAAGAGGATGTGACATTTAAAACCTTAAATTGCAAGACCAAGCATACAAGGCAGACCTCGAAATTTTAAAAATATTAAATTAACATAATTATTACATATAAAAATATGCCAGATTTATTACCCTATATATCCTATATACACTCTATACTGTACATACTTAACCATAATTATTTCAATAATCTCCCAAGAAACACCTCCAAATGAAACATTTTAATTGTCATTATTATAAACTTACTGCATTTATCTAAAATTAGATAACGAAAGCGAAGTTAGCCCACTTTCATAATAAATAGCTCCAATGTTTGGTACAGTTGGACTTTGGAGCTTCCTTCACACCCCTGCCAGAAAAGTAGCGTAATCGACCTAGCGAGATGAGGTTGGCGAGTACTCACTTTCGGAACGGGCTGTAAACGGTACCCCACAGGCCTGCTCTGGTCGGCGATGGTGAACTGTTTTGTTGCTGATTGGAACATCCGTAGCCGGCGAAAAACATATTGCGGTAATTGTTCCTCATTAGTGCGTTTAAAAATATCGTCTGTACAAAATACTACTAATCGAACAGTCCTACCCCACCTACGTCTCAACTCGTATAATATATAGAAAAAAAAACGAACTTACAAAACGAAATAGTATAAAAAGGAAAACAACGATCAACAACAACGGTAACAGTAGCCTCTCGCTAGGTTAATACTAAGAAAACTTGTACTTTCAATGAAACACTTTGGCACGTTTATTTGGCACAGAATGTCAATAGAGTTCGGTAAAGAGTGTCAAACTATCATATCGACTCTGATAAGTCCTGTCAGTCTTATGGTTATCACCGTCTAGAAGGTGTCTCTAACGGTTATCGCGTACAGATATAGCGCGGACGGCCGAAAAATCTCGAGCAAAACCGAATCTGTGTTAGCACGGGCACGGTATATGCTCCTGGACCGATCAATGTGATGATAATTCTCGGCACGGTATAGATGATGCACTGGTCTGTATCGTGAACTCGGTCACCGGTGTTCGTACAGTCCCGTTATCCCTTATGGATTTTGAAGAAACTCGACAATGTTTAAAAAAAAAATCGACGGGTAAAATACGACGTCCGTGGTTCACTGGACACTGAGAGCACACTTCGTCACTGAATCAGCAGTTTGTACTTGAATACCGTCCGCTTGGACGAAAGCGATCGCTTTCTTGCCGGTCTATTATTCCCCATTCTGTATCACGATCGTCACATAGAAAGATAGAAAGCGAAACGAATCGAGTGACCCGGGTCCTCTGGATCGATCAGTCGTCGGGTTGCGTGTTCTGTGATAAACACATTGATTCGCACGAAAAATCCTGCTCGACGATACGCGACGACACCTCGTACTTCAGCGACGGATTGAACGCGACTGAGGCGGCACACAGCCGACGGAAAGATCGGGAGAGACGCGTCGAGGGTTTAAGGTCGGGAAGATTCGGGCAGCCACGGACTGCGGAGCGACCGAGACCGACGGACCTACCCCATGCGCCCGCGAGAACAAGAGGAGAACGCCAGTTGCCGAGATAAAGAGCAGACGCCGTACGTGCACCGAGGTGGAGTCGAGTCGAGACCAGTTCTATCACAAAAACAGATAGGAGCAGGGTAGCTGGCAGACGAAATGAAACGCAACGAACGCACGGCGTATCAGTCGAACACAGTGTCTCTCAATTAGTACCGTTCATGTTGGCCTGCTCGAACATTCGTGTTGCTCGAAGCTCCAACCGAGACTCGCTTTTCGATCTAATCCGAGTACAGTATGTATGTATGTAATGATATTTGGTCCCCTCAGGGTTTCAAATCCATTCCACCACCTCTCCCTTTACCAATCCTCAACTATCGCCTAATTTCCAATTTCAGCGGGACCTACTTTTTATTAAAGTGGGTTCCGAACCACCTATTTTGCCAACAACGCGTGAAACGCACCCAGAGGGTCACACTTCCCGGCTTTTTACCGAGCGGTCACCCATCCTAGATGCGGACCCCGTCCTACGCCGTTTAACTTCGGTGATCGAACGAGAACCGGTATTTTCAGCGAGGCAATGGTCGTTGACTGATCCGAGTACAGTAATATCTCCATAACTGTCGCGAAGGTCTCTACCGTAACTGTTAAAATGTTATCCCAACCACTGGGGGAGCCTCGGTGAGACTTAGGCCAATGCAAGCAAAGCAAAAGATTGCAACTTTTATAATTTTTTATTTTCTTTTTTTTTTCATGAAACTTTCACCATCGTAATCCACTCGTTTTTCTACTTAAAGTGACACCAAACACGATATAGTTACGATCATAATTACTCGTGTAATAAGCGATTAAAGTTTCGGGCCTGATAGAGGACCACGAACAAAAAAGAAAGAGAAGCAGAGAGTTCACAGTGGACCCGACTTCGTCCGACGTCCGACTTCGGCGCACACGCATGAGTGTTTCCAGGCATGTGTTGGTGCTAGTGGCCCAATATCGGAAACCAGAAGAGTCTCACAGACGGGCCTACTCACACATTTGAAATGTCGGACGTCGGACGAAGTCGGGTCTACTGTGATCGTGGCCTAAGACTTGTGATCTTCTACCTTCCCCTTCTACGACGCTATTTCCCCACTCTTCCGCCACGGGCCGGTCACGTGACGCGTTTCGTCTTTGTCGTGCATGCGTCACAATGTCACGCGAGTAATCCGGTATTGGCAGAGAATAATATACCATCGTCATTAAATTCTTCTAATATCGGGTAATAAATTTACCCTCTCTATGCCAGTACCCGACACATGCACGACAGAGAGGAAACGCGTCACGTGATCGGATCGCGGCGGAAGCGTGGGGGAATAGCGTCGTAAAAGGGGAAAGAGTGGAGACCGAAGTCTTAATCTGGCCACTCCGACTGCAATGTCAACAAAACAATATAATGATCTCTTTAAATGACCATTCCGCATGCTGTATCAGTGAGCACTGTATACAACAGATTGTGAACTCTTGGATCTTTACTAATAAGGTTAATCACTAAAATTTCAAGTGCAACTTCACTGAACACACCTGAGATCTCGAGTACGTGTGGGCAAGCACAATGAAGATAATTGAGTGAGTGTATCATTCTTTATCAACTTAGAAAGACAACACTGTGAGGTCTTGACTGAGGTCAATACTTTTTGTACGCTGCGATTACATATTTCACAATGTGTGTGTGAAAGTTCATTGCACTTTGTTGGTCGCCGTGATTATCAACACAATTTAAGTAAGTGATTAATAATATAAAATTTATAGAAGTGTCCATTTTTTAATGATCCTAATTAGTCTGCATACAGAATTATTTATGATTAATACATACATACAATAAGATAACCGTTTCATGGTGAATTCAGTGAAGAAGAAAAATTTATTAGAAAAACTTTTAATTAATATTTATACCGAGTTCTTTAATGTAATTGGAAAGAACATACATTTTAATACGTTACAGCAATTTTCCAAAAATGAATACAAATAATTTGAAATTTTCTAATCAGCACGAATGTTTAGAAATCAGATCACTGTATGCATACGAGAATTAAGTTGATGCATATGAAATATTTTTTCGGCAAAACCAATCTAAACACAATACTATAATTTCGCGTCAGTGTACAGATTTTGTTTATCTGTGTTTATGTTACTCTTTCTATAAATAGGAATCACTAACATGATTTCATATTTGAAGAATGTACAGAAATCATACAGGGATTATTTTAATAGAAAAGTTTATATCTAAAAAGAAAAAATAAACAGAAACAAAGGATTTCCAAAATTATTGTTTTTTAAAAAAAAAATTTAGACTTTAAAGAAATACTGAAATTTTATAATAAATTGTACACAGTTTCACTGAAATTATATTTCAAATATTCAAGTTAATATTTGAAGATTCCAATTATTTTTATATTATAATTAATATTTAAATCTATATTGGATATTTCAAGTCAATTATTAAATATTGCAAGTACTAAAATAATTGTCTTAACTTCATAGTAAATCAATTTTTATAAATATTATCTTTTAATTATTTCATATATGGTATCTTTGTACAAACAATTGAAGAAATAGCTGGAAAGTGTATTTCCCGAATCAAGGGAATTTCATGAAATTCTGACGTGTACAACTATGGTAAATTACACATCCGTTATTACCCAGCATATCACCCGTTTTATAAACCCCGTTTTCGTAAAGTAAACTTTGTTATCCATCGTTCTAAGAAAAATTTACGAAGCTTATTAATCATTATGGGAAAAATTATTTCATTATTTCATAAAACTATAAAACTTTGTAATCGGTTGAGTACAAATGTTTATACAAATTTTCATTTTTGTTGATAAAATTAAAAAAAAAACAACAAATATTTTCTGTAGCAATATTTACAAATAAAACACATTATTACAAATAATAAAATTTATATTTTATTTTCGGAAATTTTTATAATCTATAAATACATAAGAATCCACAGTCAAATTGCAGATAAAAAATAAGATACTTATTTAGAAGAAGAAATCAATAGATCTTATTACAGCTATCCAAAAATCTTGTGTGTATAATGCGATAAATAAATCCATTTAAATATCGAAACAATACTATTGCACATCAATATGTAAGATGTTCACCTATGTTAGAAGCACTTGTATTTATTTTAAAATCATAATGAGTTTTAAATGTTTGAATAGCAATGGGGACAAATGCTATTTGTACTTTAAGTTAATTTTTTATATTCAAATTTTAGATGTATGGATGTTATTTAAGTTTGTTTATAAAGGTTTTTACTTATAATTTCTAATATTTTAATGTCATAGTCTGAGAACCACTATAATATAGAACCTAGGAGATAGCAACTGTTTCGGTAAACAATAGATAAAGTTGGTATCTGCAGTGAGTTTCAGATAAAAACTATAAGATATTATAAATCCACTTTATTAAGTGAAGCTACATTATTTCCAATGTTTAATATATAATCATAATATTACAATGTTGTGCAAAATTTAGTACATTGGAGAATTATTTCAGAAAGTATCGTTTAGGTCTTATCAAATCTATTTATAAATTCCCATTCCCATTAACTTCGTACTTTTTATGCATTTGAAATATACTAATTTGTAGTAATCTGTAATTTGTTTACATTAATATATTAATTTAATATTAGATGTGGGAACCATACAACAACTGTTAAACAACCTCCAATATTTACTCATTTCTATCTTAGTCTTGATAATAGTTGTTTATAATAAGAGACGTTTTCAATACAATCACTATTGTTCAATTACACTTGGACATCTCAAGTATTAATACACACAATTAAATTTAAAATTTATTCTATAAACTGTGTCTGTATATGCATGATAATACAATAAATATTATTAATGTGCGACAGTCAATCTTATATAGTAATTATGTAAGTTTCAATATCTATAGTTAAGGGTTAATAAAATTTATATAAATTCATTGATGTTTATTAATCATTACAGCATATATAGACTGTTAATAATTATCTTATGATGATTTCAAATAAACTGGCATCATCCTCTTTGCCTATACTATAGTTTTAAGATATAATTATTTCATATTTCCATACAGAAATATGTTTTACATATGTATGCATGAAACTATTCTAGTTATCAATATTGAGAAGCATTTAATGATAATTAACATTGCTTAGATTAATCTATACATTTTCATTATAAACAATCTTGTCTAAAAACAAAATAATAAGTGCCTACAATATAATAATTATTACTTGATAAAGTCTGAATTCTATAATCAATGACTAAAATTTCCTCTATACAAAGATTTTACTAAAAAATTCTAGAAGAGTATAATAAATTTATTATTATACATAAACTAAATAATCTACAGTAAGTTCGATATCTGTTTAACCTCAAAATTTAACTTTCACAGATTTTATGTAGAAATACAAAACATTTTTAATGTATTACGTGTCTTTTTTTAAACTTCACTATCCAATACAATTTACAAGCTTAAAATAAGAAAAACTATTTTGATCATTTGAAAAGTATTTTGTTTATTGATCATGAGTTCCAAGAAACACTGTCGGTAAAATTATTCTCTTCTATGGTAGATACGATACATACGATATCACAGTTAATAGTCACTTATAATTCCTTAAATTATTTTAAAATATGTATGATCACTACTTTTTTAACAGTTCAATAAAGATATCAGTGATATATAAAAATTTTACTCTAAAACCGCAATCGAATTTGTTAGAAAACAATTACCTCTTTCCTCTTTTCGCATACAAACATTGTATATACAACCTCAATAATATAAATTGAATAAAAAAAACATTTCAATAAAAACATAGCTCGCTAAAATTTCTTAAACAGTATTAAAGTGATTACTTAAGATGAAGCCAGACCCCCTGCCGTATAAGATGAAAGTAATAACAAACAACACTCGGAATGTTATAAATCTACTTACACTTCGAAAACACTTTTCCCTGCTGCGGTTTCGTCCCAGACGTCCCCCATGGTTTATCTAATTTTACAATAGTTAAAAGAACATTAAAAAACACGACAAATAAAACCGTCAAATTTGAAAACACTGCGTAATTCTCCATGCATCCGTACAGGCGCCGTAAACACATAGAATGTGCTAGTGCTACCAACATTTTCCATTCAAATTTTATACATACAATGAAATGTCTCTAGCGATTATATGGTATGACCATAGACGATACTAACGAAATACTAACAGAGACGAAACTTTAAGGGCCAGCACGAATTGTAAGTACATGTGGAGCATGGATATTATTCCTATATCCATGATGTGGAGTAACAGCGACACGACGTTTCTCCCGCGCACCGCCATGGCGCTTTGGGCGCCCCGAGAATCCTTTTCTTATGGGTGCACATAAGGGTGCACCCTAATGGCGACTGCAATGTTTTCTGCTTTTTGAATATTGCGCGGCAACGACTATTTTTGTTATCTCCTTTTAATTTTTCTATTTGACGGTCGGAAAAAATTAAAAGTTTACTTGTATTGTTTAAAATACCAATGCAGTACTAACTTTTTATTTCAATTTTCTTTTTATACAAACTTTCTCAAAATATTTTTGTTACATTTCTCTTACTCCAATTAGTTCTTCAAGACAATTTTATAATTACCTGCACATTCTTCCCCTCAGTTTCAGCAACTAATTATCCAACCACTTTTCAATGTCACTTAACCTCTTTGACTTTGTAACAATAAATTCGTCTATTTCTGGTTTCTATTAACTTATACATGTCCCTTCATTAATCTTCAAATGTTGCATTTTAATCCAAAGATGATTGTATATTTCTCCATAATTATATATTTTCTTGAAACCACTGTAAATATTTCGAATATTATGTATCACAACACGAAACTGTTCCGAAAGTCTACAAAATGTATACCAAATTTATAAATATTAGTATCAATATTTTAATATCGCTTCTACTTACCATAGGTATAATGTTTATATATTGCTTATACACAATTGATCAAAATTTGTGTATTTTAATATCCTCCCTATCCCCAAACAGCGGTGTTGCCACGTTGTCACTCCCGCAGATAATTGAATTTCATCAAAAATTAAAACGCAGTATTTTTCTTTTACAGTGAATGATTTAATGTTTTTCCCCGTTGCTTCAAAAATACTATTGCATACTCCTGGTCTAATATCCAACTGCATAATTAATTTTTTTAATGTAGTTGTAGAGGGCAATAAGAGAAGATTCTGGAAGAACCTATAATTTTTGAGGCTCTTTTTCCAAATAGATAATGCTATTATCTTTTCTTGTAGCGTAAATGATCGTTTACATTGGACTCTACTCACGTTTCTCTGGTAGCATAAAAATAAATTTTTTTATGTGGTTGGGCACAGTTTTCCAGAAATTATGATTTATGAGATTATCTGCCATTTGTAGCCTCTTTTTATATTTTTGCTTCTGTATGTTGGACTGCTTAATTTTCCTCTGGATGTCCACCATTACTTGATAGCATTTCTTGTTCTCCTTGGATAAGTGATTGACAACTGTTGCGTTGAAGACTTTCAAAATACACCCTGAAAAATATAATACAATTATTGTATTTGTGCTATTTAAATTATATGTTACCATAGACAATCACCGCATACACTCCGTTTGAGCATTTATTTACTAAAGTACAAATCCAGAAAATATCACCATAATTGCACACAGAACGTGAGGGAAATTAATAAAAGAAAGAAAAGTTGGCAATTCAAGCATTAAGTATGAAATATGAAGCTTAAATTAGACCAGCACCTATCATGCTGCTTTTGGTCACAAAACACCTCTGTACACAAGAATTCTTACATTGTTTCTTAAAGGATTCTTTTCCTTTGTTTATTGCCTCATTGAAACGCAGCAGAAGGTATGTTCTTGAATAAGAAAACATTAGAATATTTTATACTTTTCTTTTTTATTTTGATCTTTGTTGATACTGCTCTTCCTTTATCCTCTTCCCTGGGACGATATGTTTCTATGCATCTAAACACCTAATAGAAATTTTTTGTTACTGAAGCTTAATACAAATTGATATAAATAATAAGAACAGACTGCTCCTACCAACCTTCAGTAATACGAGTACTTTCGCTCGTTGAAGGTTCATTAATGGCTCTGCTTTTATTGGAACCATCATTTTTATCAGCTTCTGCTTTTCCTTTATTCTCTTCTCTGAAACGCTTTAGGTTTCTATGCATCTGAACATCTAATAGAAATTTTTTGTTACTAAAACTTAATACAAATTGATATAAATAATAAGAACAGACTGCTCCTACCAACCTTCTGTAATATGAGTACTTTCGATCTTTGAAAGTTCATTAATGGCTCTGCTTTCATTGGAACCATCATGTTTATCAGCTTCTGCTTTTCCTTTATTCTCTTCCCTGAAACGCTTTAGGTTTCTATGCATCTGAACATCTAATAGAAATTTTGTTACTAAAGCTTAATACAAATTGATATAAATAATAAGAACAGACTGCTCCTACCAACCTTTAGTAATATGAGTACTTTCGATCGTTGAAAGTTCATTAATGGCTCTGTTTTCATTGGAACCATCATTTTTATCATCTTTATTTTCAACACACGAGAAATGATCCAGTGGAACTTCAATAGGTTCTGTGAATATAAAAACAAGATGTATTATCGCACATATTTATAGCACTATTTCTTAACTATATTTCTATATGAATAAATAATACATAAATACCTGGTAAATATAAACTTGGTACTGCAGACCGAGAAAGGCCTCGCCGAAAAAAATATTTGGCCTCAAAATGAATATTGCATATTGCCCTCTCCAAAAGTAATTTCTCTGGCAAATGCAGTAATTCTCGGTTCCCAGTCGCAGAAAGCCACTTAGAAATTCTTTTCTCGTATTTTCTGTCCTTAGGAAATTTATATAAATTGCTATAATTGCCGGGGCAATTAGGAACCACGCACCGTTTCGCAACCATAGCTACTTTTTCACTGTTTTTCACTACACTCACTCAACTTCGTGACTTCGACCAATTTTGACTCACTTGGACTCACTTCGACCACATGGATGCGCGTCACGCGTGGATCAACGCAGATCAGCGTGGATCACTGCGCATGCACTGTATACGCCCCCATCACGTGATGGAGAACACCAACGCCGCCGCCGTCCCAGGGCCGAACATATGTAGGCATTAAATTTATCCCATTTCAGCTTACACCTCCTGCACGTTGTCACAGACTTAGGATCAGTACAGACATTGCAAGCAATGCATTTTTCTGTCCACGGTTCTGAATTACCGACCCTGTAGAAAATGCTCCTGTACAATAGCGGACTCTATCGAAATGGAGCGGTCAGCTAGTGAACTACATGGCGTTGCAACACAAACGGTGTGTGTCCGAGAATGCTAATTTTACAACGTTGTCACCTTTAAAAGTGCAATGTTGCCGCATTATATTCACACAAAAACCGTCGATGCTCGCATCGAATGCGTTTGAGCGATTCCTTTCCTGCTTGTCGGAGCTGTCAAAATTCAGAGACATATTGCTTCTTAATTTAAAATGTAGAATTTTCAAGGACAAAAAATTCCTAGAAATATTGTACATACGAAAGTACTAAAACATAATTTTAGAAAAATCAAGAATTCTTACTTCAATTTTCATATTGCGATACCTCAATTTGAACTTGAAAATATTTTACAACGCACATTATTTCCTTACAATCGTTTTTATACATAAAGAATCGATCTGTGGGAACAAAAATATGTTGCTGAACAGATGGTTAAGGGACTGCTTGTCGACATGGTTGACAAAAGGAATTGTTATATATATTAACCAGTTCGAAATAATAAATTTATATTCTGATTCTTATTTAGATTCTGTATTTCGAGTTCTATTAAGAATTTGTACTAAAAAATTAGATGGCCAGGTGGTCAAAGGAGTGTTTGTCGACATTGTTGACAGAAGGAATTGTTATAAATATTAGCCGATTCGAAATAATAAATTTATTAGTGTATTATGTTTAATAAATTAATTCGTGAAAATGTTCATGGTTTAAAAGTTATTCTCTATCTCGGGTTCTACTACCTATCATCGCTAAAAAATTAGATGACCAGGTGGTCAAGGGAGTGTTTGTCGGCATCGTTGGCAAAAGGAATTGTTATAAACATTAAACAGCCATAGATAATAAATTTATCAATAATTACTATCACGGCGATCGAAATCGCCGGAGTGGAAATAGATGGAGTGGGGACAGTTCCGCGTCGCTGCGCAGCTGCGCCTGAACGCGGCGAGCACTCTCAGTCAGTCAGTCAGTTGGGCCGCGGACTCCGGCCCGGGCGGTCCGACGGGTCCGACTGAGTGATCGCGAGTGAACGCGAGTGATAGTGAGTGACCAGTGGCTGTCCAGTAGCTGTCCAGTGGCTGTCCAGTGGCTGTCCAGTAGCAGTCCAGTAGCTGTGCAGTTTGGTGAGTTTGGCCAATTTTTTTTTTTTTATTTGTGATGGTTTACTTTGCGAGAGTTTATTTGTTGCTTTACAGCACAGGGTGGGCCAAGGGTTTTACAATGCTTATGTTGATTACCCTTGACCCACCTTCAACGATTCTGCCCTCGACCGTTAATTCAACGAACATCGTCATTTATCATCAAATTGTATATTCCTGATTTAAAATTGGTATTCCTTCGATCGAAGGTCCCCCAGGGGCTCACTCACTTGACCGTGAGTGAGTACGGGGTGTCGCGTCCCCGGGGCTCCCGAATCGCCTATAGGCCGCACTCGTGTGCGGGGTTAGTTTGGCTCTCGTGAGCTGGTGTTAGGTTGGCTCTCGTGAGCTGGTGTTAGGTTGGCTCTCGTGAGCTGGTTAGATTCGCACTCGTGTGCGGGGTAGGCAGGCCGCACTCGTGTGCGGGGTTAGCTGGGCTCTCGTGAGCTGGTTAGATTCGCACTTGTGTGCGGGGTAGGCAGGCCGCACTCGTGTGCGGGGTTAGTTTGGCTCTCGTGAGCTGGTTAGATTCGCACTCGTGTGCGGGGTTTACCATTGCTCTTCATCACATATTCATCATCGTTGTTTTAATTGCTCGACATCTAATTGAATTGTGTTTCTGAAGTTTCACAAGATCCTCTTCTAGAAATTGATATTTCTTATTTAAATTTGGCATTCCTCCGATCGGAGGTCCCTCAGGGGCTCACTCAGGGATGGGGAAACCGTGAGTGAGTACGGGGTGTCGCGTCCCCGGGGCTCCCGAATCGCCTATAGACCGCACACGCGTGCGGGGTTAGCTTGGCTCCCTTGAGCTGGTGTTAGGTTTGCTCTCGTGAGCGGGTATTAAGTTTACACTCGTGTGCGGGATTTAGTTTGTTGTATTTCTTGTTGTATTCACACTCGTGTACGGGGTTATACAGACGTCAGGATACATCGAATGAAGAGGACACCAATCAAGACTACAGCGTATTTTAAGTTAGTTATATTTGCTCGGCTTGCGTGCGTGCATTATAAGATTGTATATCGTCGTTGTAAATATGTCGAGTAATTATTGCCTTAACTTCACTTAATTTAATTTAATTTCATTTCATTTCATTTCGTTTAATTTCATTTAATCTAACTTCACTTTGCTCGGCTCGTTACTTTTTATTCCGACACAGCCTTCTGCTGTGTCGGACCTTGCTTGTATGTACCAATCCAGTTGGTAACGGTATTCGGCGTCAATTCATTGAGAGTGGATGGTCAAGCGATCTGTTTGCCGTGTTACACTGTATAAGTGAAAAGTCCTCTCTGTCGCGATTCCACCTGAGTCACCTCAACGTAAGTTGAATGGTACCGGTTGGTATATGAGTAAATGGGACACCGTGCGAGCTTTTCTCTTGGTCATCGCTCTTCTTGAGTTCATGTTGGATATCGGTGCTGACTGGAGTTTGGCTGCAAGCATTGTACGCGTTCGCGTCACCCTCGGACCAGAGCCTTCTGCTCTGGTTCGTTGTTGTTTCTCTTTTTGAAAGAATCAGAGCCTTCTGCCTGATTCGCCTTTGCCCCCCCGTGGATCGGAGACTTCTTCTCCGATTCACACCTTTTTCCCCGCAATAATTATTCGACATATTGTGTTACTGCGTTAGTATAAGTTCGTTGTTGTTAGGAAAGGGAGCCAGAAGGAATATTGCATTCGTTCTGACTCCCTTTCCGGGTCTCTTGTGCAGCAACCTCCTCGTGGTGAGACCTGGGCAATCGCTATTATCCTCTATTTGTAAGAACTTCTAGTATCTTACAAATAGTGGATAATATCGAGCTAATAGCTGCACATTTAGAATTTGTGTAAATATATTATATCCTAGAATGTAAGACATGATAGATGCAAGACCAAATATATTCATTTATTATCAAATTGTAAGTTTCTTATTAAAAATTGGTATACCCTCGATCAGAAGTCCCTCAGGGGCTCACTCACTTAACCGTGAGTGAGTACGGGGTGTCGCGTCCCCGGGGCACCCGAATCGCCTATAGGCCGCACTCGTGTGCGGGGTTAGCTTGGCTCTTGTGAGCTGGTGTTAGGTTGGCTCTCGTGAGCTGGTTAAATTCGTACTCGTGTGCGACGTAGGCAGGCCGTACTCGTGTGCGGGGTTAGCTTGGCTCTCGTGAGCTGGTGTTAGGTTGGCTATCGTGAGCTGGTTAGATTTGCACTCGTGTGCGGGGTTTGTAGGCAGTTCTCGTGTACGGGGTTTATAGTTACTCTCATCGCATCTTCATCATCGTTGGTTTTATTGCTCGATTTATAATAGAAATGCTTCTGAATTTTCTCGAGATGGTCTTCTGAAAATTTATATTTCTTATTTCAAATTGGTATTCCTTCGATCGGAGGTCCCTCAGGGGCTCACTCACGGGTGGGGCCGTGAGTGAGTACGGGGTGTCGCGTCCCCGGGGCTCCCGAAGTGCCTATAGGCCGCACGCGTGTGCGGGATTTAGTTTTGTCGTATTTCTTGTCGTATTCGTACTCGTATGCGGGGTCATGTATCGTTTAACAGTCGGCCAGGATACATCGAACGAAGAGGACACCCCGACGAAGAGAATACATCGTGAAGACTGCGTATGTTAAGTTATTTATATTTGCCGAGCAATTATTGTCTTAGCGTCACCCCCCGAACCAGAGTCTTCTGCTCTGGTTCATTTTTCTTCGTTGCAATTCAAAGCCTTTTGCTATGATTCTTCCCTCTTTTGCGACAATAATTGCTCGGCTTGCGTGCGTGCGTTAGTTATTAAGATTGTATATCGTCGTTGTAAATATGTCGAGTAATTATTGCCTTTTAATTTCGCTTAGTTTAATTTAGTTTAATTTTATTTAACTTCACTTTGCTCGGCTCGTTTTTTGATTCCGACACAGCCTTCTGCTGTGTCGGACCTTGCTTGTATGTACCAGCCAGTTGGTATCGGTATTCGGCAAGAATTCATTGAGAGTGGATGGTCAAGCGATCTGTTTGCCGTGTTACACTGTGTAAGTGAAAAGTCCTCTCTGTCGTAATTCCACCCGAGTTACCTCAACGTAAGTTGCTTGGTAACAGGTGGTAACTGGAGTAAATGGGACACTGTGCGAGCTTTTCTCTTGATCATCGCTCTTCTTGAGTTCATGCTGGGTATCGGTGCTGACTGGTGTTAGGCTGCAGGCATTGTACGCGTTCGCGTCACCCTCGAATCAGAGCCTTCTGCTCTGGTTCGCTCTTGTGTCTCAATTTGAAAGAATCAGAGCCTTCTGCCTGATTCGTCTTTGCTCCCCCGTGGATCGGAGACTTCTTCTCCGATTCACACCTTTTTCCCCGCAATAATTACTCGACATATTGCGTTACTGCGTTAGTATAAGTTCGTCGTTGTTAGGAAAGGGAGCCAGAAGGAATATTGCATTCGTTCTGACTCCCTTTCCGGGTCTCTTGTGCAGCAACCTCCTCGTGGTGAGACCTGGGCAATCGGTATTATCCTCTACTTGTAAGAACCTCTAGTATCTTACAAATAGTGGATAATATCGAGCTAATAGCTGCACACTTAGAATTTGCGTTAATATTGTATTCTAGAATGTAAGACATGGTAGATGTAAGAACAAATGTATTGAATGATTTTCAATAAAGATCTTGTAAATTAATATCCATGATTATTTCAAACCTATTCCCTCTATAACATTTTGCAATGTCACGTTCCGTCTGATTCAACGACAATAAGAGCGTTATAACATTCTACAGTAAAAAGTAATTGTGTTCCAAAGTAATGTCAGCATTCTACGTTTATTCATTACCTACGATACTACATATAAGTCCATTTACGTACGCCACTGACGCAGTCTTACTTAGATCTCGAGCAAATGTTCTATTTAGGTAGAGGCGGAACTTTTAGTGATGTTGATATTTCAAAATATATAAGTCGTTTAATTAATCTAATAAACACAATTAACTGCAACTTAAATTGTAAAAATATAGTGAATTCTTATTTGTATAGGCATAAAAATGCCTGTTTTATTAAACTTGCAAGTCGTTATTTTAAAAAACAAGAATAATAAATATGTGTGTACGCATTAAATAATTGTAAAGAAAGTAGAGCATTAGTTTAAAATATGTAAAATTATTGCAATATACTTTCTTCAATAATACGAGCAATATAACAAAATTAATTTTACTATAGTTCATATTTTTATTATTCATTCTTCGTAAATACTATTTTCTCTGTTCAAATATACGCGCCATATTCATGTATGACTTCCAAATCATATTAAACATCCGTAGTAAAAATGAAGTATACGGAATATTCAGTTCTTACTAATACGCCCAAATTCGCGAATTATCGATAACAGTGAGTGCGACACCGAAATGGTACGGGGGCTCTTAGAGCCCCCCCGAAGCGTGGACAGAAAAGTCCATAAGCTGCAATGTCTGTACTGATCCTAAGTCTGTGTCCTAAGTCTGTGCTTAGGATGTGCATTTGATTTTGTGAACAGTCGGTATTTCAGAACATGTGACACGAAGTCCCATAACATGTCCCGAGAAACTGAGATATTGAGTAACCAAGAATAGTTATGTTCCTATGCTCTCCACCAATCAGAAGCGATCACGAAAAATCACGGGTGATTCGAAAGTAGCAGTTTTTGCCATCTCTATTACTAAATAGTAAATAGTCGATAGTCGAATTTAGTCGATAGTGCCCGTCACTAGTGTGGCGATACTTTCGTTCCGCTGAAGACACAGATTTACAAATAATTTTCCATGAACATCCGGACTGTGCTAATATTTTTGTTTGGCAATACTGTGCCAATACTTTTTTCAGTAATATTCAGATTTTAATGTACATATCTACATTTGTTAAATATCCACCATATTACATTTCATATATTGCCGCATTTTCCAGCGTTTCCAATTTTTCGCATATAAATTTTCTTCCTCTTTTATCCAGTGGCTCAGAGAAAGGATAGGAATGAAAAGAAGCTACAGTGCTATCTGTATGCAATATACTCTACGGCTTAGTAAAAGACTATATATTATGTAATTATAAGGTTGTATAAAGAATGATAAAAAGTATTACGTCTACTTCGCACATAATTGTCATTGCTCCTTTTTAATCGAAATATGCACTTGTTAAGTCATTTTTAGAGATCGTTTAGGGATACTTTTATAAATCGCCGAAATTTAATATATTTTATATCGAACATAAGTTGGTCGTTTGCATTTCGCGCTGAGTGTATTTGTTGTGTTAATTTTATGACAAGGAAACACGTACAAAACACATACACACACAACACATACACACACAGGACTTTAAAATTAGTGGACACTTAAATTCGTGAGTAGCCAGTATGGCAGTCGTCTGCCTCTGATGTGCGAGGTAATTATTGTTTGTGAAACTTTTGTAGCTGCGAGTGCACCGCAAATTTAATAATGACTCAATGAGATCGACTTAATCGCTGTATCGTTGAAGAATGAGTCGCTGTTACGTGAAGATTTTACTCCCTAATTTTTCGTAACGCTGTCTCGATATACGGGCCCAAAGTCACCACACACCGACATTGACAGGTGGTAGTTGTCAATTTCTGCTTGTCCCTTTGGAGGTTATTGCACTATGTTTGCAACACTAAAAAATAAAATACGAGAGGAAATCGGGAGTGATGTGTCAACAGTTGTTAGAAATGCCGGCAACGTGCGCGGTATTAATTCTAGACATATGTCTCAGGTAAACATATTATTTTTGTGCATCGGAATATTACTGATACGAAGCAATATTACGTCGATTAGTGTATTACGAATTTATTTATAGACCGTAATTAATTTTCTACGGTCGTTTAAAAGTACCACTAATTATCAAAAAAACAGTATGTAATTTAAATTGGCAGAAGTAAATATTACTCATCGTCTGTACATATGTCGACGAGACGATTCATTAGTATTACCAGCATATACTTAGCTTCTGGTTATGGTAATAGTCTGAAACTTATCAGAATGTCTATCAGCATTATGCTTGTCTGTTTTCTTAGATATACATATACTGTACTTTTGTGAACAGTATTTTATGTGATACGACAATGATAAATTTATTCTTTTCTGTGCAAAAACTTTTATACATTTGTATCCATGATTTAATGTTTAATCTGATTCACTCCTATCATAGTAAACAAACAATGAGTATAAATTTTTTAAATAGGCAGGTTCTACAAGTAGTATTAGCGGATCTCAAATCTCATTAGACGGCTCGCGCGAAGAAAATGCAGCATCGCCTTCTCCACCAATTTCTTTGAAGAGGGATAATAGTTTCGATATTAAATTAAGCGATGGTATGCAACTTTCTGCGAAAGACATTAAAAAGTTTGAAACAAGAGAAGAGGAATGGCGAAAAAGATTAGCCAAGAAAGAGGTAGAGATGTTGAAACGAATGGAAAAAAAAGAAGAAGAATGGAAAGTAAGAATACTCGAAAAAGAAAAGGAATGGAAGAAATTAGTTGAGAAACAAGAGAAAGAAAAAAGTAAATTGGAAGAAGACTTACAAAATGTAGAGCGTATAAAACAATCATTGGAATTTGCACTAAAAGATGCCGAAGGTATGTGTTGTTTTGTAGATTGTCTTTAGGAGTTTTGTAATTTTCTAAACATTAAAATGTTTAAAATCTATTAATCTAACAAATCTTATATATTATCAAATATATCAGTATTTATGAAATTAACAATTTAGACTATAAAAGTCATATATGCAGTGAACTTTTTAATCGTGGTACCAAATTTACTGTTTCGATAAATTAAAATGACTACATATTTTTACAAAAGCTTAGTATGAAGGAGGACATAATGTGGTGCAAGTATCAATATTTATAAAAAGAATATTTGTATCACATTATGTCCCTCTTCTTATCAAACAAGTTTTGTAAAAATTTCTTTTATATTTTCAGTCGTTTTTTAGATATTCCAATAAGTCAAGTTAAAATATACACATGTGTATATATTTATATACACGTAGGTATTACATATGATTATATTGCACCTATAATTTTGTTCGCATTACTCTGTTATAGAATATAAAAAGAAATTGTATAGTTTTCAAGAAGATGCAGAGCAATTAGAAGACTTGCAGACACAAGAATTGGCCAAAGTTAAACATTTGGTACGTTTTATATAATAATTTGTTATTATTACAATTAATAATTATCGCTATGTAATTTTCCTTTTATTGAAGTTACTAGTTAAGGAGCAAGAAGTCGATGAAAAGACGCAGCATTTGAAGACAGCCACTGCAGAAATTGATAGCATGAAGTCTGAGGTGTCACGTCTAAGGAGATACGAAGATGAACTCAACAATGTACAGGTGAGTACATTATGCGATAGTAACTGCTTTCTTTGATTTTGAGAATCATTTGGAATATACCATGAACTTTTAGATTATGTTAACATAATTATATCATATAATTGTGTTAATGTAATATAAGTTGCTTAATAACATCACTTGAGTAAGTAAACATGGAGCATATTTTAGTAATTACGGTTTGAAAGAATTTACATACATCTTTGATTTTCAAAGTTTCATTAAACTCTCTACTACATTAATTATATTACAGTGATATACATATAATACATGAATTGACCATATTAGGTGTATATTTTATTGAAAAATTAGATATATATATAAGAATAGTTATTAATAACATTATAAATGTGGTATAACAACTTGATAGTTATTTTTAATATTTACATGGAGTATGCTACAAGATTGAGGAAAAATTTTCTATTTTCAAAATGAGTAAATAATTCCTTAAATATTAGACATTATTCTATCTTTATAAATATTAATTACAGTATTTACAATTAATAATTACTTATGGTTACTTATTTTCATTAGTTTGGCAAACGTTTTAATCTGAAATAATTTTATCATGTATAAATTTATTGATCAAAATTAGCATAATAAAATTAAATTATTTATGAGTCGAATTGTTAAAAGTATTCAGCTTTTATTTATTTTTTTAAATTTAAAATACATTACATATAATGAAAATTATATGAAACAAAGTTTTTTAATATTACAAGTGTAGATTAAATTTTAGAAGGAAATTTTTTTTATATTGTGTATTGTATTTTGTACTCATTAATAATGTGGGATATCCGTGGAAAAGATAGAGGTGCATGGAAAAAACAATTTTTCTAATTTATTGTTTTTTTCTAAACATTGTTTCTTGTTTTTATACTACCAGTTATATGTCATATGGCCTATTGTCAAATTAATGACCATATACTTTATAGATATAAGCACGCTTCTTCTTAAAGACAGATTTTATTTTGAAGCCTTTCAATATTTTGTTTATTCTTCTTATGGCTTTTTGTTTTGTCACGGTTGGCCATGTTTTTTTGCACATTTTTTTTTTTGTTGTCACACGAGATCAGTCTATGGTATATATACTTATGACTTATACGTCACTACTTAAAGTATTTGATTGTATCGAATATTTTGGACATTTGTTCAAATGAAACGATTATGCATATGTTCCATAACACTTGTTTGTACTCTTAAAATGCTTTCCATCTATTTCATAGGAAGTTTTGATTTCTATTTTATTAAACTTTAATTCAAGAAGTATAAGCACTTTTTCGAGTACAAAAACAGAAGTTGTGAAAGAACAACCTCCTTTTATTTGGTTATGGAACATGAGCAAAACCTAAGTGATATTGAAAGTTTTGTGAAAACAACAAACGCATGAAGATTGGAAACTTTGATAAACGAGAGCATTGGAGATCAGAGTAGGCGGTAATTTCCGCTAATTTGCTGCTGCTACTGCTGATGCTAGAGGTACGTCTTCAAAGCTTTGCTGCTACTCTGCAATGTAAATAACTTCTATAGATTTTACTTACATCAATGTTGCTCTTTATGTAATTTTCTCCTTGGTGCAAAGATTAAAAATATAACATAGGAGAAATGCATGTATTAACTTAGTAAAAATGGTTTAATAGTGACAAAAGTTCCTTATAATAATAATAAAATTTCATTTAAGATATCTAAATCTAAATTATTTCTACTGCTGTACTCATACTCCAATGTCGTTATTCTCGCAACAGCGTGGAATAATTAATTTTAGATTCTGAATTGCCCTTTCCTAAAACTCAAATCTTATTATATTCGTTTTCTGTTTAACAAAAAAGAACTTTCTCAATTCTTTCAACAAAATGGATGTTCAATTCAGCAATTTATTTCTGCTTCATATGTTTTTTTTTATTTTGTTCACTTTCAGCAGTATTGTCATTAACCATCCAATTCATCATCATTCGCTTATTCTTGAACTCATAAGGTTTGGATTATTTGTGATATTCTATTCAACTTTATGTATTAGCAATGCTTTGGTAAGGTTTGCAACAAAGCTTCATGGAGCAAAGAAAAATACAGTATACGCAGAATTAATTTTTAGTAATAGCTTCACAATTTTCAGGATGAAATGGAGACATTACGACATTCTACACAGCGAGAAAGAACTCAGCTTTCCTGTCAATTAGCACAAACTGAGGAAGAAGTGCGTCACTTAAAGGATAAAGTTTTCGTGTTAGAACAAAGAGTTGCTTTAGGAACTAATGATCAAGTGACAGTGGATGAGAGAATAGCTGATCTTATGAGAGAACGAGCACTATTAGAACGAAAATTAGAGGAGGCACATCTTCATTTATCTGATATAAAGACTAGTTGGTCAGGGAAAATATCCAGCTTGGAAACACAAGTTGGAAGACTTAGCAGACAAGCTGGCGAGGAGGGCCTAGAAAGAAGACGAGTGGAAGAGGAAAGTGAGAAACTCAGACAGAGGATCAAGCAACTAGAAGCTGAAATAGAGGTGAACAATGTTGTAATGGCAACGAAAGACGCCAAGCTTTTGCGCATGGCAGAGGACATCGACGAGATGGCCACGGAACTAAAAGAGCTCCGGGCCAGCGTCGATGATGAGGTGGAAGAGTTTAAGCGACAAATTGTGAGTTACCGCGATATGTAGTCATGCATGGACTAGATTGGTTTTAAAAAGATATCCCTTAGATCTTGAGATGCAAAAAAGTTACTTATTCCTCCTTTATTAAGTGAGATGTTCTTCAAGGGTGATTTTAGAGTAGATATATGTATAATATTTTCAAAGTCTCATATAACTTTTTCTATTGAGTCATTTTATTACACGAGCATATCATAATATTATCATAAATGACGTACATAATAATTTCTTCATTTTAACAAGATTATAAAACGTATTTTATACTTCAGGTAGCTTCTTTTTCATATTAACATATTTAAAGAAGAGAAGGATGTATTTAGAAGTGATTATTTCACAGTTGTTTGTGATATGGCTGCGGTTTTGCGAAGATATGTTTATTTGATAGATGTTTATCACAGTTAAACTTTTAGACAGTTTTATAAACCACTTAATGTTTACGATAATAGATAACGACAAGAAGCACACAAGAAAGCGTACCCACGAACGCGTAGGAACCGCAATATGTTAATTTGTAAATGGATACTACATATCGCCTATACATTTGCATGATTTTTTCTAAGATGCTTGGAGCTTGACGCACAGAACATTTATTTTATGCATATTTATCGGCACATTCTTTTGTTTATAATTCTTATTTATTATCGTTAAAAGCATGCTGAAGCATTTAGTACATTTGTATTTAATTGAAATCAGCATTAACTATTTGACGATTAAGACCATTTTATTGACTTTTTTCAAATTCTATATTTCCCACCGTGTTGCCTTTGTACATGAAAATTAGATAGTATTAAAAGATTAATATTTTTATGTACGAACGCATTTCTGTACATTTTGTTTATGGAATAAAGAGAGAAACCAATAAATTAAATAGTTATGGTATTCTTTTTGTGCTTGTTTTTAACCCATTTTTATATTCCCATCTCGAGCAGCTTTTTATCTATTATTATATACACAAATGTGTACACGATTGTTTTCTTACAGGTAACAAACTATATATTATATTTTACTACACCAACGACACAGTCTGATTACATTTGTGTTGTTATAAATATTAGGAATCCGTATCCAGATGGAAATGATTCAAGGAAAACGTATTGTACAATTCATAGAATAGAAGACACACTGGCTAAACAGAAGCATTCATAATTTTCATTGAGAAACCAAATGTTATAGTAAAAGTTTTCCATGTCAACGAGTATGTTCGAACCAATGTTTAGTACTGGTTCGAGCTTTGGAATTAATGGCACAAACGATTTCTGTTAAAAGACAATCAGTCCAAATTATACTTACTCTTAGCCACTATTTCTAAACTAAGTTTATCTGCGTTTTCTCCATTGTACTTTTATAATATCTTTCTTCAAAAAATAATTGTCTATTCAGTACAAATATTCTTAACTCATGATACACTTAATTATAATAATATTATAGATAAACTACTTCTAAATATAGTAATATTTTCAATAAACTACTTCTTAGATGTATTAATGTTAAATAATATATATTAAGGTATAATAGAAGATAAGGATAACTTGTATGTTTCTATAAAATAAGTTACAAACGTTTGAAGTCGTCCGAAATATAATTGTATAAAATTTATATAATACTACATACATACATATATATATATACAATTTTATTTGTACAGTTTATATCAAATATTGCTCCATGTTAATCTTACTCATACTTTAATTAACTCAGCTAAATAGCTGTGAATATTATATACGTTCTTCTAGCTTTCAATTTATTAGTAATACATTTTGATTGTACCATAAATTCCAAAGATATCTATTACACGAATATCTCAGCAAATTTTATAAACAAAAACTTAGTTCCAATACCAAATACTTTTAACTTTAGATATTACTCATGTGAGTCTATTTCTATTCTCGTGTCAGGAATCTTCAACGAAGGAGATTGCCGAACTGAAGCAGGATTTGGAGGAAGCTAAAGCAAAGCTTTCATCAGCCACTTCTGAAGTGGCGCATCTTCGTTTATCATTGGAAGGAGAACGAACAAATAATTCTTCTTTACATTTAGAAGTAGCACGTTTAAGAGAAGATTTAGAATCTGAACGAACATCATTAGCTACACTCAGGGTATGTCTAGAAAAAGAAAGAGGAGAAAAGGACTCTGCATTGCTGAGAAACGCACAGGTTTCTCAAGATATTGAAATTGTGAGGCAAGAAAACCGACGACATGAAGTTGAAAATACAGATTTACAAAACAAAGTTGAAAGTCTAGAGCACAAATTACAAAGTAAAACTAAGGAAATGGTGGAAGCAATTACAAAACTAGAAGATACGAAACAGAGAATGTCAGAATTAGAAGAGGGAGAACAACACAGAGAAAAAATGGAGAGAAACGAGAAAGTTCTTAAAAGTAGTTTAATGGACCTAGAAGAGCAGTTAAATGAAAAAACCAAGGTAAATGCAAAAAATGAAAAAAGGGATTTTACAGAATACTAATTATTAAATGTATTTTTAGACAATTAAAGTCTTACAACAACGGTTAGCAGATATGAAAAAAAACCCTTCAACGAGAATTAAGAGTACCATCATCGTCACTGGATAGTGATGTGGAACCCTCAGCAGCCATTCTCAAACCAAGTTCGTCAAAGACTGTCACTGCTAGACATAGTAATGCAAGAGATGATGATGTTAATTTTAAATACCTTAAACATGTTCTCATAAAGTTCCTAACAAGTAGAGAATACGAGGTAAAATTTATTTGATGTATCATTAAATCCAAGTATAACATTATGATTACTAGTATCAATATTTCTTCAATTTCAGTTATCTTTTAACATATCATTTTTTTCTGTTAATAAGGCTCTTCATTTAACAAGAGCTGTCGCTACTCTACTACACTTTTCACCTGAAGAGGAACGGTTACTTCAAGAAACCTTAGAATGGAAAATGTCGTGGTTTGGGACTCGGCCTAACTTGGGTTTTGGACAAACTGCTAAAGCTATACCACCCAGCTGATAGCTGAAACAATTTCCTCTTCCCATAGGTATTATAAAAGTGGTTGCCGATTCGTGGATAAAATCGAAAAGTTGGATCACATATGTGGTCAACCACAAATGATGACAAATGTTAGAAACATTAGAAAAGAACAAACAAATTTATATGCTAGAAGTTTCATAAATTTTGTAAAATATTTAGCATTTACGATATACATATATAATTTATTCATAAAGGCTAGAAACATTCATTATAGTTGACATTAAAAGATGCACCATATAATTGGTAGTATAAAAAGTTGTTTAACGAAAATTTGTAAGATAGACATAGAATTGTTTCAGCCAATATTTATTACATACATTGGCATAATAAAATAAATTAGCGTAAGATATTATACACACTGTACAATCTGTGCTCATATTTAAATATTATTTTATACGTTGTTTGTATACACTAGTGTTAATGACACGTTCTTTATCGGTTTGCAATATTCACTATATAGAAGTTCAAATTGTAAATTTATTTCTGTCGTATCGGAATATACATATAAATAGTAGTGGATTTTATTGTGAAACAATAATTAAATTTTTATCTCTGCATGCATCATGTTTGTGAAAATAACATTTTTGTACGCAAAAGTATGCATAATTGTTATACTATTGTATTTTACAATCTTGTCCATTGTACATTTAATTAATATAAGTTGAAATACGTTAACGCAATTCAAAGGGCATAAATGAGTTGCATCGTTATATGATGTAAATTTAAAATTCTTTAAAAATCTAAAATTTCTTAGATATGGCTGCAGGTCGGTTGTAATCATAAAAAGCCTGTTTTTGTTTCATTAATTACGAAGCTCAGAATAATTGCCATAATTATTTGTGATGTGAACATTGCGATCGTAACATGTTCATATTTGTAAATAATGCAGTAATGTTTCTATAGACACAATTAAAGTACGCAAAGGTTTTCCAAAAAGCTGACTCATTTAATTTCTTACTTACTATTTAAATCAAATCACAGTGACTGATTTATAACATTTATTTTATGAGTGTTATAAACAGATTTTAATAGCAGTCAACTATACATACAATTACAAGTGAAAACTGCAGATGAAATATGTTGCACTTTATTTGCAGAATGTAAAAGGAATGAATAAACTTCACTTGCCATATACGTAGTATTCAAGAAGGTTTTTCTTTATTATTGACTTATTGATTATACAATTGCATATATACATTAACATTTAAAATACTCTTTAAGATGACAAAGTAACAAAAAATAGTTCACGCAAATCTGTTCATATATTCGAAAAATATTTTAGCTGAATAAAATTTGTTCTATTTATTACAAAACTATGTCAGATCGTGAATCATTTTCTAAATACAAAATATTATAAATATTCGAAAAAACTCGATAAAATTATATGTCACAATAGATTAAATCAAAATTGTTATATTAATTTATATATTAAAAATTTCATACATAACAATTATTATTTACGAGAAACATACAATTTATATCACAAATCAAAGACAACGTTAAATAATAAATAATCAAGGTGGATTGTATACAATTTTTCGTTCATTTCATTTTGTCTTTTTTTTTTTTAATATAGCAGTATCTTAACAAAGAGATTCGCATGATACATGCTACAAAAAGTCTTGTCTGAAGAAGGGATCACATTCATTAAAGTCTTCTGCACTCAACTATTCGAATTTATCCTTCAGGTTAGAATTGTGTACGAGTAGTTCACAAATAAGTACATAAATAGAGAAGCAAACGGCAAAAAATACGTTAGTATTTACATAGATCTGTTAATTATAATAAACTTTTATATTCTTTCTGATGCAAAATTGAAATCAGTTTTTTTTTAAATATTTGTTCCTTTGAAATAGACTTATAATATATACACCTATTTAACATTTGTAAGTTTAAAACTAATAAGGATAATATTTTCCATTCAATAATGCTAAAACAAGTAATAGATAATATTTTCGACTATCATAACTAGTTGAATTAGTCAAGCTTTGCTAATAATCTTATATTATTAATTTCATTGGTAATAATTTTGCTCTAAGAATAATTATGAAAAGTGCAAGTTCAACTAAACATAACAAATTTTAGAGAATAGTATACAATAACAAGTGTGTATTTACATTTGGTGTGTACGTTGCTATATTTTAATAATTACTTTAATAATCACAGAATAAAGTTCTGTGATATAGTATTTTCTTTTACATTTGCGAATTTGAAAGGATTCACATGTGTAAATAAGGTTCCTCTCATGAAAACCAATGTTACATAGTAAGTATGATTTTATTTGGACTATTTTTTCCATCTACAATGCCAATTTTCCTTATACTACACATCATTCATTCATTTAAAAATGTACAGAATATTTATAAAATATACAGGAACATGTCACCATATCCGTTCGTTTCATTGTGACTGTTGGCAAAATCGAACTCTCTTTGTGACAGAAGTTCCTTACTACACAAGCTTCTTTTGAGCTTTCATAAAAATAACATTGTCCGAAAACTTCCACCTAAGTTCAATGGTTTATGTAATATTATAAAATCCTATGCATTGTATCTACAAGGCGAGTGCATAAAGTCATGTTCACATTGTAAAAAAATTATACGTCTAACTTTTAAAAATATTTCCAACGCTTACAAGTTTGAGAAGCATTAACATAACGACTAGAACTTCCTTGAGCCAGATATGATTTCTTGATAAAGTTCAGGTGTAATTTCGATATATTCTTTGCTACCAGAAAGGAAATACATCTTGTCTTGCACTTTGCTGGGATCAAAGCCTTCCTTCTGCAGATTCACTTTTTTCAATTTGAATGTTCCTGTCATTTCAAGTTCTTTCACAATTCTTAAGAAAATTGGTCTTGCATATGCTGGTAGAGCTTTCTCCAAGCCTTCTGCAAGGGCCTTAAAATCTAGTAGACTATCTGGATCGACAATTGCTGCCATGCCTGCCCTTCCTTCCATTCCAGGCACCTTAAAAGACAATAACGAATACCTTTTAGCAATGACCTTCAAGGGAAGATAAATGGAAAATACTTTATGAAAATTGCAATATGTGCAATACTTTTTGCAATATTGCAATATGTGTTCGGATAAAAAAATTTATCTAATCAATTTTCATGTAACTTCGTAATTTCAATAATTGTAAAATGAAAAATATAAAACCGGTTATTTGACCGGCTGTAGTAGGTTTAGTGTTAAGAATCTTTTTCACTTTTTTTTTATTGTATAATCATGGAAATTCTGTTCACGATCTGATAAATTAGTGTATTAACTTCGTAAAACTTCGCTCGTAAAACTACAAACCTGAACTCCATAGACAGTAGCATCCCGCTGCCCTGCAATATTACTAATAACACCTTCTACCTCTGCAGTAGCAACATTTTCTCCCTTCCACCTAAATGTATCTCCCACTCTATCTTTAAAGTAAATGTAACCATATTCATCCTGTATCAGTATATCACCTAAGAAGAAAAATAGAAATGATTTTAAATCAGAAAAGTTTTAAATTGCATTCACTTTTTGGTTGCACATTTGACTGCATTAATTTGAATTTTTTAAGTGTAGCTTACCTGTCAGGAAGGCCTTGTCGCCTTTAACAAATACATTCTCGATTATTTTCTTCTTTGATGCTTCCTTGTCTAAGTACCCATTGAATTCTCTCGACGCGTTCCCTTCTTTTATCAATCCTATAAACATTCCTGGTTCATCTAAATCAAAGATATTTTTTATCATTAATGAAAAAAAGGTTTCTTATTGCCAATATATTAAAATGACTATACTGTTACTACATTCTTACTTATGTCCGCTCTTATGCATAATCCATTAGCACTCCTAACTGGTTCATAAGTCTCTCTGTTCACACGAATTATTGCCACAGGATGAAATGATCTGGGCACAATCAGTGGTACAAAACCAACGGCACCAGTTCGACCGTCCAAGTTCACTATTACATAATTATATTACACATTAGAATTAGACAAATTTTACTATTACGTAAAGGTGTAAACTTGTCTTACGAGAATTAAATTTGATTTACTTTGGTAAGTAGTTTTGAATACTTTACATTGAGTCATTAATATGAAAGAATGCTAAAGTTGATGGAAAAATTCCATAAAAAATTATAATTACTCATGCATAAATGAAAAGAAACCGTAACTTTTTGATAATTCAATAGTAGATTTTACATATTTACAATAAATATAAAACTATAAAAGACACCGAAGCAGAGACTTAAACTGTTTTCAATAAAATGTTTAATTTACAGAATATGTAAAAAATTATTAAAAATTTGTATGGTATTAAAAAAGTCGATGATTACCAATATTTGCGTTTCCTTCGCTTGATCCATAGAATTCGGTAATCCGGTTAACATTGAAGCGCTTGACAAATTCGCTCCAAATTTGAGGTCGCATGCCATTTCCAAACATGAGTCTCAAACGATGCGTATTATCCTCCGCTCGAGGAGGAGCATTTAATAAATAGCGACACATTTCTCCGATATACTGAGCTGCCTATAAATGAAAACAAATATTATTTATCATTAACAAAATTGTTATATGTATTCGACTAATTTAATTTCTACAGTACAATGATTTTAATAAATTCGAACTACATATAGGGACAGTCCTCTAAGGACAAATACATAGAACTTAAAATATCTTAGCTGTTTTTAATGTTATAAGTCAATTTAGAAGAAAGAAATACATATTTTTCAAAATACAGATGTTCATACAAAGAATTATTTTCTGAAAAGAAATACTTTTCACAACATTTATCTCTGACATTTTAAGCCATAGTCTCAACTGACTCATCCTGTAACTGTATATGCAATATGTATAATAGATACCATTGATATGCGACCATGTAAAGATGATAAGAAGTTAGTGACAAATTTTTTTTGTAAAAAAAACGAAAAATATTTTAGAAGTATTAACCGTATCAATAGATTAATAAGAACAATTCTCCTAATGCATAAATTAATGCAATTTCTCTTTCAGTTACTCTTTATATTATACTAAAAATTATAATATATAATATTCTAATTACAATTATAACACACTTATTATAATTAAAACTACAACATACTATTATATTTCTATATGTACTATGGAATGGGAGTAATAAGTAGGCTACGGATTTTATGATAGAAATGAGTGTGTAACAGTTCATTAAAGTTATTAAAGGAAGAACGTTTCTGTTTACTTTAATAGATACCGATGCAAACCATTTTTATTTTGCATAAATATCCGTAGTCTAACAATAAGTGTCATGAAGCTGTTAAGTTGACTAAGTTCGCTATAAAGTGTATTAGACATCAAAAAGCCACGTACGGTACAATTATATTTGATGCAATCTGTCCAATAAGCCGTCACTGAAAACTTGGGCCTTAAGACGGTTGGTATACCTTTCAAAATCGCGAAACCTACTCCCAACATTCCACCAGCCGTGTGGTATAGTGGATTCGGGTTGTACAAGGTATCGTTCGATTTCAATCCTAACAAGTTGAATGGCATTACCACCAACAAGAACCTGGAAACAAACAATTAATTTTTATAGATAATAATTATTAGTTATTAGATAATAATTATTGCTAGTAAAATCGTTAAACAACAATTGACTATTTAAGTAGAATCGTTATCATTGTTGACATTATTATTTTATGCATTTACAGTAACTCCAAAAAGTATTTGAACACTAAATTTTAAATTTTTGAAGAAACGATCGGTTATTTTTTAAACAAACGTTAGTTCTTAATGCTCTAACAGGATGACATCTAACATTTGTCTAAACAATAACCGGAGCGTTAATTAACAAGTTTGAGTTAGTTAAAAACGAGTTGTTAAAAAAATAATCAAATGATTTTTTAAAAATTGAAAATTTTGGATATGTTTTTCATTACTATAAATCTATCACGGATTGAAAGTCCCCTTTTACAACGATTTTCAAAAACTTGATGTACGATTTTTTTGTCTGTTTTGTGGAACAGAATTGAGGTACATTATTCGATCGTGTGAAGACCTCATAGTGTACCTTATATTATTCTAATATTAGCAGTACACCTTGGATATGATTAATTTTGAAATTAGACTATTTCGTCTATCTTGTTCCGTTCACGAAACACGGAATATTTATACTCCATAAGCTCGGTAAGATCGTTATGAAAACGTTATGTAAACGAAATTTATAATAATTTCGAACAAAAGTTCGCAGAGACAAGAAGTGCGATATTTTATTAGTAAAACAGTCATAATGCAGGCAGACAGGAAGCAGTCTCGGGCAAAGCAACTGCATTTACATGTAATCCCATTCTCGACGAGTCGTAAGGCTTTCCTGAGAGGATTATAGATCATTTATACGTTCACTAGGGAGATAATTCATTCTGTTCACGGAACAGTGTCTAAGAATAAATGAAAGTTAAAAACCTCTTGCAGTAGATAATATCGATCCCACTTGAATTGGAAAAAAGAGTATTGGGACGTTTTCGTGCATTGAAAAATTATCGCGACATCTCCTAAATAATTTAGAAATTATTTATTGAACGTGTAAGTATAAAATGAATATAAAAAATTGAAAATTATATAAAGTGACACATTGTTGCGATTGTAAGTTTTTACGTGGTATTTACGTTCTTGAAAAAGTTTACTTACAACGTGTACACGTCTAAATTAATCGGCAAGGTTGCTTAACATTATTGTAGTATTCTGTCTTTTCACTCGTTTTAAAAGTAATTTCATAATTCTTGGATAGCATAATTAAACAAACTTTATTGCTAGAATTAAATGAACTACTACGTTAAAAGCATATTTCTTCACTGATGTTTTGTAATAGATCCAACTTTACGATAAGTGTCAGACAATAATGAATGACCGCGTCTAATGCGTATGTCGGTACTGAAAAATTATAATTGTAGCAATGTTTTATCAAGAATTATAAAAATAATGTTTATGTGTATAGCAACGATAATTTATTCGATTGTAACCAAAGCATTTCCGTCGTAATCGTACACTTCAGTGACGAATAGTAGGGAAATAACGTTTTGATGTGTCGCTTGAAGTGACCTACATCTGCTGATCGATATTTTTACATAATATATCAACTCTTGTGTTAACGATTGTCATAAATTCTCGGTTATAATGCTTGACAATTCGTGAACCTTGACCATGTTACGTAGTTGAAGTTCATTGAATAAAGAAGATCATATAAGTTTCTTAAAAAAATTATGCTATTATATACAATGTTTTATATTACATAGTTTAAAATATATTGTATGGAAAGCAATTTCTATATTTTCTGCAAAATAATTTCTCCGTCCAGTTACAAAGTTAATGATGATTGGTCTATGAGAAACATTTGTACATATGTGTACATGTTTTGGCAAGAGTATTCTTTATTATGCAAAACGTTTTATTTACATGAATAGAAGTCAACGTTATTGTTTCATGACAGAAACCAGAATATTACAAAACTGCTGAAAGGAATTTAAAAAATCATAAAATAGACATCAGGAGTGTCTTACAATTACGCAGCAACATAAACATTGGCAGTCACTGCGTAAGATTTATACCGTATTTTGAAAAACCATGTAAAATAGTCTTCCCTGATGTTTAAATTTCAATTTCACGAATACAAATTGAATCTTACGAAACGACCGAGAGATACCGAATAGATTGCCATTCATGAGTAACATGGTTTCATCAGTCACCGTGTGTCACAGTCTTCCGTGAAGAAGAAGAGCTATGAAAGCGTACATTTAGTTCCGTCAACGCATAAAACGACGTTTCCGCCATAATTTCCCATCGACTTCTCCGACGGCGATCTGTTTTACTGTATCACTATAAGAGAATTATTGATCCTTTTCGCTTTGTAGAAACGGTAGCGTGAAGATCAGACATTCCTTTTTTTTTTAAAAAAAGTCAAGTTAATTTCCAATTCATATGGAAAAGAAACAAGTTGGAATATCGATTTATTGAAATGTGAGCTTGTCAGCCAGGAAACATGGTTGAGGATGCTACCACAAATTGAAAGGAATACAAATACCACTCAGCCAAACCAGCTTCGACCAAATTTTGATCAATGTTTGTAATTGTATTCTGTAAGCAAACGGCGGTCATTTTGGTGCCAAGACCAAGCTTTGAACAGAATTCAGTCCCTATTTAAAGCAAGGGTAGGTTCGCTCTTAGTGCGACCGACCTGCCTTCTTCACGAGAGTCAGGCTTGGCCTCGAATTTGTAGTTTTGGTGGCAAATTCACAGCAAATCAAGAGCAGATTACTGGGAAGGTGCAAACTATTTGTTGACACTCTCAACATTTGTTTAATTGCTTCTTGCTTTTCTATAACGCGATCCAAAAGGTTTTTAAAAAAACTGTATGTAAGAATTTCTGAGGTAGCAAGTGTACAGTAAATGTACGCAAAATTGTTTGAAAAGAATGTACAAGAATGCACTAACTGCCACAAAAGAATTGTAAGTATGCCATCTAAATTACTTGTAAACTATTTGGCATAAGAAAAAATGATTGAAACGAAAATTGTATCAAAAATAACTTACGTATAATGTAATAATTAGTTTTTTTTTTTGCTTGTTTATCGTGATATGCAGGACACTTTGAGCTTTTTTATTGTAAAGGATAAATTTTAAGCTTGTGGTTGAAGAGAGTGAAGGGTATATGTAGTGAGAAACTAATAGTTACTGAGACGTGTTTTTCATAAATGATGAGAACATCTTCAGCATTGCTTGCATACAAAATTATTTATAGAGAATATAACTATTAGTTTTTTTTTACCCCGTATACCCTTATAATTTTTTTGTTCAAGGTTCAATTCTCTCTTCATCCACAAGATTAAAACTTACCCTTCGCAGTGGAGAAACTCAAGGTGACCTTCATATCTCTATAAAAAAGCAAAACAGAGGAAAACTAGTTATTACATTGTATGCTACTCTTGAAATTGTACGATTTTCGTTTAAATTTTCCAGGTGGAAGAGCATTGCACCGATGCCCGCTTACCTTGAATTGGGTACTATGGCCACTTTTGGCAAACCAGTGGTACCGCTTGTGTAGATGTATATTAGCTTGTCCCTATACCCAATTTCCTCTGTCACTACCGGTTCTTCGGTGTCGGCATCCGCCAACAGTTTATTCAGATTGTATACGCCGGTTTCATCTTTTTCGGGGCTAGTGTACACCTTGTACCTCTGCACGTTCGGAATCGAATCCCTTATGTCATTGATGGCTAAAACAAGAATTGACATTTTACACGATTTTTTTCCACCGTTCACCGTCCGTAATTCCTCTGCCTACATATCTGCGAAGAACGTACGGAAATAGCAACTAACACACGAGGCTCGGCGGCGGTTTATTAAAGGAACTAAAAAATTGTTGCTAAACATAGTAACGAACCAATATATCAATGTTTCGTTTATTGATATTTCTATATGAATTTGTAAATAGGTCATTGAATCATTTCAAACTGTTTACCCTGCAAGCAGGGATGCGGTAAGGGAAACTTGCGCCTGGGATCAAAATTGGAATTTGTGCCCCCCTACCAAAGAAAAGTTTTTTTCATCAGATTCACCATGAAAAACTTAAAAAAGTACGAGCAAGGTTAATGAAAATTAAAAAGACAATAAATATCCACGCTGCGGCACTGCCTGCGAGGCTCCAAAGTTCTGAGAAAAATCATAGTTTTACTTAATACGTTCGCGAGTATTATGTTTCTTTTCCCATTTTGCATATAAAGGATTTTTTGGATGTTTACGAATTTGTGAATACAATGCCGCTCCATGTCTAAACCAGATTCGACATTGCAAAGTACTTGAGAAGATATTGCAATCACTCTGGCCAATTACAACGTTTCATTGAAGATAGCATGTTTGCGTGATTCTCCTTGGTTACATTACCCAGAATGCCACTTAGGTTTTGTAATTGTTTGTACGTAATTGTCAATTTATCGTGACTAATCACAGACTACTGTGCCTCAAACTTTAGAATCCTTCGGACCAACGTGCAATATTCTCAGCGGCAACAAATCATTTAAAAGTTTGTGTCACGCACAGAAAGCTACAGTCAGTCCAATAACAAATTTCGTATTTAGAACGGAGTAATTTTTTGAAAATCAGTGATTGGTTTACTAGACGACGTGTAAACAATTTTGTAGATACTATAATTTTTCGGAATCGCGAACAAGACAGTATTTTACCTGATCATTTAATAAAACTTTCAAAAATATGTTTTGCACCGGGACAACTTCTACATTTTTTGAGAAAGGAAAAAATGTTTCAGGCAGGAGTTGTTTTTCAGGTGGAGATGCTTAGGAGATTTGAAGGTAAACTTATTTTTTTTTTGAATGGAACCACATATTTTTGTACTTCTACGGTTGTAGCCCTTGTCGAGACAATTTCAACGATTTCAAGATCATTTAAGATGAAAAACGTAAAAAAGAATGAAAAATATACAGTAATAATATTTCCTAAATTAATGATTTTTAGGTATTCTAGGTATTCGAGGGAATTAATTTAAATCTCCCTTTCTTTTTATCAATCTTTTTTTATAGGACAACGCGAAACCAAAATAGTTTTGTTTAAGAATTTGCCGTGTTTACGATAAATAAATTTCGAAATAAATGTTTCTTTTCGAAATGACTTTCGATAGAAAATTACCAATGTTGTAGGAACACGATGCAACGTGATTGCACCGGATACGATTAATGGAAGTCTCGCTGTTATCGCCGCAATTATAGTAGTTGTGGAATATTTACCAGACGCATAATCATCCACATAAATGATACTCTTCACATGGGCAATACGAAGACAATGAATTAAAGATTGGAGTCGTAAGTTCGTGTTGATTAGACCGGTCACGACGCCCAGTTTCGCCAAACCAAGCCAAATCGCGACGTACTCTGGCCTGTTCGGCATCATCAAAGCCACAGCGTCCCCCTTCTTGTATCCTGCCTTTTGAAACACCGACGCGATCTTGTTGCTATATTTGTTAATCTGCAATCGATAAACACAGCCACATTAATTCTGCTCATCTAGAATGCGTGCTCTTCAATCTGAACAATGTTTGAAACAACAGAAGGCTTATTCAGTGAGTCAAACCGTTGTAAAATTATTAATCATTCGAATATTTATTCATCGTTTAAATCATAGTTTGAAGTCGTCAGAGTAGTCTAGAGTGAAATACAAAAGTGCGAGGTACTTTTGCATCAAGGCGCTGGAACGGTGTGCACACTCACACCGCTAGGTGAACCGTATACGTACATGGGGATTGCAAGGATCCAGGAGGCCTCAAATCGTGTCTCAATAATGCAAAGTCAAGACTTCTCAGTAGTCATAATCGCTAGATAAAAGATCAATCTAGAGCGGAAGTGGCCCACTTTTGCATTTTCGAGGGGTAAATTGCATTATTCGGCTGCACGTAGCCCTCGTAGCTGTATGAAAATGTATTACTAAAAATTGGGCCACTTTGGGACACTTCCGATCTAGATTGATCTTTTATCTAGCGATCATGATTACTAAGAAGTCTTGAGTTTGCATTATTGAGACACGATTTGAGGCCACCTTGCAATCCCCACGTACGTCTACGGTTCACGTAGCGGTGCGAGTTAGTCAGGCCTGGGTAACTAGTGCTCCGAGAGTCGATGACGTAGAATCGACTACCCCCACCCCGGCCGGTCAGCGAGAGACGACTCATCGCGGCAGGCCGGATAGGCGACTGGAGCATGATAGTGGGGGTAGCCGATTCTACGTCATCGATTCTCGGAGCACTAGGTGCACAGACCTATCGCAAGTAAACAATTGGACCGATCTAGCCCCTCTCAAAATGCTCATAATTATTAGGTGGACCGGAAAGTAATGTCGTTTCTGCGCATGTCAATATTTACTTATTATTTATTAGAGCAGTACAGAAGAGGTAGTAGTATAGACTAGTACAGAAGAGGTACATATCCGGCATTGTATGCTTGTTCAGTTTCACAAGGGTAGTAACGCAACAGTTGCTACCAAAAACATTTGCGATGTTCATCCAAGTGAATTAGACGTTCGTACATTTATTTATTCTTTTTAATTTCATTAAAAAGTATTTTTTTATTTTATTTTTTTTATTTGCATATTAGATGGCAAAAGGTTGTTGATAACGAGGATGATTACATCATTGATTACAATAAAAACTTGTTAAAAATGTATTTTTTTTTAATTTAATGTAAAGAAACGACATTACTTTCCGGTCTACCTAATATTCAATGAACTATTAATACTATTTGCGAATGTAGATGAAATTTTACTATCTCACTACGTTCCTATTTTCCATTTAGATAGAGACGAATGTTAAATATAATTTAATTAAATCATCGCATTTTTAATGTACAGTTTGAAAGTCCACTTAAGGGCTAAAAGAAATGTGTTATAAAATTATATCAACTTAAAGAAAGAACGAAAAATTTAACACATTCTATCGTTTAAATGAAAAATAACGTTTTGCCATAAGAAAAATTGGCTTTGCATTGTGAAAAAACTTGTTATGATTAAAAAATAATATTAATTTTGTAGATATAGTACCTGTATCCACTTATAACAAAAAAGTAACTTTGAATATTGAACATTATTACATTTTATAAATAATTAACGGACGATTTTGTGAAAAAATCCTTTTGTAAAATTTATTTTCCTGAAAATATCGATAAAGAAGAATTTCTGCGAAGTGTTAGAATTTATCTAATTTTAACTGAAGAATAAACGAACTTGGGTAAGATGTAAACAAATCGTAATATTGTCTAACAATAAGTATTGGCTATCTACCAATGGCTTTAGATGTAAACAGTGTTTCAGGATTTACATACTCGGCAAACTTCCTTAGTATGGTTTACGCCGTTAACGGGCAGGAGTGAGAAGAAACTGTTGTACAAGTATAAACTGTTCGAACCTTCGTTAAAAATAATTTTCTTATAAAGTAGATGGTGACCGCGAAAATGACGTAGCAGTCGATCAATGAGTGGTAAATTCTCCTTCAGTCAATTCTAGCGAAAAACGAAAAGTTAATTTTGAGTATTCTACAGCCTGTTTGAAGTACCTCGCACTGTATACATATTAAATATACTAGAATATACTGCAACATTAGAATATACTAGAATATACTGGAATATACTATAGCAGAATATACTATACTAGAATATACTGGAATGTACTGTACTGGAATATACTATACTAGAATATACTACATTCTATTATTTATGTTTCTCTAATTAATCGTGGCACTCATTATGCGAATAGCCGAATAACTCTGTTTTTGAGTGAAGAAATATGAAATATTTGATAAATTCTGATCTATAAAGACAATTTAGTAACTTTCCTTAAACTCTATTTCTGTTTCCTTAGGTCTTAGGTTTATCACCTATCAACCGGACGACACTTTTTAATGTTATTAATAAAACGAACCAACTTCTATATTTCCTTCTTCTCCTTTTTTCTCCGTTATTGTTTTCGCGTTCATTAAGATATTAATATATTACTGTACAGTTTCGTAATCTTTTGAACTCTCCTATTCGATGAATTCACAAATGCAGCTTCTAATTTCATATTTCACATTTTCCAGTCATTTCAGTTACATTGTCATTTTGTTTTAAATGATCAAATAAAAAACCATAGACAAAGTAAATAGACTATATGAATATTTCAACATTTATTTTTAAGAATTATTCTTTTCATTATTGATTATTTCGATGATCGGTGTTTCGATCACTGAGATATTACTGTAGGAGAAGCTTGTGTCCCCACTCTATCTTCACCTTCAACGACGTTATTCCGCCACGGCTCGATCACGTGATACGTTTTGTATCTGTCGTGCATGAGTCACAATGTCACGTGCTAATCCGGTATTGGCGAAGGGAGGGTAACTTTTTCCCCTCAATGCGAGTAAATTCCCTTCATCTCGTGACTCTGTACTGTATGTTATCAGATAACATTCATAATCTGACTAATAAACTGTGGACTTTTATATTAATTGTACTGTTTATTTAATTTAAATGCAAACCAAAGAAACATTTACGTTATCTGTTAAATCATTAATTAAATGAGGAACAAATGATAAAGCTAATCAATTATTTTTAATTGTTTCGTTCCAGTGTATTACGTACATTTGCGTTTATTATAAAACAAATAGTAATATTTACTGCGCCGTAATCACTTTTCAAACTAATTAAATTTTATGGCAGTTTTTAAACTTTGACTTTTCACACGATAATGTACTTTGCCGAATCGTTCCCTTTTTTCTTCGTCTGTGATACTTATTTTTATATAGAATAATATGGTTAACAAACAAACATTTGAGCCGTTTATTATGAAAGCGAGGCAACTCAATATTTCAAAAAATTCAATTTCTTAGTGTTTCAGCTTTTAGTTAACTAGAAATTATATTTAGCTTATTATCATATATATCGTATAAATTATTATTAAATTAAATTAATCAATATAATATTGTTTGGCAATTTAAAATGTGAAATCATTCACTGCTATGCAAGTGGGACAACTCCATTTGTTATGAATTATTGTCATACAATTAGTCGAGTTGCAAAGTTTTTGTCCATTGTAGATGACATAGAGATAATATCATCATTTGATGATTGGTGCATAACTTCAGATTTTATATTCATTAGTTGTATCCAATTATTTATAAAGCTACTTAAAATAAATTATTTAACGCTTTCACTAGATTTGAGAATACTCTAAAACGTGAAAAACTATTTTTATTGTTGATTCTATTATTGCTTAATCGTTTGAGCCAGTGGAAGTGTTTATCAATGGATAACTTTCTGTTAAACTCAGACAGTGATACAGGTTTTTGATAGAAGTTATTATACAAGTAATAATAATTCTACAGGGTGTCCCAAAAATGTTATACTTCTTTCAGAGGGGTGATTCCTGAGGTCATTTGAAGTAACTTTTCCCGTTATTAAAAATGTTCTCAGCGGGTTCGTTAAGGACTTACAAGGGAACATATTCAGTTGATACACGCCAAGAGATATAGTTCTTAGAAAAAATATTTGACACGTATTTTTTTTATCGGCAACCATTCACTCTGAGGGGGTGAAAACAGAGAAAACTAGAAGTCAAATTTTTAATATATTGTTTAAACAAAAAAAGTTTGTTAAAAAATTCTTGCGCGACTACATTTCCCATTAAAAAATACACATTTTCACAACAAAAATCAATTTTTTTCGACTTCTAGTTTCCCAGATATCTCAGAGTGGACGGTTGCCGATAAAAAAAATACGTATCAAATATTTTTCGAAGAATTATATCTCACATAAGTTTCATCAAAATTGGCGTGTATCAACTGAATATGTTCCTTTGTTAGTAACAAAAAACACGCATCAATCAGAGCGCGGCTACAGATGATTTTAGCGTTGGCATTAGCCGAGCCGAAATCCGTTCACTGTAGCCGCGCTCTGATTGGTCCGTGTTTTTCCTTCATAACTCCTTATCAAAGCCGCGGAGAACATTTGCACAAATGAGAAAATTACTTGAAATGACGTCAGGAATCGCCCCTTCCAAGCAAGTTCAACATTTTTGAGACACTCCGTATGTATTAAAACCTTGAATACCTCAACAGTGGAAAAAATGAAGTACTTTCGTAACAAACGGCTCAGTTATTGTAGAGTTGATCGAAACGTACATCAGAATTGGTCCAAACACGATCCTCGAAAATGAAGCATGGCTTCGTGGGGTAACGATCCACTCTCTTCTTGAAAATCTTTGGAACGGTCATGTTGTTCCGACGTTGAACTTTCATCTCAAGTTCAGCGCTTATGGCACGGTAAAGAAATCTGAAACAGAAATGTTTTTTTTCTATTAAGTAAACAAAGTTGTTTACAAGTTGAAAGCTTATTCTATAATCCATCGTCATGTATAATTAACCAGTAAAATTTCAATGAAAGATAACCTTAGGTTTTTTTAGTTAATGTCTGTGGACACAATCCAGACCTAATCCATGCATTTACAAGTAAAGTTTCTTGCGAATGTCTCGTAAACTAAAGTCGACCGCCAAAAACTTTAAGGGAAAATGTTGTTCAGAATGGTAACCTTGAAATATGTTTTGTGTGTGTTTTTGTTGGAACTAAATAAGTATCATGTTCTGTCAAATTTATGAAAAGCGTGATTACAATATGTAGTTTGTAATGAGATTGCACTGTATTTCATATAAAAATGGATAAAACACGTCATTATAAGTTCAAGGAGTCGTGATAAAACGGATTGTTTCGATAAACAATATTATGTTTTCAATATGAGATTAGCTAAGTGTAAGGAACGTGCGACTTTACTCATTGTATGAACAAAGAATGTTTGCAATACATTCTAACAATGAGTAAAGTCGTTGGACCGGTGACGGATACTTTTATAAAACGTTCAACTGTGACTAACAACGTAAGTAAAGTAAGTATACATTCTTCCCTTGACGAGATTTTGTTGGGATATATCTTATGTTGAACGAATGTTCATTGTCAATTAATTAATCAGAAAGAGGAAAGGAAAAATATATATTATTATTACATAAGAGGCAAGGATATTTTTATTACATCTGGCAAGGATATTTTTTTCCCAAGGTCATATTTTTCGGAGTTATCAAGGTCATCGGTGTTTTTTGACGCATAACATATTTTTTATTGCATTGTGTAACTGATCGAAAAATAAATTCAGATATACATACATAATAACATGACCTTCAAATGACTTTGATCTTTGAAAATTAAAGTGAACATTTTGGAAAAAATGACATTGAGAAAAAATGACATTTGCAAAAAATTCACCTTGTGTTACCATCCATATTGCATTAAAAAGATTTGTTATGTCGCCACAAATAAAGGAGACATTCAGGTGATTACATTTAGGTGGACCACCCTGTATATGTAGGTCCTAATTTTAAAATTGTTTTTACAGGTACAGTCGTTATTAAAACTTAAAATTTAAAATTATCTGTAATAATTTCACAGAAAAGAGAAGAAAATTTCTATTTATTGTACGTCTACGAAGAACGTAAATGCTTAAGCTGGTCAAAGTTATTGGCCCACCCTGTGTACCTAGATATGTATTACTCGCATACTTGCGGATATTCTGTACTTTAGCAAGACTTCGAATGAACGTTAGGAAATAAAAAAAAAGATAAAGTCTTTTAAACTTGTTTGTAGGAGATAAGTACACTTAAATAGCATCTCTCATGCAACCATTTATACATATATTCAAAATGATAGCGAACTGACCTTTGGAATACTTTGAACTGCTCTACATTGTAAACTTGTAAACTAAGCAATTTGTTATAATATTCTCCTGCATTATTATGACTGAAACTGTCCAGGATTAATAACTTAAGTATATTTGTTTTTAAATTAAAAACAAAATAATTTTAAAATGTAGCATTATTTATCATTTATATTTATCTTTTAAGAGTCATTTTAAATAAACAATTACATTATTTTTTTGTGGTTTATATTTTCCTTCTATAACAGTATAATAAATTATTTTCAGATAATTAAACAGATATTGAACAACCTTAGATAAACAACAGATAATTTCAAATTTAAATATAAAATACAATGTTCTAAATTAAATAAGAAAACAGTTCAAATTTAAATTGAAACTGGCGATATATTATTTAAATAATTACTTAATACATTTGAAAATGTATTAAATCAAAACTAACTATCCAAATATGCAACTTCAATTTTTCGTCTAAAATGCAATTGTCTTATTCATTCCAGAATTTTTAACTTTAATTACTACAATAGGTAGTATACATATAATACTTAATTGGAATATTAGTGTGCTCTTTAATTATTACCCCTATGTAGTAATTTCACAATATCCTTTCCATGAATTTTCAAATATTGCGTTTATTTATATTTCAGTCATTTTCTAAATTTAGATCTTTAATTTTCATCATTAGTAAAGCTTATCGATAGTCGCATTACATTCAAAATGTTTACATAAACACTCCCTTTGCAAATTTCGTTGCGTAACTGATAACGCTACTGTTAGTATACAGAGAGATAAGACACCAAGTGCAACTTAACCACGTGACATCTTCATTAAGTTAGCGCAATATTAAAAGTTATAAAAATGATCTAAATCGTATACTATATTTTAGAATTTCGTATTTAGAGATTAATATAATTTTACACAACTGCATAACTCATCAACTTAATTTAATGGTTTATTTTCTTATTGTATTGCAGAAATCAATTAGAGCACGCAATAATATACCAAGATTCATTTTTATGTATTATTGTTATAGTCATTAATATCGTAGAAGAAAAAATTCTTCTATATTATTTTAGACTATATTGATGCAATAGAAAATAAGTGATAAATTCAAATGTTTTTGTTAATGCTTTAAAATATATATGTAAATAATTTATTGGTTCATTTTAGAAATACAATTTCGACAATTTCGAAAATTTTTCACTAAAATCACTTTCTTAATTATCAAACATTCAAAAAACTCTGTACATACATTTTAAACTTATCTATGTGTGCCAATGAGATTCCAGTCGTCAGCTACCGCTTATGGCTTACGAAATGACATTGTTAGTATTATGCACTGAAGACACGTGTCACAATGCGTGACCATAAGATTCCGAATGATCTTTTAATACGACAACGCACTAAAAACATATGTAGTTACATTTAATTTCTAAATGGCTCGTATGTTCTTCTCGTATAAAGCACATGAATGATTTATGATAAAAATGAGTAAGTGCAAATGAAAGCAGCAGGCTGATTAAAAGTATTTCAGAATATCGACGTATCAATATCAGTTGATTAATGTCAATACAGGGAGAAGGAAATTTCTATAACGTCTCCTGTTTGTTACAATCGGTGCAAACAACTTTTATTTCGCACAAAACTCCACGGTGTATTGGTGGCTCATTTACACTTTTACATAAAACATTGGTGTAACTCTTGGAATTAGTAAATAGTGTTTGACGTTCTAGTGTTTCATGTTACGAAATGCATTTGTATTATTGAATAATTTATGAGGCAATCAGGACGTTAAAGTATCTCGGAATGCTAATAGTATTATTAGTCATTGCACTTTTTGTAAGTATAATAAATATCTAGAAAAATGAAGAACCGCGCGACGAATTATATTAATTTTTAATTGGGAGAGTTATACTCAAGTTTCACTAATGACATTCGCCATCGTTAACATCAAGATCATGCAAGGTCAAAAATGAAAGGTATAATTGGAACAATTAGTGACATTCTACCTGTCTGTACAAGGTGTCCTAAAAAATTTTGTGCATCCTTGAAAGGGGTGATTCTTGATGTCATTTGAGGTCATTTTTTCCTTCATAAAAATATTCTCCGCGACTTTGTTAAAAAATTATTAATGAAAAACACGAACCAACCAGAGCCCGGCTACAGCGGATGGATCCGCTGAACACGACGTGGGCATTGGCCGAGTCCAAAACTCATCCACCGTAGCCGCGTTCTGATTGGTCCGTCTTATTCGTTAATAACTCCGTAACGAAATCGCGGAGAACATTGTCGTAAAGAAAAAAGTTCGAATGACGTCAGGATTTAGGATCTATCTTCTCGTTATCTTACAAAACTACGTAATATTACATCAAGAATATTTATTAGTTACAGTTTTTAAAAAGTTCTATTAGTAAAACGGATGCATCTGTCGTTAATACGAAAATATCGCTTTTATCTCGACATGCAGACGCAATTATTTCCTTCATTCTCGAGCCGCTGTAACGCCCCAAGTAAATTACATTACATAATATAGTGAATTCATCACGGCTACCGCTTTCATACGTTATGAAAAACAGATGTTTCTTCCCCCTCGAATGCTTGAAAGTTGACTTCGTCAGTTGAAAATATTGCAAATTCATGAAGCCGATATAACCTATTGCAATCTGTAAATGTTTATGCACCAGTTGTATGGAGGAATTTTAAAAAACTAGAATTAACTTGCATTTTATTTTCTTAATGATACTTATGATAAATAATATAAGAAACTTAAAATTGTATTGAATTTGAATAAACTTTGTATTGTTTACCATTTATAAGGAAAATATTGATTAATAATAACACGAGCAACCTGTACATACAGTAACATTATAAACAAGCTGTAGGAGGAGTTTCCCAATGCCGGATATTTGAGGTTTCTACTAAATAAATTAATATATACAGGGTGTCCCAAAACTACTGCGTTAAACTGAAATGGGAGGTTCCTTGGGTTATTTGAAGCGACATTTTCCTTAACAAAAATGGCGTCCGCGGCTTTGTTTAGGAGATATTAACGAAAAAACACGGACCAATCAGAGCGCGACCTAGAGCGGCGAGCCGGCAGGCAAGCTTTGTCGAACGAACGACAAAAACTAGTTAAAGTCAACGATATAATTATAACCGAATATAATTCTCTACTCTGTTAATGAATCATATGAAGATAACCGAATGAATTTATGTTACGGCCTAATACATTCGATGCAGACTGACAAAAAGATACTACCATAAGACTCCAGACTTGAAATAACTACACGAAAAGCTATTAAAACATATCCGGGCGCGTGACTAAAATTAGTCATTTCACCGGCAATCACTATCGACTAAGTAACTAATCGACAGTTGTGTCTTATAGTGACTGAATCACTCTAAAATGGTTTTTATTCTTTTTAAATATCGGTTTTGATCGGACTATAAGAGTCGGTTTTTAATTTTGTTTAAATCTGAAAAAAATTCATAAACGATACTTATAACAATATATCGGTGCTGTAAAAATCTAGAGATAGTCACTCTAGAAACTCCATGTGAAATCTGCATCTTTAAATTCAAATGTTCAAACGGCGTCTCGAACGGAAAGTCTAAGGAATCTTTTGCTGTAAAAATCAATTCAATATCTTTTATACTAAAAAACTGTGCGTCTAGGAGAAAAATTAAGGACAGATTCGGAATCAGCGTAAAAAACTCTATAAGAGTTGCATAGTGAGAATCGAAAAAATTTTTGGCTGTTGGACAGTGTAATTGTAAAATGAAAAATATGAAACCGGTCATTTGACCGGCAGTGGTAGGTTTAGTGTTAAATATGCAAGCGTGGAGACGGACGAGGCGTTAGCCACTACCAAATATGATTGTACGGCTTGTCAAAACGGATGTTTGCCGTAACCCGGAACTCGCTCTTACTTGACATTACCATGCGTCTTACGGGTGAGGAGGCTCGTACCTAGGGTGATGGGGCAGGGCGTAGTTAGCCTTTATTTTTCTACAGGAATCCGGAAGAACACATCTGAAATTTGTACAGTGTCCGTGATCTCAATTAGTTCGCAATGTCCTTATGCGTATAGTGAACGGTTCTTTGTTTTAATGTCACAGTTATGGTCGCATCGTTCTCCTTTTTTTTGAATTTCACCTCGAAAGAGCTGATCACGTTGTTTGTGTATACTCGCGTTATATACTTAACAATATGAAACGTACACATTGTGAAAGCAACTTTTGAGACACCCTATACACACAGCCAATCTCATAATTGATGGCATACATTTTAAACCAGAACAACTTTTTTATAAATGGACCAAACGACTTTGGTTCTTCTACCAGGTTAGAGAGATTTGTTTACTAGATGATATGTAGCGCAAATTTTGGAAAAATTACGAACAAAATAGTAACAATTTGCTTTTTACAACTTATTCATTTAGGCTTGTGATGTATTAGGTTGTCCTGGAAGTTTCTTTCACTGTGTGTATATTCCACATTTTATTACTCCTTAAGCTTCCCCTTTCTTAACTATGCCATTGGTTTTCTTAAAAACTACTTTGAATTTTGCATCAATCGATCGAAAACGAAACGAACCTTTGAGACCACCTAATAAATTTAAAAAATGTGTTTTGTAGATTTACATAAGCTATATACGTGAATATAAATGACTAAAACGAAAGTCGCACGGTTTCAAGAGCAGCATAAATTTAAAAATTTGCTTTCTCCCGTTTTGCTTTCTCATCAAGATGTAAAGGTCACCTGGAGTCACTTTATCGTGAAGGGTAAATTTTTAACGTGTCGTTGGAGAGAGAATTGAAAGAGAAAATAATTGTAACAACGTGTCGTTGAAAGAGAATTGAAATCTATTTTCAAGTAATTTCTAATAAAAAAAATATTTGTAAATAATTTCGTAAGAGTAGCTTCCAATTCAGTCCTGCACTGTCCTACGTGATTTTTATTTATCTCGTTTCGCACTTTTATCTGTAGCACTGGTCGCAAACATGCGCCCACTGCACGATTTCTCGAATTATGGTCGGTCACTGACCTACGCAAGGCTGCACATCTTCGCCAAAAAGGTCCGTTAGGCAACCGAAGTGATTGACCGACTGAAACGAGGTGATCGCGAATCAAATGATCGATTTCTTTTCAATGCTAAATACGTATCGGGGGACAACGGCTTAATTAAACAAACTTTCGAATATTCGTGACCGATGCTCAATCAACTTCATACAAAAATAGCATTAAACTACATTAGCGGACGTTCAACGATTTTTTCCAAATTGTTGACCTTAATGGGAGAAATAGAAAACATGTCTTTTATTTAAAATTTACAAATTATCGAGACAATTAAGTGTGCTACAAATTTACGCACAGATAAATTTTGAAATCTATAATGAAAACTATAATTGAAATCTATAATAATTTTGAAGTCCGAATTTGTGTGTAAAAATTGACAAGGTTCAAGAGAATATCAAAGAAAACAATAACCTTGCAATGCAACTATGACCTTACCTTTTATACATATTTGTAGACGCTCAAGAAAACTTATTGTTAGATGTATTTATAAATAAAGTGTTTTGCAATTATCTCGTAAACTAAAGCCGACCGACAAAAACATTAAAGGGAAATGTTTAGAACGATGACCTTGACATCTTCCACACCTATTCAGGCTACGTTCAATATTTGCCTATAATATTGTAACAAAGCGCTAATAAACAAAACTTCATATAATATTTTTTCTTATTTTCACTTGTAGATCATGCTCCTACAATCTTGCCGGAAAAGTACGAAACACCCTGTATAATAAAAATTACGTTATGATTAGAAGGTAATATCAATCTTAAAAATATTCTTCTGTTTACAAAACTGTTAAACAGGAACTGTATTATATTTTGCTTCATAAAGATCTATAAATGCATTATTGAAATGCGCACACAAACTTACAACGAGCATTCGTATTTACAATGGGCTCAGTAAGATAAAGTCGATGAAGTATGCGACGTGTGAAATTGGAAAGTATGTGTCAAGCAGATGATAACTCTCGTTTTCTACATTCAGCAATCTTTCCTCTCCATGATCCGCGTTTTCACGTATTGCGCAGGATACACTTGCCCTATGCAGAATATTTTCTGATAAAATATCGAAAATCTCATATTTCATTTATTACACGTAATTTATTTATCAAATCAACCCAATAATGCGCATTTTATGCATTTTTGGAAGTTGAAACATAAAAAACTTAATTAGAAACATTAACGTTAAATTACAAGTATTTGCATAAATAAAATTTTAAATTGTTGATCACAGATATTATTGCTTTGACATAAATACTTCTTGAAGTACGTTTTTCTGTAACCTAAGAATTTCAAAAAATTGTGAAGCTTGATAATTTTATTACTTTTATGTGACATTAAAAAAATGATTACTTCTCATTTTCGCTGAAACTTACTATTTTTAATTCTTGCAATTCGTAAATGGTGTTTAAACTGTACACCCCAAAAATGTTGTACTCCCTTGAAAGGAGTGGTTCTCGAGGTCATTTTAAGCAATTTTTTCCTTTGCAAAAATTTTTTAACGTTTATGGATGCAATAATATTATCCTTCGACTAATATTGCAGTAGTGCAAGCTTAACGCGTTCTACTTTTCGCACTTTTCCTGCCGCACGGTTCTAAATGATACTGTAATCAGAAATAATGCACGATACACATAAAAGACCCTCAGTAGTCGCTAATGAACAACACTAGCACTGAAATTCTTGACACTAGGTTTACGCAGCACTAAAAGTGGCTATTTTGGATTATTTTATAAAAATAACAAGAATATATTCAGTCAGACTTCTAGCGGTTTTTACAATAATAATATGTGTTCCAAGGAATAAATGTATCGAATAAACCTATAAATGCATCTTTACACGGTCGTTTCTAGTATAGGCCGGAATATTGTAAAGGCAACGCTGTCTCAGTCCGATATGAAGTCGTTTACAGTGATCCGATCAAGCCGGTGTTGGGACATTCCAATGCAGGACTCAGATCGCGACGGAATTTACGCAGAATGGGGGTAAAACAACCTCCGTAAAAGAAGTTTCCTTCATTCGGTACAGTAGTATTTCCGTAACTGTCGGGGCAGTCTCTACCGTAACTGTCAAAATTGTATCCCCACCACTAAGGGATCCCCCTTGAAACCAGTCAAGCGGTAAACACGCTCGACGACCGAGCCACTTAGGGATCGAGTACCTATCGGCGGGACTCACGCTAATGTAAGCGACGCGAAAGACTGCAACTTTCCTAATTTTGTATCGAACCCGAGCGCCGAAAACATTAATACAGATTTTAACATTTTACGATCGATAAAAAATTGAATATTTACTATTGTTATCCTTGAAAACCGAGCTGTGAGCGACCAAATAAACGAGTAGGTCTAGTTTCAAAACGTTCGCCCGTTACATAGACTGTTTTACGATCTTTATGACATGTTTATAAAATCGGTGCATAAACAGCCGCACCGAGCTAACGTCTACGTTCGTTGTCGCGAATCGTGTCGTATTGCCATATGCACAAGATTCAATGTATTAGTTAGGACTCAGTGAAACCAAGATAACGAAGAAAAGTGCCCACAACTGACGTCACAAGATAAATTAAAATGGTGGCTAGCACTATTAAGTGTGTTCAAAATTAATGTGATGCTACAATTGTGTATCTTATATGTACTTTATTAGAGTCCCGACATAGGTATAGGATATGCATAGGACGCAGTGAAACCAAAAGAACAAAGAAAAGTGCTCGCAGCTGACGTCACAAGATAATTTAAAATGTTGGCGAGCACTATTTTGTAAAGTAAAAATGAGCAAGTAATAGAATAAAATATATAGTACAGTTACAATTTCCATAAATATTTATACATAATGAGATACTATGACGACACCCCTTTTCCCTCTAACACTTTAGCTTCGTAGTACTGCGATTTCCCAATAGACTATAGTACTTTGCCCACAACTGTCATCTCGTAGCTGATTTAATCTTGGCTTCAACGCAATTATCTGAAGCCGGGTCAATAAATCACTATTCTTAAAGTGTGTTCAAAATGGTGCTACAGTTTTGTATCGATTCTAAAATGTTTCTCGCTTTAATTTCGATATACATACGGACACAGGCAACTTCAGTATGTTTGATACCCGAAGTTTGTTATTTATAATTAGACAGCGGATCTTTATGCAAAATAAAATTTTTCTATCTGAATTACAACAAACTGAAATAGAAATTTATTTTCTTTGTTAATATGTGTAATAGGTTGAAAATAATATAACAGTATTTTTAAATTCTTCTAATGTTTCCACTGTTTTAATTTACACCTACTCATTTTTGTTATAATTGCATAAAATCCGCTGTCTGTTTATAATGTTTCCTCGGATCATGCGCTGCCTAGCTTTTTCTAAATTGTTCTTTGAAATGTCTAAAAATCTTAGAAATGTAGGTGGTGCTGTAATGTATGCAACGCAGCGTAAACATAAAAATTAGTAAACCGCCACTCATCTGTAGACCCGTGGCTTTGAAGCAACCGGTACGTTCGATACGATAACAAATCGTTTGGTACTTACATCACATCACGCGGCAGCATCTTAAAGATAATGTAGAGCTTTCGGTGGAACCTGCAGAGCACCGGAAGTAGCACCAAAGCAAGGAAGATCTGGGCGATCTTGTTGAACCCGGGAAAGCCGAATCTCGTCGCGACCGTGGCAACCATCGCCCCGATGATCCCCAGGGCTAACAGTAGCAGTCTGACGTCCATGTTCCAATTTTACTCACTCTACTCCACTGAATCTAGGTGCCCGTGCCTCTTAACTGCGAAAGACGACACAATTTAAACCTTTAGTCATTCGGTCGGGACAACATTCGTTTTTTTGGTTTTCGTCTACCTCGGACAGAAACTTTTCAATCGAATTCTTTATCGCGACCACTGTACAATAAACTTCAACTTTTTTTCTTTTCTAATCTGCCAACTTCAAATAGATGTTGCAGATTTTCGTGAGCTGATTAGATATCTCCTATCTCTTGCGCACAGTTTCGCAAACAATCAATTTTCGAAGAAGAAAGAAGCAAACTCGCGAATTTTGCAGACGACTTGTGCCATAACGGTTGTTCGTTACGCAATTGTTTCTGCGGACTCTCCCGAACAAGATGATGAAGTTTAACCTTTCAGCTGGGTAACTTTTCGATTGTGAACTCATACGAATAGATAACGAAGAACAGATACGAGGGAGAGAAAATTTTACACTAACGATTATGACGTACCTTGTACCAATGTGGATACTATGACACAATGAAGTCAGAAATGACGAATTAACTCGTCATCTCAAGTTAAAAGTTTAATATTATATTCAAACGAAAAGGTCAAGCGTCAATTTCAGTATGTAATTTTCAATTTGCTTTTACAGCTGAAAATGTAGAAGAAAATATAATTACGCAACAGAAAATGCTTGCAGATGTTCACAGAAACCGTTAACAGAAGTTAGGTATCACGTTTTTAATATACAGGAAGTCCCAAAAATGTCGGAGAATTTTGAAAGTGGTGATTCCTTAGGTTATTTGAAGCAACTTCTTCCTTTGCGAAAATATTCTCCGCGTCTTTGTTAAAGAATTATTAATGAAAAACACGGACCAATCGGAGCTCGGCTACACGAGACGGATTCCGACGCGGCGAGAGGTCCCACTAAACCACGATGTTGCTATTGGACGAGCCAATACTCAGCTCGCGGTAGCCGCACTCTGATTGGCCCGTGGTTTTCGTTAATAAGTTTTTAACAAAGCCGCGGAGAATATTTTCGCAAAGGAAAAAGTTACTTCAAATGACGCCAAGAATCACCCGCTTTAAGGAAGCATAACATTTTTGTGACACCCTGTAGAATCGAAATATTCACTTCCTGTGACATATTTAAAGTAAAATTATAAATTGTTGTATATGTCTCCAAAATTAATTTAGTAAAAACATTATTTTTGAAGAGATTATTATTTCGTCTCTATATCTTAAAAAGTAGAATATTAGTTGGAAACTACAAGAGCAATCGCGTAATACGATGAGATATTAAAGCAATTTTAATATGTTAAAAAAAATAAAGTAACAATCGAAATTATCTGAAAATTTCAACACCACATACAGATAACTGAGTATGAACTGCTGAATGTATACTCATTACATTATCGTAATATAATTAAATATTATTATTCGATCGATTAAACATATTTGCCAGAGGTAGCATTAGAGTTATTAAATGTTCATGTCGGTATTATGTAACAAAAAAGTAATAGTCTGTCATAAAAGTAATAGTGTAGCCCTGATTATGTAACTATACAATACAGTGGATCCAAAAAGTATTTGAATATTAAATTTTCAAATCTCGATAAATTGTTAATATTTGAACTGTGACAATTTCGTTAAACAGATCCGTCTGATGTAAATACAACTTTTCCTGTATTATTACGTGTAAGAGAAATTTATACGAACGTTTATCCTTTGTTGATCTCCTTTAGAGACATTTATACGAACGTTTTCCCTTTATTGATTACAGAATAAATAGTTAATTATATAGCCAAACATACAGATTGTAAATAATTGAATTTTTTTACTAAAACTTGACCATCGAAATATTAATTTATTTATTTTTTAATCTGTCGCAGGTAAATACTATTGAGATACAGAATGATTCTCATTCGTTAGTTGAAACTTCTCGTAATTCTAATTCTGAATCTACCACCGCCGGTCACATGACCGGTTTTAGATTTCGCAATTATTGAAATCATAAAGGTGCCTACGTTATTTGCTATACGAAAAAATGTTTAGACCAAAAGTTGCATGATTTCCTGGGGGACATACAGTGCTCTAATTTTTTGTTTATTACTTTGCTTTTTTATCGAGATATGAAGGTCACCTTGTTTTTTATACTATGTGTTGACCTCCATACGTCCTAAATATAATAGTTAATGAGATATTAGCAATAGTTCGATAGGTGTAAAGTCGTGTTGCAAAATCTATGTCTCTGAGCGATTCGCGAAGACGGCAATGTTTATCTGACAATATTTACCTGACAAACTACTGCTAATATCTCATTAACTATTGGGTTCAGGACGTATGAATGTCAACACTTTTATACTCAGAATTTGATACTCTATCGATCTATGCTATAAAAAATAGGACGCTCCATTTAAAAAACCGAAGGTGACCCTCGTATCTCGATAAAATAGGAAAGTAATAAACAACAAATTAGAGCACTGTATGTCCCCCAGGAAACCATGCAACTTTTGTTCGAAACATTTTTTTTGTACAATAAATAACATACGAGTTATTTGAGATCGTCACGTTGCATAACTCACCCTGTATATTATATGTGATAAAAATCGCAAAAAGTATAAATAAATTTAATCTTCTTATTTTTACGATATGAATACACATCAATCACTTTTAACGATCGGTTTAGTGCTAATCAAATAACAATAATAATCTTTCATTCCTGCAGATAACGCAAAACTCGCATGATTATTGATCACGTTACTGACAAAAAACTGCTATACAGTTACAATAACATAATTTTGTTTGAGATATGCTATTCGTAAAAAAAATGAGACATTGCTTTCTGCCAGAATATTTTTTAAAAACTACACATTATAAAGCAAAAATTGTATTATTAATTCTAGAAACAATGATTGGATGGAAAAAGAAAACGGAGGAAGTGGCTAGTGTCAGATTGTAAAAGCAGCTGCATGCGCCACCGTAACCCGCTTCTTATGTTTGCCAGATCGTGAATTAAACGTTGATTAAATCAACATTGTCTATCTACGTATTACAGTTCGTTTCTTCCATAAAATAAAAATAATAAAAGGAATTATCATTTTTATACTGATCAGCCGATTTATATGCGAGTGTATATTTTTATAGAAAATAACCTAATTTCTATATTCTAAAAATTAATTTATTATTTTGCACTTTTTGCATACTGCATATGCAATAACATATTGCCATAAGTTCGAAGAAGTAGACAACGTACTACAAAAATTACGAATCAATACTTGAACTTTGTGGTAAATAGTGGATATTGTTATATTAAGAAAGGAAATAAATTTCTATGTCACCCCAATTTGTTGTAATTGAATAAAAGATTTTCATTTTCCATAAAGATCCGCTGTCCACTAATATGTTTTCCATATTTTTCGTGCATAAATAATGTGTATGCTTTTTTTTATATTAATAAGGTCCACTGTCTGTCAGAATATCCACAATGTTCCATTCACAGCCTTTCCGATCGGGCCTTCCGCTAGTTCCTTATGTAGAAGTCGGAAATCTCTATTGAAACACAACTCGGCTGCAATGCCATTATGGTTCCTAGCTAACAATAAGTGTCGCGCAATAGAACACGCTCTTCTGGTCAGAATAATGAAAAATATCTTCATTTTGAACTCTGAACTGATATGAACTCTCAGAAATTTTCCGAAACTTTTTAATCCAATAATAATATCATTTGTTACGCGATATTACTTATGAAAGCTTACATCCAGAAACCTGAATAAATAATGATAAATCGGTTGCATTTATTGTAAATAGCATGGTAATGATGCTATTCAGTTCAGCACATACGCTAATTAGTATGCTACTAATTACGCAAAATCAAATTTGCTATGAGATTACAAAAATACGGCAATTATCCTCTGCAGTTGAGTGTCACGGAAACTTAAGAGAGTACCTAAAAAGCTAATTAAGTCAGGTTCTTTTCATTATTAACGTTTACTTCCTTCTTTCGAATAAACATTACTATTTCCGATCATTAAATAACCAACATGATAAACGTTCCTCTTTGAAGATCGCATACATGCTCGGTAGAGCACATTCACAGTAGTGGATTCTTGAAAAGATAAATAGCGTCTCGCTGCGCATCTTCAATGTTAATTATAACGCTACTGAATACGTAACATTCCCATTCAGTATTGAGTAATAATTTGTGAAAATCTTCCTTTAAATGCTTCCGAGCGTTATTCATTGGCACGTCCATAAGACACGTAGCACTTGCATGTGTTAGAGGAGGCCGCCTGCATTGATCGAATTCATCATCGTTTTGAATAAGCACGACTGCGTCAAGGAACTATTGCGTCCAATATATGCATCAGATAACTAACTTTTGTTTATACTCGAACTGTGAATTTTACTTGTATTCTATTCGGTTCACAGTAGAACCTCTAATCGTGAGAACAAATTTTCTAACTTTTAGAAATTAGTCTAAACAACGCGATAATTACATAGAAAATTGCAATATACAGGTTGTCCCAAACATTTTATGCTCCCTTGACAGGGATACTTCCTGGTGTCATTTGAAGTAACTTTTTCCTTTTCGAAAATGTTCTTCGTGGCTTCGTTAAGGAATTATTAACGAAAAACACGAGCCAATCGGAACGCGGCTACAGCGAACGAGTTTGAGCTGGGCCAATGCCAACGTTACGTTTAGCGGGACCTCTCGCCGCACCGAAATCTGTCCGCTGTAGCCGGACTCTGATTGGTCTGTGTTATTCGTTAATAATTCTTTAACAAAGCCACGGAGACGGTTTTCTCAAAGGAAAAAGTTACTTCGGATGAACCTTTCAAGAAACTATAATATTTTTGGGACACCGTGTATATAAGATAGTCATACAAAAAAATAAAAAGAATAAATTTACACAATACTGTAAAGCGAATACCGAACATTAAAATCGAAACTTCAACTGTATCAAATATTGCGAAATAATGCCATATCTTAATTTATAGAATACTTGTCTGCACGACTGGTTGCCACTATGTTAGTATGTAAACTGAAAATCTTTATGCGAGATGAAAATTTTCTTATGATTTAACTAACCGTTAGTTTCCGTTTGCACCACATAACGTTTGAATATTTCTATCTCATTTATATCTGGTATAATGAAATTTTGCATTAGAAAGACGGGCGCCTGGCATTAATGGGCGGGTGATTTAATTACAGTTTAGAAATTAATTAATAAAATTTAAGGTTTAATTAAAAATTTTAACTATTAATATTAAAATAGTAAAAATTAAAATTATAAATAAATGTAAGTTTGAATAAGAAATTTAAATTAAATAATGGTAAAATTAGTGCCAGCATCAGCGGTTAAACTATTTTTATAATTAATATAATTATTAAATATTATAAAATTAAAATTTGAATATAATTTTCAAAGATGAATCACCTGGGTATTATTTTGACCAAGTAAGTAACGTTCGTAAGAAGCCAGATGCGATTAAAAGTTTATTGAAGGAAACGACACTTCATATGCATCAACCTAATAGATATTTCACGGGTAAATAAGGGGCGGTGTTGCAACGACATAACCGCATCTGCACTCTTTGGCGTTCACCACACTGCTCCCACTATGCTCATCCCCAACTTCGTCATCGTTTCTTGAATCTGCAATAGATGCTCCTCTTTATGGCGTATATTTTTGGAAAAATCTACCGCGCTCGCGAGATGGAGTAATCCACTATCGTTCAAGTTCTAATTCCCACATTAATTTGTCGCAACGAAAAAAAAAAAAAAATACACGCCGAACATTTGAATAGCGTACCACGCGAGTAGGCTAACCACTGGTCGCGTCCCAAAATTACGTAAGATAACGCGATTAATCTCTTTAATTCGGAGCCACACAAGGTGCAACGATCAATACTTTGCATTTTACGGACACACGGGGCATCGCAATCAGCCGTTTACATTTTCACACGACAGTCTCGCAGACACCACATTATGAAAAAACTTGTCATATCTCGAAATTGCCAAGGTTTCTCGTAATTCAAAGGCAACTATAGCGCAGTAACAACTTTCAATGCCGAGCGTAATAATTGATGCCCAGAAATTGAGCGGAAATATAGCTAACGTTTTCGGCGTTACGTCGTGTCAGCCGTTTCTTTCGTTTAAAGATGTCAGTTTGAACATTTTATAGCGAATTATTTCTGATAAACATAATCAAGTGATCGCCACTAATGGTAGAATGAAAGCATAGGACATTACGATGCCACGATATCCGAAACTTCACCTTTACGATATTATAGCACACATTACACAACACAAATGTCACAATAATTTTCCACTATAATAAAAGGAAAAAATCTAGGAGGAAACTGTTTCTCCGCTCAGCATTGAACGTGTTGTAGCTATCGAGAGATTGATTCACCGAGCATCCGAGGTGCATCAACCTAATCTTACACGAGGTACCAGAATAAATTTTGTCCTTCGCCGCTGAAAGTTTATGTAAATCAAAACCATTACGCTCTCGACAACACAAAACGTGTGCTCGAGATTCAAGCACCGATTGTAAACGTTAAAATCAGTTTTCTAAGGCGTAGAAGGTACCGCACAACGGAATAAGCTTAAAAATCTTTCCGACTCACTCTATAGTATCCTCGAGAACGAAATGTAATTTTGTGCATCAAAGTCCGACGACTAGACGAAATAACTGCACTCTGGAATGCCTATGTTTAACATTTTCGAATCAACCAGACCAAAATACAACAAGAGAGTTTTTTTATAGTCGCACTAGGTACCAATCAACTCCCGAATGCACGGACTATCTTCAGCTATCTAGCGCATCCGCGTATCACAGTGCACCAACAATCTCTTTGTTCGTAGTTTGCACAGGATTACCGAGCAATCACTCTTTTTGTTTCGGTACGATAAACGCAACGCGACACGACGCGTAACGTTCTTTATTCGAGGGGCACGCGGAACATCGGAATATCCTTTTGTCCCCGTGAGCAGCCGCCACGGCTAGGCTCTGTGATCAATAATCCTGTGAGCTGCACGTAAACGCTACGCGAACGCTCGGACACGATCTATTTATTGCGAATGCAGTGGCCGCACCGCGATGAAAAGTCTGTCCGTTTGCAGAATTAACACGTGTTTTAGTTGATCTATACCTTGTAATTCAGGGACAGAACGAAGGCGGCACGGATCGATCCTTTGTGTCTTGAGGTGCTGCACGAGTCACCGTGATCAATACCTCGCGTTTCAGTGCGTAGTACTACGCCCGGCGATGATACTGACAACACTAACAGCCGGCAAAGCTACTAACTGAACAGCAGGCGACGCGGACGCGTTCCTCCGACTTGGCCGACACGGTATTGCGCCCACCACCAAGAATTATTCCTGTGCGGTGGTGGTCATAGCTGCAGAAAATCGAAGTTTTATTTTAACGGGACCCCTACCCAATGGCTTTCCTCCGGTTCCGCACGTTTCCGAGCTGTGCTCACTAGGCATGCCCGAACGCTGCGGAATCTCGCAAATTCACCTCGCATTTCGTTTTAAATTCTTTTACTTCTCCCTTTCGAAATTTCTCGCTTAAACGTTCCAATCAACGAGAAAAAACTCCAGTAATTCTTTCGACATTTACTGAAGAATATTTTCGAAATGAAATGTTCGTTGAAAACCGGCAATTATTACACTGTTTCATTAATTTTGCTTGCGTGTTTGAAAAATTTCTACATTGTATACGTGATTTTATATGCATACTGTTGAGAACAGTGTGATTATTTTTAATGTTTGTTTTTTTTTATTGTTCGTGACAACACGAATATTACTTTTAATGATGCATTGATTCTCTTACATTGTTAATAATTGTTGGAAAGTAGTAAGCATATAAAATGAATATATATATTTTCGAAAGGATCGAAGAAAGATAAGTATATTTATTGATAAATTAAAATTTAGGCCGTGCCTTTACACGAAACTTCAATGTTTATTATACATACCTAGATTACTTATGGCTGATACATATTAAATTAAAAAATGTATGATTACTTATTTGGTATTTTATTATTATTATTCTTATTTAGAGTAAATAAGAACTGAAATAAACATTTTTTATTTTAAAGAAAGATAAAATGGTAATCATTTTTTACTTATTGAAATAGTGAATTAGTAATAGAAACAATAAGTAACTCGATGTTTTATTCGTATAAAAACTATATAAATTACTTCATATAAAAAATTATATGTCAACATAAAATAACGAAACCCGATTTTCTAGTCAGTGTCCTCACATATAACTAAGTCGAAAAATATTTTTTATTTTTATATTGTAAGTACAATTTAAAAATATAGTTGCCATTTTGTTTCTATTAATCTGTGAAATAATCTACAAAATAGTTAATATTCGAAATTTCTTAAAATCAAAGTGAACTTCTCCAACTATTACCTTGGAAGAAGATTAATAAAAATTTCTTTAACTTATGCTATTAATTTTAAATAATAGGAACGTGGAACGGTAATTTTCATTTTTATTTTGTACATGAAAAGTATTTTGTAATACAGGTTTTATTAAATTAATAATTTATAGCAGAAACATACATAGATTACTTTATCAAGAAATGCATATTTTCATTCAATCTTTTTACTATAAATGTTACCACAATATGTAGTTACTATTAATTTTAACAATAAAATTTGTATTACAATTCCTTCCCTACAGCTACAAAATATGTAACTATAATTTATGACATCTCGTACGTATTGAAGTTTAAGCAAGTTTGTTGCTGTTGCGCCATTGCACCTATTAAAAACGCACTCATATAAACGTATTAATGAGGGTGTTACACAGATATTAATAGGCAAGTCAATGTGTATATTGTTGAAATTACACAAATTTTGGAAAATCAACACTTAACGATAATATAAAAACATATTTCAATAATTGAGTCAAAAACTATTCTACAAAAGCAAATAACTTACAAGTAATGTTTTTCTGCTACTATCACTAATTTTCTTAAAGTATTTTGTAATACAATAACAGTGAAACTATACTATAAGTATAAATTAAATTTTGTATCCCTTCTATTATTTGGTTATACAGGACATGAATTAAAATAATTATATTAACATTTCTAAATTATATTTTATGTTTATCTTGAACATTTGAAAAGTATTTTTGATAGAGTATTTTATAACTTTGGCAATTCGTTACAGGAAATTATATGCATATGTTATCGTAACTATACTAAATCAATGTAATTGTAATTAAACTAATATAATTATAGTAAAATTATCGGTTTTAAAAATTTAAGTAATAATTACATATCTGAAAATCAAAAACTAATTGTATATATATACACTTTTTATGAAGAGTATATATTTCAAAATATATTGTTTATACAAAATTATAAATATAGTACAGAATACAAAATTTATATTAAGCAATAAAAATAGCTTGTATTATAATGTATAGAAAATTTTGTAAGTTTCTATTCTCAGAAAAATTACGTTAACATGTTAAAATGGAAGAAGTGAAACTTGATATGAAAGAAATACATATTCAAATATAATTGTTATCATGGTATTAAATAATGCATATAGGTAAATAAATACATTGCAATAGTAGGGAAGGTTTTTTATAACCAAGGAAATACTTCCTCAAACTTTAATTTATAAATCGGTTAATTTAAAAAGACATTTTTTAATTTCTTAAAATATATAAAGTGATTATAAAATAACTTTATTTGTTTTAAATTAAGAAATAATTGTCAAATATATTACTGAGAAGCTGAAGGTTCATGCATATACATGTTATACAAATACGCAGATTTGATCAAATAACACTATAATCACTTCCTTTCATATTTTAAAAGATTTATAGGTCAAATGTGATGTGAATGCATCAGTAAGAATGTTATAAAATCGAAGAGAAGTTCAATATAGAGTCACTCAATCGCATGTTTTAATTTTCAATCCCCACAATGTTAATTTGGTCACAGCAACTTTATTATCTATATCTTATCGTCTTCAGTACATATTTCAATGTTAAATTTCTTTCAATAAATCACATGTATCGTTATACAACATTTATTATTATCTAATGAAAAAGAACCTGTTTATTACATTCATTCATGAGCAGTACTGGTATAGTATGAAAGTACTGTGATTAGTCTTTAAATAATCATTGACTCCAAATACACTGATAAAAAACATCCTGTTTTAGTAAAAATATCACGGTTCATAAAATTTGTAGAGTTAATATCAATTTAAAAAAATCAAAGGAATTCTAGTTTGTACAAGTATTAATAGTGCGATTATGCTTCGAGTGAACAACGATTTCAACACGTACTTCTATGATTATGCCTCTAAAATTGCATGTTAAAGAATCTAAACAAAAGAAGTAAAGAAACAGAATATGCACTTCTATCTTATTAATAAGCACCATCAACGTTTTATGGAATTCAGCTAATATTGTGTTTAAACGTAATAGATCTTTAATTATATCAGCTACATCATATGTAGTCAACTATTTAAATTCTGATAAAACATTAAATGCATATACATTAATTAATATACTTAATTTTTATTATAGCTTTTCTGATTCAGAGCTAAAGTATGGAATGATGGGAAGACTTAACAATGTCTTGAAAATGAATACATTTGAGAATGAGCATTCTTCTGGCTTGACAGTGAAACGTTTCAGAATGAGTATTTTTAAATATAATAACACTGGGATTTTAATCATCAAATCTTCGAAGAAAGAGCAAATGACAAGAATAAAAATTATTTTCCGGATATGTATGAAGAATTTACCTAAGTTTGCTGAGCTGGATAATATTTTTATACATTGATCTACTGATAGTAAATATTCTATTATGAATAATTATAAATTCCTTTTGTTCAATTTTTTGAGCTTTTTTTATATTCTTCAATATCATCTATGTTTAAAATATTTAGTTCTATAATATTCTTTCCTGCAAATAGTCCATATATACCATTTGATATGCTACGCTTGAAAACTGCAATATAAAATAAACAAATTAATATTATGTTGAGTATTAATAATTATATAATAATTACCACATCAAATATAATAATTACCATTCGAGGAATTCGAATTTGCTTTTATCAACATGAATTTGGGTAAACCTTGACATTCACGAGCTATGAATGTTCCAACAAGGGACAGATCAGTAATTGGCGGTACGACTACTTTCATTGTTTCTTGGACAATTTTCGTGTCTACTTCATAGTAACCTGTAAAATCAATCGTACATGTGATACAAAATGAGTTGATATCATATTATGCTAATTGCTATATATAATAAGTGACAATTAGATAATTAAGATATTTTGTTTGTAATATAAGCACATAAAATAATTTGTACAATGTAAGTTTACTTAACATATGTGTATATAATTTACTCTTAAAAAATTTCGAAACTTGACCCCATTATTAAAACATAGTGGTGACAAAATTGTGAATACTAGATAGTAATATATTGGATACAAATTCCATTTAATACAAATAATTTACAAGTTGCTATTTTCATAATATATAAAAAACTTACCAGTATACATTTTTTTGAGAAGATCATACATATTGCGTGGTGGTAAAGTTCTCTGTCGATTTAGTGGCATTACAAAGCAACATTGCCTAACAGTATCAATGATCCCAGTTTTGTTCTATAATGTATATTAAATGTACATCATCATTAAAAAAAAAACATTGTACAATCATACTACATCAATAATTTTTCAATATAATATAATTAATCTACTTGTATAATATAATTAATCTACGTACAAGGCTAAAATCATGGACGAACCGGCCTTGACGTCTACCTTCAAAATCGGGCACATCAATCTTATAATGCTCATTCTCCAAGTCAAGTTCAAATCGCTCTTTGAAAAAGTTGTTTTTCCTGTTGTCGCTATCCACATTTTTTTCAGCATCCATTGCATCCTGTTCCGAGCTCCTTGCTAGACTTTTAAACAATTCAGAGTCTGCTAATGCGCTGTTATTGCATGGTACTCTGTTTGAGCTATCATAGGGAATGCTGTACCATCCAGTCCTAAATCTGTGCATTTGTGTTTTAGCAAATTGCTTGTATATGCACAGACCTCCCAAAATACCAGTCATTAGAATTAGTAATCCAACAAGAAGTAGCGAAAATGTTGCTGTAACATTAATGCAAGGTATGCTTCTTCCAGAGAAAGTAACCAAGTATCGTCGCTCCACAACTTTTTTTGGAACTTGTGCTTCCGGATCTCCTTTTGTATCTTCCTGTTTCAAAATATGTATTTATTATTTAATTCTGTAATACAGGTTCTTAAAACCACTAGTAATATATTGAATTCTTATATGCGTACTACTTATTACTAATTAATATCACTTTAAAAAGTATTCTTCTTTTACGAATAATCTATGCCAATTAAATTTTAAATAATCTAGAGAATTAGGAGTTTGATTTGAAATAATGCAACTACAATAAATTTGTTTTAATATTAATTATTCTAAATTTTAAAAAACACTATTTTGAAATTAGAAAAATTTGTAATAAAACATGAATAATGAAAATCATAATAAATGAGATTTTGAGTCCTCATTCCAAGGATATTTCTAAATATAAGAAAATGTACTTATCTATGCGTATTATAGGACATCAATAAAGATAAATTTCCACAATAGTGTGTATAACTAACAGTAACTATTAATGACTAATAGTCTGTGAAATATTATTCGTTCAACGCTTATATTATTTCCTAGAATATCGTCGTATATACAGCCCCGTAACTGTGATAACAGGGATAGATTATTGTACAAAGAGATACATGCAACCTACTATTATCAAATTATGTATCATATGCGCAGTTCCTACGAAGCGAAAATATTAGTACCGCGTATGTAATAACAAATTTATTTCGCAAATACATCCAATAAAATCAACAGTTTGAGTCATGAAAGTAACAAGAAATGGGATGTTTATTTACAAAAAAAAAAAAAAAGAAACGCGACGCGATTCGCGAAGTGTCGAAGTATATAAAGAATTTTTATATATTTAGTAATGTAAATGGGCATATCAAAGTGAGACCGGTGAAATGAAAAAACAATGCTAACCGTTGCGTTGTCTTCGACAAACAACGGTTGTTCCATTTTGTCCGTCCTCTTGTCGCCAATGGCCTTTGTGATCACCGTCATCTTGGTGAATGTTTGGATATCAATCCTCCTCCGATCTAAATGTCGGTACGCTTTCTTGCACGATGACCGGCTTGTTGCGTTTGATCGTTGCGATTAACGATCACCGCCCTTCAACAAACGTTGGCAGCAAAATAACACGATATGTACGAAAGGGTCAGCACACTACAGCTCACGAATTGCAGAATGAACTGCATACATACAAATGCAACCGAGATTGATCGGTGACAACCGCGCCCTCAATGCACTAATAAATACACTTTTGTCTCTCCAATGTCTCGCACTTTAGGAGGCACAACGTGACGCTAGGGGGGGGTTCAAAGAAAGATTGTGTTTATTATGATTGGCTAACAAATTGTCGACACGATAGTGCTGCCCTCACAGCTAGAGACAAAGAAGAACTGATATAAATATATACATACCAGAATTTCCTCCCTGTTGCTAAGTCGCTAGGACTTGTCACCCCACTCTACCTTCCCCTTCTACGACGCTATCTCCCACGCTTCCGCCACGGCCCGGTCACGTGATGCGTTACATGACTAATCCGGCACTAGCAGAGTAGAGTTGTCAGACGAGGGGAAGGAGCACGAATTGAGGGGAAAAAGTTACCCTCTCTCTGCCAGCACCGGATTAGTCACGTGACATTGTGACATGCACGAGTCGTGATGGCGTGCAAAATCACTGATTGTGATTTATCACAGTTATCGCAGAATCACGATCACGGACGCGATTTTAACTTCATTCATGTCGTGATTGTGATTTTTTAATCTAGAGTAAACTTGCTCTCTGTCATTCTAATTCTTTATTTCGATTAAATTAGGACGGAATCGTTTAAGGCTTGTTTCGGCACGCCCCGATCCCCCTCTCCCCCAACACAAAGTGTCCACCGAAATAATGGGCAGCAGCTGATCTCCTTGGACGGGGCAGCGTCGAACGATGGAGCCGCGCCGTCTGACTCGCTATGGGCGTGGGCCTAATACAGGCATACCACCCCCTGGTAACGGAGGTCCGAGCTTAGCTCCTCCCAACAGCGCCGTGTCTTGTCCCCCTGAAGGGGGGTCGTCGGACCCTCGGAGCCCTACCCCGGGCGGTCCGCCTACTCGGTGTGCGAGGGTCCGCCTCTCGGGCAATCTAGCGACCCTGTGATAAAGAGAGTATAACTTTTTCCTCTCAATTTGAGTCAATTCCCCTAATTTGGCAATTCTGCTTTGTAAGTACGTAATGCGTATATATGTTTACATTGTATATACCAATACAACACTATTGTAGAAATATAAATTACGTCGTTCTTAAACTTTAATGTAAAATCTGCATTTTTTCGATTTTTTATTTTCTATAACCAGAACTGACTTAATCGCAGTATATGTATATAAGTATTTAACATCTGTTAGATTTTTTCAAAATTTTCGGGTATGACTAAATAGGTAAAATAGGCCAAAAACTAATGTTTTTCATTTTACCCCATAACTATAGTCCCTTTGGTCCAACAGCATCTTTTACCATCTCATCCGTCTATACCGTTTGTTGCTAAAAATCAATGTTCTTACTAAATGTGGCGGTTTTGCTGGTCGTTATCCCTTTTTCTCTTTCTTGATAGACTGCACACGATTGCATTGCAATCAGATAGTGGGGATAGGAAACGTAACAACGAAGAGGTTATTAAGCGCGCCGTTAGAGAGGTAATACTGCGTTGTTTGCGCATGCGTCAATTCCGAGGGATCAAACCTCTGACTGCCTCTGATATATATCAGTGGGTCTCATGCACTATCCACCATTTTGAATTATCTTAAACAGTAACTTGTGGGCACCAGATACTCTCATATATCTTGGAACACTGCATCCTCAGCACATACTATACCTATGTCGGGTCTATAAGTATATATGGTCTAAGGTGGTATCTTATAACTATATAAAAATATAATAACAAAATGCAGAATACAAAATCAGAAAATTCAAAAGGACGTGACAGTTTACTTCAAAAGAAAGAAACAGTAAATAAAAATTCGGAACTAGATCATGAAGAATTAGTAAAATTAACTAAAGAAGCAATTAATAATATAATTGAAAGTGATCCGCTCCTACATGGTTTGCCGACGGACGTGACAATTGAAGAACTTAAAGCTCAAATGGCAGTTGCGCAAGGACAAGCGATAACTATATATTTAAATCGTGGAGAACTCCCAAAACTCGGAATTGTGGTAATCTTTTATAATTTTTATATATGGCCTTCCTCACATTATGAAATAATATTGGTATAATACAATGTGTAATATTTTATTTAGGTACCACCTCATAACACTACAGTCTTGGATCTTAAAAAAGCTATCAAACGACATACAACGTTATCATTGAAAAGAGAGAATGTGAAAAGAATAATAAGTTGGAAACATGTATGGAAGAAATATTATTTATACTTTGAAAACATAAAGTTAGCAGATGATAAAGAAAACATAAAAACTTATGGAATCTCAAACAAAGCAGAATTACATTATGTAAAAAGGCGTAGAGAAAAAAATAAATTGATGAAAGACACTTAATTATGGGAAAAGCGTTGTGCAATTATTATATGCCCTTAACATAAAAGAACTTTATAAATAGGCTACAGTATATTTAAAAATATTTTTAATGACTACTATACAAATCATTCGTCTTCTATAAGTTCCACATTCGGCTTCAATATTTCACATTTTAAGTACGGATTGATATCTTCTAGCATAAAACAGGTCAACTCGAGTGCTGCAGATTTATGAAAATTTGTTACTATTAGTTTTTTTAAATTTGGCATTTTATATAATGCTTCTAGTCCCCTTTCTGTCACATTTATGCAATGCGATACGTCAAGGTATTCTAAGGCTGGGTATTCCATAGCTATTTTGTCCAATACCCAATCGTCAACAGTACTACATCCTCTGACGCAAAGCCACCGAAGTTGTAAAAGATTAGCCATATACTGCCAATTTTCAAATACGATGGGTTGGCCGTTTAAATCTATCGATTCCACAACAAAGTCAGGATCATAAGTTGTTGGCAATTCAGGAAGCCCATATTTTCTAATTTTCTCCAACCAAGTGTCCTGACCGTAGAGCTTCACTCTTCCACCGGATCTTAGAATGAATTTAGTACCTGCTATATCAGAACCGAGTAACGTATCTTCTTCATATCTCTTTCCTGCAGAAAATCTTGCATAATCTTTCTTCACGTGGGCCCACCACTCTTTCAAATGGAATGCAAGAAAATGGTGTTTTTCGAGTGCTTCCCGTGAAAGAAACATGTCATAAAGAGTCAATTTTATTTCTGGTTCTCCCTTTTCTCTGTACACCATATTAGACACATCCATACGTTTTTTACGTATATTGTGTAACAAAAAATTAATAGCTCCTTTTGAATTGTAGAAGTTTCGTTTAATGGTAACATGTTGTTTATTATAAAATGTTCGGTTACCCAATATTTCTGTAACCATACAAGCTGAACGCTGAACTTGACACAACATTTGTGCGGTAGAATTATTAACTTGTTTGTATTGTATTTATTCGGAAATTTATAGAAAGTTTTAAAGTGAAATTAAAAAATTAATTTACTTTAATTAAGAATTAATGTTTTTTAATCGATTGATTGAAAGTTATGCATACACTTGATTCAAAATTCATTCAAGGAAGGCTTTCGAAATTTCAGCAGACTACTTCAAAATGTAGCAGCAAAAGTAACGCACGAACTACCGATTCACGGAGAACTCTTATGTATGACCAGGTATGGTACTATATACATAGTCGTATAGTACTAGCTGGTACTAGCCTCTACTAGAGTAGGCTGTACTATATATTTATGTAAATAGAGTCCAAAAAATGTATACCACATTTATAAATATTAGTATACTTTAAAATCACTTCTACTTACCATAGTTATATTTATTATATTGCTTATACATAATTAATCAAGAATTGTATATATTACCATAATTTTCAAGACTCTCATTATTGAAAATAGGACTCCCGACCAGTGTTGGGATCTTGCGCGGGTTTCACGCGCATGCGCGAATAAATGCAGGAACGTGAGTACGTCATAAACTTGTGGGGAAACTAGGGGGGAACTGTTATTGACGGAAACCCAACGGAAAAGTGCAAGACGACACGACGAGGCAAGCGTAATTCGAAATTTTGGTAAGTTAATGTTAATATATTCAATTGTGTAATAATGGCAACTATTGGAAAAGAAGCTACAAAATTAGTAGTAAGTATATTATATATTACAATAACAAAAAAATTTTGTGGAATTATGTGGGGTGACCAAGGTATCTCACTTTAGCTCAACTTAGTACTTTACTGACGCTAAAACCGTCGCGCATGTGCGTGTAACCCGCGCAAGATCCCAACACTGCTCCCGACCCCCAAACACAGCGGTGTTGCCACGTTGTTCAGCACGGCTAGTACTATTTAGAGTAGGCTGTGGTTGTACAATGCTCGACGAACCGTAACTTAGCCGTAACAGCATACGTACGAATAAGATTTTCAAACTCGAAAACTAAGCTTCAAATGAAAAAATTTTATTCCATATTTTGTTCTTATTTTTTCATAAGGAACCACCTCGTGTCCGCTAGTACATGTTATTCGGCCGCACCCTGTATATGCGCAGAGACTTATACCGAAATGTGAATTTTTACATTTTACCTTCATAGGTTTTATACAAAACGAATTGCCGATTACTATTAAAATTTGTTATGATCATACAAAAACCGAAGAAATTAGCGGTATAATACTAATATTGTCCATTTAGGTATTAGTCCCCATGGCTTTTATAAACAATAAAAAGAACATCACTTTCTTGTTGGTACTCGCACAACAATGGGATGAAAAAATGTATTAAGTAAATTGTTGAAAAGACCGCTCTTAGGACGAGTAGAGAGTATTCTCTCTGATATTACATAAATTCAGTGGATTTAAACTTCCCGCTTGCCTATAGGACAGTGAAACGAGCGACATCAAAGGTGCCGCTCAGAGCGTCGCCTCTTGTTATATCCTTACTCTTTGGTTGTCGATTTTTACTGTTGGCAACAGTGTTAAATTTTCTGAATTTGCGTGTTGAAGTTGAAGCATTGAAGCTGTTGTCAGAAACTCTCTGTCAGAAGTATTTTTCATAGTTTATGTGTCAGACATGAAAATTATTGTAGACTAATTTACCCGTTCCGGTATTTTCATGACCAAGAACACGAGAGGTATGAAAGAATAGAAATTGAAAAAGATGTATTTGTATTTTTTATCATTTATCATTGATTTATAATTATGTATAATAAATATAAAGTATTGACATGTGTAATGCCATAATAATTATTATATTTTGATTGAAGGTATTTATTATTTTTCCGTTGGTGTAAAGATTGTTCGTCTGTGTGCCATTTATTAAAAATTTGATAAGATGATGGAAGATATGCAAGAAGAGGTTAGTGAATATTTCTTGAACATTATTTATTATTAGATTGCGGATTTTTATGTAAAAGAAAAAATTGTTTGTTTCCATCGTTTACCGTGATTAGGAGCCAAATAGAAATCTTATTGTTCCTTTCATAATTTTAGTAAGCCAAGACTTAGTACATTGAAGCTTTTAAATTCTTTTAATCTGTCTTCTATTTATTTTTATCATAAATACATAAAATCCGATATCTATTCATCTATTGTCTATGTTTCTGAATTTATACTATTATATATTATTATTTATATTTAGTTGAAAAAGATCATAAGTGAAGATAACTTTATTTGCTTGCCATTATTTCAGACTCAGTTTGTGGTAGACGATGTAAGTAAAATTATTAAGGAAGTAATAGAAGTGTCTATTGGTGGAAATGCTTATCAACATAATAAAGTCAATCAATGGACATCTAATGTTGTTGAAGCATGCTTGGGAAATCTTACAAAATTACAAAAGCCATTTAAATATATAGGTAAGATTTGTTTGATTTTACATTAAATTTCTATTATTAAATCTTTATTTAATATTAATGGAAATACTTTCAGTTACTTGTGTTATTATGCAAAAAAAATGGTGCTGGTTTACACACTGCAAGCTCCTGTTTTTGGGACAATGCTACCGATGGCAGCTGCACAGTTCGTTGGGAGAATAAGACAATGTATTGCATTGTTTCTGTGTTTGGTCTAGCCATTTAACTCAATTTAATGTTTAGAATATGCTTTGGTAAAGGTAAAAAATTAAATCGAAGTACTCAAATTTTACTTGACATTTAATGTAGCTTGTACTAATCATGGTGCAGTAAATACGAAACTTATTTCAGCTTCAATAGTTCTTTTTTAATGTTAATATTATGTACCTTTCATATTGCAAATACAATATCACCTTTTGCACATTAAAAATAACATTTACTATTTAAGACGTTTTATTTGTGTATGTTTGTGTATACATATATATATATATATACACACACATGTATGTATTTACATGTATAAATTAATTGTAATTAAGTATTTATATCAAAGGCATTTATTTTTGTTATCAAATACTTTTCGTATAAATGATGTTATTTATTACATATATTTAAGATTTACACAAAGATGTTGATGTTTTAAATCTTATACGTATAGTACTCCAGTGCTACTATATAGTATTACAGCACTATTTATGGCTATTACATTAATGTTTATGATATGAACTTAAAATACATTTATTGTATTTTTTTAAAAGTGAAATCGAATAAATTATTATAACAAAAATGATAATTATTCTTTCGTTATATCCAAGTCTGATAAGTCGGATAAGAAATCATCATCAGCAGACATCAAAAGCATATTAACGTTTAAACTGTCGCCAAATTCGTCATCTATGTATAAGTCTTCAACAGTATTGTCTGGAATGTCCTGAAAAAAAAAATGATCACATAGTTACATGAGAGATGAAAAAAATGTATTTTATACTCTTCTAACAAACTGATAATCTATAATATATTATAGTTTATTATAGCCATATTATAGTCTTTGAATATTATACTATTTTAGGCGTCTTAACTGAAGAAGAATATTGAAATATCTCCTTCATTTCTGGCAATACAGGAATCTTCTAGGTGTAATTTTTCCATTATTAACTAATAATAATATATAAAAAAATATAATATACTAAATAATTGGCAGTATAAACTTGTGCTAGTAAACTTTAAAAATAGAAATAATAAGTAATAATAGTAAGTTAAGTGAACTAATAATAACATACTATCATTAATTAATTATATCTATTTTTAAAGTTTACTAATTCAACAAGTTAATACTACCAGTTATTAAATGAAAATTAAGTTTTGAGTTAAATGTTTTCCTCCATCTTCATACATGCTACAAGTATTTCGTGTTATATGTTAATTTAATTAAATATGTGTATGCAAAAATAGTAGTAACTAAAAACGGTACTTTTAAACTTCAATAAAGTTTTACTCTTAAGATGTTATTTTTTATTCAAAAGAAATTAGGATTAGTTAAATTTACTAAAGCTAGTGTCAGAAAAAGATGTGCGTGTGTATATATGTGTACGTGGGTTTTAAATTATTACAAACTTTTATCCATTATAAAATTACTTACAATAAACTAAGAATTATTATTTTGAACTTTTATCAATCTAATATATCTATTACTAATAAGTGAACTGCGGATTTTATGCATTTATAAAAAAAATCGGTCAAATATACAGCAGCAGTCAGATTAAAAAAAATTTAAGATCATCAATGTATTAGTTGCAGTTTATGAATAGTATTAAAGGATGAAAGAACTTTTTATTTGACCCTTGTATGTACGTTGCAGTTGATGCAAACAATTTTTATTCCGTATAAAGATCCGCAATGTACTAATTAGAAATGAATCTATGATGAATGCTATGCTTACCCCTCTACGTATAGGTAGCTTGCCTAGTGCTGAGCTATTAGATAGCCTTAATTGGCCTAACGCTGCAGGTAAAGAACGCCGCCTTGGTAGAGCTCTATGGTGGCATGAATTGCAATCTTTAGTCTTTGTTGAATCGTTTAGAAATAGTAAGTGAACATTCGATTCTTTGGACGTTTCTTCATTTTTCTGAAAGCATTTTTCATTCTCGATGCTAGTGCGTTCTGTTTTTGAAGGACTTTGTGTAATCTCCGAAGGTTTCTTCAAATCGACTGTCGTATCTTTAATGCTGTCCGACTCGCACGTTTTGTCCATTTTTGTGTCGCTACAAGAAGTGCTTAATTCGGTCGACACTTCAAGAATGGACTCGCAAACGAAATTTCTGGTGAACGTTGCGTTATACGATTGCGTCTGGTTCTCGTAGTTAGTGGTGTTGATAGTAAGATCAATTTCAGATTCTTTTGCGCCTTCATTATTGTCCATTGTTTTAGTTACTGTTTCATTAATGTCCTTTTTCCTAAATAAAAACATATCATCCGGCGTAGCTTTTTCAATAGTTTTAATTTCTTCGTCATCGTTAGTTTTATGCAGATTATACAGCTCTTCGAACATGGATTTGAAAGCTTCACTGTTATGTAAGGGAACTTCGAAATTTTCGTAGGTTCTGAAAGGAGGGGACAGACAGGATACATCCGAATTCGGTGTGGCACTGCGTACAATGTTTGTAGCACGATCCAAAGCGTCTTTTAGTACTTGTAGAGTAGTATCAGTCGAATTATCCGTGTCTTCGGATATTGCTGTGTATTCTTCGTGGCTCGTTTCTATTTCTGTATCTAATCATTCGATTATTAATATTTATAGAGGTAAATATAACTGTAATTTAGTTAATTCATAAGTTCGTGCCGCGGGTACTTCCATACTATTCTATTCAGAACATGTTTAATGAACATAAAGTGATAAGCGACCGAAGTGATCAGGTTGGATGATCGAATTTAGTAGAAGACAATATCTAAAAGTAAAATAATAGGAAACAGCGAACATTTTATCTTTTACACAGTGTTACACTCATGAAAAATTATGAATAAGAAGCATTCTGGGTCCGCGAATTTTTATGCAGAAGATGCAGAAATTATATAGCTATTTATTTCCGTTTTTAATCATTTCAATAAGTCGAAAATAATACTACAGTATTTTTAAAATTCTGCCAACACTATTTCATCGCTAATCAATTATTTCGAACGCTATACAATTTTTTCTCAAATGACAATCCTTAATAGTATGTAGAGTGTTAAATGGCACGAACTTATGAAACGTCGTAATATTTTCTTCAAGGTAGAGAAGAAAAGACTGATAAGTATTAGTTTGTAAAAAAATTAGATTTATGCAATGAATTAAACGATTCATTGGGGCATAGGTAAGACTTATGCAAGTCACAATGATCATAACATTTTTTAATTGAATTATATAGAAGAAAATATTTTGGAAATGTGACTCGTGTTGTTACATTTTGGATCATAAATATACCCCAATTTATTACCTTGTGGTTTCCGATTTATAACGTATGTGCCGTCACGTTTCGGTGAGTTTGAATCCACGGTGGTGTTTTTAGTAGAAGCGTCAGTAGAAACTGTAATATTGTCGTCTGTATTCTGTGCACAGTGTGTCTGCAATTATAAAATTCGTAACACTAGCGATACATTTCTTTTTTTGCAGTATTTATATTTTGTTAGTTATGCTAAGGCAGGCATGTCAAATACGCGGCCCGACGATTGTTTTTAACCTTGGACAACATTGGATTTCTTAAAATTACAAGTGTAAATACACACGTGAGTTAGATAGATCGGTCTATTTATAGTTTGATTTTCGAGAGTTGAGACCTGATGTGCATAGTGGCTTGTGGGCAATAGGTCTCAACTCTCGAAAATCAAACTATAGTTGTATATATGTATAATTAATTAGCTGCAATAATTATCTGCAATGTTAATAAAAAAAGTGTTCCTTCTCTATTTCGAGTTTTTTTTTTACTGCGGCCTCGGAATTAATTTATACATAATACTTAATAAAGCGCTTGATGGTAAACGAATTTGATATGCCTGTGCTAAGGTATATCCACACTGAAACAACATCGAGCAACATTTTGTAGCCTCTTGTCGCCTTCTTCTCTTTTTACCGAATGTAAGAAAGAAAAGGCAACAAGAGGCGACAAGAAGTTGCTTCATATTGCTTCAGCATGGACATTTATGTAATACCATTGATTCATTTCCATAAGATCTTCTCATTTTGGCTAAGCAAATCAACTTTTCCTTTCTCCACAAAGAAGTTTCGAAAAAGCTTTCTGGATCGGAGTTTAACACTTGTGGCTGCACTATTGCTTGTTTAACGGGCATTGGAACATGAGAGTAAGGTATCTAAAAAAAAATTAGTACATCGGATTTAATCTTTTCTTTACGCAATCGAAATTAGAGTTTTTGATTTCGAACGTTTATTGAAAATGCGCGTTTTAATCCGCGTACCGGGTACACAAGTACTGAAATACATGGATCGTAATGTGCATCTGTACCGGGTGTTTCAAAATTATATGTCGTGACTACTCCAGCGTGATTCTCTATCTCTGGATCAATGGAGATTTGTTAAAAAAAGCTTGCAGCCCTGTGTTAAACTTGCCTTGAATTTCACGGTCAAATTTTTTTATCATTGTGTCGTATAGTACTTATCGGGGGGAACAAAAACTTTACTACACAATAATAAAAATTTTTTACCGCGAAATTCAAGGTCAAAGTGAATTTTGCGGTAAGTTTTTTTTAATAAATCTCCACTCATCTAGAGATGGAGAATCACGCTAAAGTAGTCACGACATATAATTTTGAAACACCCGGTAAAGATATTACGATCCGTGTATTTCAATACCCATGTACCCGGTATAAATGTTCGAATAAATGTTCGAAATCAGAAACTCCAATTTCGATACACATCTGTCTGTGTGTCGAAATACACGTGTACACGTGTATTAAACATTACACGAACTTAAACACGTACATATTCATTACACGTGTACACGTGAATTTTTAATACACGTTCAAACTCGTAATCTCTAGTTAATACGTCCCGTTCCGTGCCGTGTGAGGCGTATACGACCCATATGGCACACAACGTGTTAAGAAGATCTTTCAGATAATTCAGTTTGTATATATCTATAATAATATCATACCTTGCAATATTGATGGTTCGACGATATCAATAACGACGAATCATATTGACCTGGCGATTTGTTGTACTTTGGTTGGATGCTCGTTTTGTGACTAGCTGGTTTATGTGGTTCGTAGTTTCTGCTTTTGGCTTGCATGAGAGTTTTTTTCTTAGTTTTCAGATCTACTAGAATACACAGATTTAAAAGGGTTTTAATTTCCAACCAGGGTATCTTGAGATATTTAGAACATTTGGGAAGAAAGATATCAATTTCTTATATTTATATTGTTTTTCGAGAAACGAAGGTGACCTTCAATTTTTGAGGCTGTCAAAGTGCAATGAAATTGCACCTCAAGCTTCACACTCTCGTTTCACAGATTGAACATGAGATTGGGGACATTTGTTGAATACCGCTATTTTTATTAATTTTTTTCTAAAAGGTCATCTTCTCGGGTGAAAAGAAATATAACCTGGATGGTCTAGTCTAGAGTCTAGACGGTTTGGTATACGCTTTTCTGAAAGAATCTTTAATGGCGATTCAGTGATTATATGGACCGGATTTTTGGTATTTGGAAAGACAACTTTTTTTTAACGTTCATCGATATTCGGATGAACTCGGGACGAAAAGTTGCTCGTTGTTGCTTCTGTGTAGACATAGCACAATAATTGTTATGTTATTATTATGCGTACCTGGATATGTAGAAGTTTGAGACGAATCACTTCCGTAAAAGAAATGTTCCCTCTTGTTCGCCAAGTCTTTCTTCAACTGTTTCAAGTTTGTCATAGCATCTTTGAAAGATTCGTCGTCGGTGGTTTCCAAAGATGCAGGCGTACACACAGAGGTGACCCAGGAATCTGTACTCTCTTGCGGCGCTTTGGTTTTCTTGTATGGGTTGTTACATGATTCCAGAAAGGAATCAAGCGAGTTCGAATCCTCGTTTTGGGCAGTGTTTGCCATGTCCAAGGTGCAATACGAGCAGTTACTTTTTTTATACTTGTTCTGTATAGTATGAAGCACATTCATAGTTCTTTGGTCGCTGTCTCTGTTGCTACGTCGAATATCATCGTCGAATATATTTATTGGCTCGATGTGTGCCGTCGTTCTTACGTTTCCGATTGCCTTAGATGCTAATTTTTTCGCGGTTAAGTACTGTTTCGTCGGAGATTCGGATCTGTTCGAAACGAATAATTGTTTCGTCGAAACGCTTTTCGTTAATTTCGAACCTTCGCCCTTTGTCATTGCGGGGGCCCGCATTATTGGCAGGATGTACGTTTTCCCAGAGTCGTTGTTATTGTTCGTGTGTTTATCGACGTATACTGGTTCCTCGTCTTCGTATTGCATCTGAAAATATTGCTTTAGAATCAGCACATGTGATACAATTCTACCATACAATGGTGAACAAAAATACATGTTCGCGCATATTTTAACACTAATTGTACCACGACAAAGAGGCGTGCGTGTGTGCATCCCTTAAAAATGATTAAATCAATTTCTTCATCCAAGTACACGTTGTTAAAAAAATTGCGAAAAATCTAAATAAATTTCAGTCTTGTAATTTTTATAAAACAACGCATACCAGTCACATTTTTTCTAGGTACGGTTAATGTTAAAACGAAACAACTTTCTTAAAATTGTGTCAAACGACTTGAATTTTTATGAGATATTAGAAGAATTAATTTGCTAAATGATGTGCCAAATAATTCTTTACAGATTTAAACAAGTGACGGTCACGATTTTTAACTTTTTTTATCTAAATCTACTAAATATATGTATGTTATTAATTTATTTTAAACTGAAATAAAATTCTATTTTATCGTTGTTCATACACAGGGTGATTCTGGGAACTTCAGGTTACTGCTCTTTTTTTATTGCATCTGGCGGGTGCATCGGTGAATCCATATAAAAAATAAGATCATAAGAAGCTAGGACGTGTTACGCTTTATAATTTTTTCGTCTATCATTTTTTTCTATTTTTACTTAAAAATAAGCAGTAACCTGTCCTGGTTCCCAAAATCAGCATGTACTGATCGTCCATCAGGAGATGGCAGCGATTTCGACAGTGAGGCGCAAGGGGATCTGCCAGACCCCACTCTTGACGCCTGACTGCAGACCCCACTCTTGACACGAGGCTGCGGACGCAATTCTTCGCTTAGGTTCTGGTAGGAACGGGTCGACATAGGAGTCACCACGTCGCTCTGTTCCAGTCACACTAATACGCGCATTTGCTGTGTTTGTCAAGCGATTCGGCCAATAGCGGAAGACGCGTAGCGCGGAGTAGGGATATCACGTGGTCTCTATAAGTTTCTTACTGCCATCTGCTGATGGACGATCAGTATAATACAGGGTGTCCCAAAATTCTTGATGTGTTTTGAAGCAACATTTCCTTTGCAAAAATGGCCGTCGCTGCTTCGTTTAGGAGTTATTAACGAAAAACAGGGGAACGAACCTCCAGTCTTTGTAAGAATCTACGCATTCGATTCATGTCAAGCGTTCTTTTGTTGACATCGACCTGTAGTGCAGCCTCCAGCAAATTGTGAAGTAAAGGCGGAAAATCGTATAAATACATAATAACTCCACGTTTCTGTTGTGCATATTGTCGTACCACGTCTACTCTGCTATATCCTTTCCATGGCACTTGCACTATAAAACGATTAAAAAAACTATTGTTAATCCTAGTGAACCAATGTAATAGTTACATTATTATAATATTTTGTACATTAAATTGGATTGAAATTGGTATTCATATTGATGATAATTATATAGTTTACATTAACAATTTAATTTTTTCACAACTGTTTCACAACTTTTCATTCTACATATATCTCAAGGTTTAGTGTCTATAGTTTAGGGAGTGTCGATAAACAAACTCTATTGATTGTCCATATCAGTGTCATCCACGAATTTTTACTACTACAACCGACTCACATTACTGTTAGTACAAACCTACTTAACATTTTTCTTCGTTTCTATTAGCTTTCTAGATATTTTATTAAGATTTCTCATTTCTAATCTTGGAGGGACAAATAAATATAAATAATACGTGTCAAACGTTTTTCTATGTTCTGTAATGTTCTACTAACTTAATGTTGTAAAATTCGGATCGACTAATTTCTGTTATGAACAATTCTTTGTTCAGTGGCATTGTAATTTAATCATTAAAATTCAGAATAAAGATAACTTCTGTTTGGAGATATTCAACAATCTTGAACCGCTTATTTGCCTTTTCAATTTTGTTAGCGTAACTGATTGTTGATTTTAGTCTCATTGCACCTGTAGCAAGAACTGGAAAGTCTTATGCGCTGATTGGTTACCTCGTCAATCACGTAAACCTTGATACTTGTATACATTCTCAGCCAGTATTCGTGCGACTAATTGTAAGCATCGAAGTTTTAGTGCAAACAAATGTTTCCAAGTATACTTACAAGTTATTTACAAACATTGAGAAAATTTGCAACAAATTTTTATTACTCTTTACAACGAATTTAAGCGTGCAGAAAAACACATTCTTCGCGGAATCGATCGACATCTGAGCAAACTTAACTCCGTTTTCTTATAATATTCTAAACCTGTTTGATTTTTATAGTAGGATTGCATACTTGTAATAGTTAATCTCGTAATAGTTCAGGTTCACTTAAAGAAATCCGTGTAACGCATTCCTCGCATGCTAAACTTTGTTCGGTAACATTTCAGCAGTTTCGCGTAGTCTGCAACGTGCACTGTAGACATTTACGAAATCTCTGCCATGCTGATTTTAAAGAACTACGTTGAACAAAAGTGTAATGAACCCTTATGATGCTAATGGTCTGGGTTAGGTGTAAATGATGTAGTGAACACTAAACTTTTAATATCAGGGGAGCTCGTGTGTTAGTGTATTTACCGAGAATAAATTAATTTTAAACTTAAATTAAAGGAGATTTGTTTATAAATATAACGGAACTATATTTATTCAGATTTTTAGTGATTTTTATTGTGTAATTCTTGCACCAAAAGATCAGGAATTTCTAAAAATGCGTAAAACTCCAACAAGTATAATTTCGTTAAAAAATGGAGTTGCCTGGTTTTTACACCAAGGTCTTCGATACTGATTGAAATAATTATAGAAAATTTGGGAATATGAGGATGAAAAATACCAATTCGAACACTTACTTGTACACATTTCCCAAATTAACATGGCGAGCCCGTAAACATCGCTCGCTTTGCATGGTGTGCAATCGTTGAAAAGTTCTGGTGCTTGCCAACGGAAAATTTCGTTTCTCAACCGTTCCTCGTATTCCCTGTTTGGTTTCGGCTATAGTGAAAGCATAACGCCAAAATTCGTCAAATGAAAACAATACAGGTTAAAATACAGGTTAATTTCAAAAAGTCTTATAATTACTGCACAATCTTAATTTCTGCGCAATGAAATTGAGCTTCCTTCATTTACCGTCCCCGAACGAGTATTGAAATTAATGGGTTACATTTTATAATTTTCTCATTGAAGGATATATGAAGGTCAACATATTGCACATCGTTGAACTTGTTTTTCTATGAGCTATTGTTGTAATGAAAATATGTAATCCCGTTTAAAAAAACTTCGATGACCTTGAAATCTCGAAGAGACTTGGGAAAAATTTTCCCCTTTGAACCGAATATTCTTTTGGTTGATCTTTTTAGATGTTCATGTAAATAAGATTTTTACATTTACAAATAAACTTCTAATATTTTTCAACATTTTTAGACCACATCAACTTTCTTGTTATTTACTCGATGGTATTACTTAAAGTTCTGAAACTTTCTCCATTGTGCATGACTAATTAAGTATTTTGTGTACTTTCGCTGTATTCAACGCCAATAAAATGTAGCAGATTCATGAAAATGTTATGTCCGCTACAATGTTACATTATTTTAATGATACTAATTATGCCTGAGAAGAGGCGTGTGAGCCGTGAGAAAAATTTTTTAACGAATGTATAAATTTTGCAGCATTTACTTGCAAATACGCACATATGTAAGCACACCATTCTATCAAGTTGAATTTCCTTCGTTCTTTATTAGTTTATTCTAGACTTTTTTCAATTTTCTCACAATTTACATATATGATGATTATTAAAGTTAAATAGATAAACAGGAACACTTTATGAAAATATTATTTCTGATTAAAGTATTTTATTTATACTTTTTTACAAACACATATAAACATCTTTTAAAAATTTGTTTAATTTCAGAAATTATAAATTTTTGTGATTCACTCTTTCATGTGATAACTGAACTAGCATGGCCAACTTAACATCAAGGACTGCGTAATGCACAGTGCCATTATTATGTAATGAAACTAATTGTAATCGAACTCATGGAGAAGTATGTTCGATATGAGACAGCTGACCAAAAATAATGTCCACAACAGAGGTAACAGTCCATTGTTTATGATTTACGGGAATTTCAATGGTTCGATGAGTGGATACAATTAAGAATGTCACGGTACAGTGAATTTATTCAAAAATGAACATTTTGTGAGAAACAACATTGACAATTTCCTGCTGTGAAGTACTGTTGGGTGCGCCAATGAAACGACGGATATGACGTCGCACCCACATCATTTTAACCGCTTCGCTACTATTTCAAATAATTGGAATATTTGATCAAGTACGAATAGCCCAAGATGATCAGTAAATTTTTTTAATGTTATTATTTAGAAACATTTAAATGTGGCATTAAAAGTCGTCTAATTTTAATTTCGTCGTTGAAAATTAATAAATTGTCTATTATTCATCGATTGGTAAGTAATTTTTTGGGTAAAAAAGAATTAAATTAATTTCAAAAAATTTTTGTTATTTGAAAATGGGCGATATTTTGAGTCAGAATCTATAATTACAACAATTTTTCGCACAAAGTTGAATCTGACTCATGTTTTTTTCCTAAATAACTATTTGACTGACTGAGTTGAAATATCATGTGCTATTATTGCTAAGGATAACAAATATTTTAGCCAAAGATATTGTTGAAATTCGGCTTGCAGCCGGATTGACAGCATCATCTAAGTTAAAGGTAAGCATACAAAAAGTCCACACATCGAGAGGATTGTATAATGTTTCTTATACGGTATTAGAGTACTAGATTGCTTTGAAAACTTGCCTCACAAAAGCCCAGTTTCTATAATGAAAGCTGATGGTGTAATGAATGATAAAAAAATAATATTTATCCACTTACGTTATCGACGTGCATTGCCAGCTCCCATCCGCCGAGTTTGACGATGCCACTGGAAGCCAGATAGACGCAGTGCGAGCTGATGGCACTGTGCACATACCCGAGGACATGGGAATGTCTTAAAGCATCGGACAGTCTTCCTACGCATTTCGCTATGCTCTGTATCGATATCCGTTCACCCTGCTCGTGTATGTAATGGTACAGGGTGCAATCGACTGATTCGAAAATGGAGACAAGCCCGTGATCATCCGTCTGCGTAATACCCATCAACAATATCACGTTCGGATGTGGGATTTCCCTAAAACACATAAATCAATGAAAAATTTTCCGTCATACTCAGAGTCACCAGTTGAGGGGAGAGAGCACGAATTGAGGGGAAAAAGTGACCCTCTCTCTGTCAGTATCAAACGCATAAACGACAGAGACGAAACGCGTCACGTGATCGGGCCGCGACGGATGCGTGGGGAGTAGCGTCGTAGAAGGGGAACGGTAGAGTGGGGACACAAGTCTCAATCTGGCGGCTCTGTTTGCGACTACCGTAAGCAAATGTCAAGACATAGAAGCAGCACTTCTATGCTGATATTGTTGTGCCTGAGTTGATCATGAGTGAAAGTAATTTTGTAGTATGCTTGTTTTTCTTTCAATTTTTAAAGTACAGGTAAATTAAAGTGCATACTGCTATTACAAATTATCTGCACTGTAATAAAGTGGTTAATTTATGCCATTTTTCAATTACACCAAAGTTTCAGATACTTTTTGTCTTTCGGTATTACTAAGACTTTGAAGTATACTAGTTTATAAGTTTCCCTACGCCTAATGACTGGCGTAATGAAATGAGAAATATGTAATACGTCTTTGATATTTTACGATTAAACTGCAGAAGTTATACATTCACGATGCTTCTTAAGTAATAAACTAATGCTGTGTTACTGTGAGTATAATGAAGCTTGCAAGCGTTTTAAAGTGTGGACTTTTTTTTATCTACAATTCATTAAAAACTATTCGAATAGAGGAAGTTTTAATTCACTGTTTGTTGTCAAGGTCTGCATAGCTTTAACCAGAATGCAAAAACAATGCTAATTGAGACTTACGCGAGTATATCTAAATCAGCTTTCACTGCATCTTTGCACTCCGGATGAATATGCCTTTTTAGAGAAACTCTTGTGTTTTGCCACTCGGCAAAAATTAGTTCGAGGTATCGGTCTTCCGTGCCCGCTATCCAACCGACCTCAAAAATCTCCGAGGCTGGAACGTAGGGTATGCCTCGGAAGACAGACTTGGATTCCTGCGATATCCGTTCATTATCGTGTTTCTTGTTATTATTTTTGGCAATAAGATCAGCTCTTGTTTTATCAGGACTACATGGTACATCCGTTTCTACGTCATCGGAGCATCGTCTACGCTCTATGAAAGCTTGTAGAGCGTTTCGGTATGATTCGCTGAAAACAAAGACATTTTTTTTATATATTATAAATTTTTTAAATCATAGCAGGGCAGCGGTTAAGAATGCTAGAAATAATGGTGATTTTACGATTTTTATGAAGCTCTTTCATATGATATAAAAAATACATAGCACTTCATTTAAAAAATTCAAGGTCATCTTCATTTCTAAAAAACATGCAAAGAACAGTATAACTGTTTCCTATTTTATTTTTTTCTAATGTTTACCATGTGGAAGAAAAACGCTGACTAAAATAGCGTTGAACATGCTGTACGTGTGTGTGCATATACGAGGGTGATTCAAATATAAACGGTAATTTTGGTAGTGTACCAATGATGGGGTTAAACCCTCGGAGATTTTATCTCGTTCGAAGGCATAGTTTGGTGACGCTATGCTGTCCGAGAACCGATTGTTTACTTGCGGCGGACAATTTAAGGGCGGCCGAGAAAGTGTGAAAAACGAAAGTCACGATCGCCGTCCGATTCGAAAACAATAAAGCCATCGAGGACCGTATAATATAATATATAAATATCTCCTTCAGTTGTGATGATATGAAAAATACTATTTCAGAGACACCCTGTATATACATACATACATAACTACACACACGTATGACGTATACTGTATTACACGTATGACTGTATTACAACTTCACGGAATTAAAGTATTAGCTATTTCAGAAACACCCTGTATACCCTGTACACCCTGTAGATCATATGACGTGTTTTAACACTGTGAGATATAAGAGACACCCCATATCTATACACAAAATTAGTAAAGTTTATACTAATCGCGTCGCTGTATTATAACTGCACGTAATTAAAGTGTTTAATAAAAATATCTAATAAGAGAAGAAATATACAATTCTATTAAAATCCCTAAAACATGTAAAAGTTCATAAAAATTGTAATTTTCATGTTAACGAAAGTCACTTCTCCAGTGGTGAAGTATTACTATTTTTAAGACACCTTCTATACATATCATATGACGTATTTTAATAGTGCGAGATAAAAGAGACACCCCATATGTATACGCAAAAAGCATGTACTAATCGCGTAGCTGTATTAACACAAATAAGTTATAATTATAACTTCACAGAATTAAAGTATCTAGTAAAAGTATCGGTTGGACTTCACTTTCTGGGACCAAAAATTTGCACTTTTTTTATACAATCCTGTTAATTTTTAAGGGAAAACTCCAAAAATGCAAATTTTAAAGCGCGGAGTTCACTCATTCGGAAGTCATACGCGTGTAAAATTGAGCGATTTTTAGCGTTTTTGACAGAGACGGCCGGCGCCATATTGGTGTTTACAGAGAAAAAAATTTTAGGTTTGGCCTGCAAATTTTATTTTCCTCGGGTTCCGTAAATGTATAATACATCGCTGCACCTGTCAGTATTCAAAAATGAGACACTAGACATCGAATGACGAGATTCTGTTGACATTCTACTGGTTGACAATCAAGTTTTGAATTGCTATGCATCCCGTCCCACTTTTTGCAACTAATAACAAGAAAACTAGATCCTTACACTGTCGATATAGGTTGAGCACATTTTTTTCCCGAATAAATGTGTTCAGTCACACACTTGAAGGAGTAGTATGATCCGATAGTGTTCAAATGTTTAAATATAAATTAAAAAAATATCCTATAAATTATTTGATAGTTCTAAGTTCATTAAAAATCTTAGTTTGATTCATTACGATACGTTCAATCGGAATATTCTGTATTTGTAATATTGTAATTCTGTAATATTTTAAATTTGTATGTACACGAACATTTTTTGTGAAACTAGGAAATTAAGTATTATGAATGTCACAAGTTTTGTTCCACAAATATATAATATTTGAGAACCATTGTGAAGTTCGCTAAATTTATACTCACAATTAATAGGTACCTTAAAACAAAAGAAAACCAAGGCATTCTGGTAAATATTGATGTAAATATGCGTACGAGCATTAATTTAACTTTTACATACAGCAAATAAATTAATTTAAAGTATAAAAACATATCGAGACCGCTCGATGTATTGAGCGAAGTGTCACTTCGATCAGAAGAACCCGGTAGCCGCTGTCAGTTCGCATTTTCCTTTCTGCTGTACGTTACGAAATAGGTTAACACGCTTATGGATTTTATCGGACAAATTTAGCACTTACGATTGTTTGGATTGTTTCGGCTTGTGCTGCTTTTTCATTTTTGAGTCAAATAAATACATTTCACATTAACGAAGAAGTTTACTTCACGAAACTTCAAAACACGTTAATACCACTGGTTATGCGTATACAAGATCGAGTATCGAAATGTAAATACATTTAAAATTCTAAAGAAAATAGGTTATTGGTTATTATCGAATTCCGCGTGTTGTGATTGGCAGGACCGTAGAGTTGAATTCGCTGAGAAGTCATTTGTTCGAATAGAACGTCTTAATATGTTAAGACTTATTGAAAACTAATTAGTAAATAGTATTCTAATGTTTTGATCCTCAGTTACGTAAAGTTTGAAAGATTGTTGACGATCCGATTCAACAAGTGAATCCTAACCAATACATGCGTGTACTTACGAGACAATTTTACGGATGTCGATCGACAGTTCTGAACGATTTCCCGCGGAAGGTGCGGTAATAATGATTGCTATTTTCTCGTGTGCAACGAAGTTTAACGTAACAACAATGAGCCGGAACCGAACCTAACATTGAACTTTTCATAGGAAATATACGAGAGTTTTGGGAACCACGTGAGTTAGAGTGTTTATTTCCTTGAATGTGAAATTTATTTTGCAGGTGTCGCAAAGTCGAATTACTTCACAGCAGATCTGGGAGAAATTTCTTTCGATTTGTAATATTCTCTTTAATATTTGACAAATAATTAAAGGAATTTGAAACTGTGCGTGTAATTGGGAAAATATTAATTTGTAGTGCTGATTATTTGAAAGAATAATGGAGAAATTGTCTCTGAAATAACACTCAAAATAAATGTGAATGAAATCAAAATATTGTCTATATATTTATAAATAATCTCAATAATATCTGTATAAATGTATATATATATATATAAATAATATGAAATGTCAAGAAAAACGAATAATCAGTGAAACTAAAAATCAAAATAAAAATATTTTATTTGTTTATGGTGTCGAGGGAGGTTTTGGTTTTTAATAGGACTCGTTTCTTAAACATTTGGTCTGTTAGTGATCGAAACTTGGAGGCATCGATTAAAGTCACAAATAGTCTCTCCATTGACGACGAAGACGGGAGGGGAGTATTATACTTTACAAATATTTTCTTTTATTAACGAATGATTGTTAAGAGTATGTACATGTCTCTTATCATCATAAAAAATCGAGCAATATCCGTTTCAACGTGAGCTCGTATTTTTTCCTTTGTTCTATCAATTTCAATTGATAAATCTACTATTTATCAATCAATTGATATATCTACTATACAGGGTGAGGCGTCAGAAACAGACCACCTGATTAACTCTGTTGCTATTGGTGTTAGGAAGAAATGCATCAGATGGAACTCACTTGTTTAGGGTACACTGCTTTTGTGTTAAATTCCATCCGGCTCGCTCTCGATGTGTGATGTCTCTGTAACAAAAATAAATAAAACTGTCAAACTTCTCAACAGCGGAGGATTTACGATTTTGTCGACGATAAAAGAATTTTTTCAGCTGATGTATTTAGCCATTTAATTTTATTTAAATAGTTAAATAATTTTTTCTATAAAGAATGTCCGAATATTAGGGTAGGGTAGAGGGTTATTCCATTTCAAAATGGTCCACACTTTTGGACCACCCTGTATTATTTCCTATCCATTTGTTGAGTTCTGAACACTAAATTGAAATGGAACTCGCAAATACAGGAATTGTTTAAACGAAACATAACTTTTTAAGCTGAACTTGAGCACAAGACAAAGTTCGATTAGAAAATCCTTTCAGTTGATTACGAGAACAATGAATTGCACTCCAGTCAATCGTTAAAATTGACTGGTTCAAATTGATCCTGATTGCGAGGAATTTCCTCGTCTGCCGGTGTTCTCCACTGTACTATCCCCTTGATTCAATTGGATGAAAGCATAGTAATTGCACCTTTCAGTAGTTCATTAACTACAAAGTTTAGGAAACGCAAATTTTAAATTCATTTAAGATTAGAAGTTAACAGACGTCTTCATAAATTGAATTATGATCCTTACGCATTTACGAAGTATTTTTTTTAGATAAAGGTGAAAAAAATTGCTTCATATATTCTACTATTTCTTTTCTAGAAATGATTATGCAAAATGCATAGGCATTCCATTTTTTCGTAGAATAAAAGCTTGCTTGATTTTAAAAAATTCTTTGTGCAAAGAAATTTGTTGTATAATTGTTTGTGAATAAAGTAAAAGAGATATAAATTATTTTCATAAGAAAACTCACTTCTTATTTAAGTATCGAGAGTGTTTGAAAATTATTAACATAGGTAGACAAGATTCGATATATTTAGAAAGATTTTCAATCAGTGGCATGTTTAAAATGTTTAAATTAACATTTTGAATGTAAATTGTACATTATTTATTATAGCATATGTATGTATAATGAAAATTCAGAAGGGAGGAATCATTTTAAATGATCTTTTAAATTCTTCCATTTTAATTGATAAATTAGAAGACTTTTATATATTTACGGACTAACAATCTAATTAATTGAAGAATAGAGTTGGTTCGATATAAAAATAATTATACTAATTTTCACAACTTTGGTGCACACCAAATGATATAAAAAAAGATTAATTAAGAAACTGATAAGATGCAAGTAAAGTGCTTTAAACAGTGTTTATTCTTAAAAACGAACAAATGCTATCTCTACTGTCGTTCAGCAATTACTGTTCCCTATCGAAGTTCATCGTCGGTACACTCGAAAGGACAACTAATTAAGACTTTCGAATTTGCATTTAATACCGATTAAAATGTCCGTTTCTATTTATCTCTATATTAATGAGTTCTTCGTGTATTGCAATCTTTATTGAAAATTCAACTCTCGTAAAATCCGGGAATTAGAGAAACTCTAAATATCTTACTTCTCCAAAGAGGAAAATTAAAACATATAAGTATAGAAGTGGCACACTTTCTTGAATCAGTCATATAACAGCCATATTCTTCCTTGAATTAGTAAATTAATTATTAAAAATTGTTTTCATTCTTTAACGAGTCCATTTTAGAATATACGATCAATACTGTTTATATATAGTTAATTTTTATTAACGCATGACGTGTAGTATATGTATTTAATTGTAAACGAAAAGTATAAATAAATATTTCAATTTCTTCCTAAAATTTTATTTATATTAGCATATGGTTTATTAGAATAATGTGAAGATCTTAATTGCTGTTTTACTGTATCAATAATTAATTTATGATCATGGAAACAGTAAAATGTGGAAAGTAATTTATTTATACCTGTGGAATTATTGAAATTAAAATGAAGAAATCAGAAAATCACAGTAAAAATTCCACACATTTTTGTTTAAAGTTTTGTCATTCTGAGGACTAATTTAGAATATACATATTTTCGAATTACAGTGACACAGTTCCTTGGAAAGTTTAAATGGGACACCACGCACTATGTGGATCATACATATCTTACGACCGCATTTTCTATGTATTTCATGTGCTGGAGAATAAGGAACTAGCTACGCGAGTTTTTAAATGAAAAATGATCAGCGATTCATCGGTTTTGTAATTTGTAATTTGCTCTGGTATTTGATGCCTACATATAATTGACGTTGCTGATCTTGATTTGAAAGAGGCACCGATGCAAATCTTAGGATTCTTATCATTTCTGCAGTAATAGAGATATACTTATGGGAGATTACAGATAGTAGCGAAACGAGATTTCAAAAGTGGGATGGGCGACATGCTTCTCTTCGACGAGTGAAACTTTTACTTTGCTATAGAAATACAGAGTTTGTTATTAAATAATTCAATGTAATAGAACAATAGCGTTTTTTATGGATCTTCCACGAAGAAGTTCAAAGAAGGAGTCAAATGAAGTTTAAAAACTGTGAAAATTTTAGAGTTCTCTGAATAACAACATATTGTTTTTAATTACTTTCTAATGCGCGAAATCGTGTCACTATCTCCAAGATGCTTTTCATTATTTATTTAATAGTATTGATTACTTATATGAATTGCAAATGACTAAAAGAATTAAAATTTACTTCAAGGGGATATCGGAATAATTTTTAAGCTTTCGTTAGTTAATAACGAGTAAATTCGAAAATCTCTAGTTGTACTATATCTTAGTAGTAAACTAAAGCCGACCGGCAAAAAATTTTAAAGGGAAATTTTGTTCAGAATGGTAAATCTAAATGGTAATTCTAAAAGTTCACCAAATATGCTTCCAAAGTTTTTATGTCTAATTTGTGAAATGCGAGTGTACTAAACAACGAAATCATTCATTTTCAAACAACTGCTAGCACATTTGCTCCCCCGTACAATTATTTTAGTGAGCAGCTGACACGAGCTACAACCCAGGATCCCCTTCGTGATAAAAAAAAATAAAAACAATTTCAATTAAAAACTTAAAAAAAATTATACGAAAATTTTTGGTACTTAATCTGGGTTAATTCAGTAGGTCCCTAAACAGTGTTTGCCCAGGGCCCCAAAATTAACAGTCCGCCGCGGCGTTTAGCAATAGATGCATAATGCTTTAAAGCAATCCGACAATATGATAATCATCGGACGGCAGATACAACTTAATTTGTGCTTCAAATGGATATCACGTCGTCTGTTGACTCCGCTCGTTCATACCAAGCCGTATGTAACTATTAACGGAGAAAGCATATAGCGCATTAGTATGCTTAATAAACCTTTATTGTGCGTTCGCGTAGTAACAATTGACCCGTCTCTATTCTAAGACCCGCATCGTCACAGTTTCATTAGCGACAATTATACAGCAAAAAATCATGCAATTCGCGAATTTCATCATTGCGAACGTCAGATGCAACATGCCAAATACTATAGCGCAAGTGTACATATTGCAATTGGACACTTTCTAATTGTTAGATCGCTGCAAAGATCCTCTTAATTAGCTTATCGCTATGTAAAAGCTGAAATTATTTATACAGGGTGTCCCACAAATGTTTTACTTCCTTGAAAGAGGTAATTCCTCAGGCCATTTGGAGTAACTTTTTCCTTTGCGAGACTTTTTCCTTTGAGATACTTGAAATGATCTCAGGAATCGTCTCTTTCAAAGAAGTACATTTTTTTCTGAGTAACTGTTTCATAGAAATTTCATAAAATTCGTTAATTTTCATATAAAATTATTAACTTTAAGTAAAAATTTTATAGAATTTGTAATCCATGTAGTCAACGTATACTCTAGTCTCAACGTGAATCTTTTACATAATACTCCGAATTCCCCACGAGTAGAATGGATCAGATACTCATCCGCTTTTTGTGCCTCGATTTGTATAGGAAGCGTGCGATACAAGGAAGCGTACGATCAGTTTTACAGTCTACTAGACTCTAGACTCTAGACTGTAGCGCATAATGCAAGTCGTTTACATCGCGGTGGAGCTTCGTTGACTATAGTTAACGGTCTACCTACGCATACCTTCAAACCGCTAAAGACTCTATTCTTTTCGAGCGTAATTAACCTGTGGCTTCGATACGCTTGACAGTTTTTGGAGATGTTTTCACAGAGCAAACAAACGGGAATCACAGAGAAACTCACTTAACTATGATTTTATCTGGTCTTTATGGTACTGTTAAAACGGTAATTCTCCTTAGCGAGTGAACAATCGAATTTTAAGTAGCGCGTAACGATTTTTTTTTGTAATCGCTCGCCTCTATAACTGTAGGGGGGACCGGAGAAAGTTGACGCAGGGGCAGGTTGATAGACAATTATGTTAGTTACTTAACTGTTCCTAATGATGGAATATACGACTGTATGTGCAGACGCGTGTTGCTGTTATTCGATATTATTCCATTTCCATTATTCCGTAAGTTCCATTTTGTAGAAATAGAAAAACAACGGAGAATGTCTTTAAACTATAAAATCAAATGTTACAAATAATGTGCCTTTAATACCTTCGGTTTCGAACACGCTACGAATCCTAAATACTGCGGAGTTGTCATGACGAGTATCCCATTGAAGTAATTTAGTTCCAAATACTTCTAATGTAGATTGTGGTTGTATAATAGTACAAACTGTGTTACAACTAAACACTCTCACAAAATACCAATGCTATTATAGTTTTACATATGAGCACAGAATTTTTTACTTCAACGTGTAATTCCACATTTCGATTACCATTGAATTTGAACAACCTGATTTATGTCACAGAGCACATCACTTTCACAGAACAACCTTATATATTAAAGTTTGGTATAGGATATGCAGTATGAATATTTTAGTTAAATTCAGATTCAATGAATTAGATATATTTAACATTACCTTCCTTAACATTGAAAATTGAAAATTATAAAATATTTTTCTCTAAATTGAACTATTATAAAAATTAACTATATTTTATTAAAATTCACTAGTTATATAAAAATCTGAATGAAATTTTAATAATATTGAGCAATACAAATGCTGAAATTTCAATCATTAAAATACAACTCTTCTTTGTAAAAGTGAATTCTAAGAATACAGGATTCTCAGGAAACTGGGCTAAAAAAATTAAACTTTAATGCTGTAAAATTATCATAATAATGTCAACCTAAAATAATAGTAAATTGTTATAACATTTTTCAGCTTTTGCAAAGCAACACTACCAAATATTGCATATTAATAAATGTGAAAAGTACTGGGCTCTAAGTCAGAAATATTTCATTTGAAGGAGTTCGTTTTAATAACAATTAAGAATGTGAAATTTACATTTTTTGAGAGAATCACAGAAACTCCGAGAATTCGCACTGATCGATATCACCGTCCCGCGTGAAACACTGTAGATGTTCGGAAAAACGCTCGTGTGCAACTAAATTAGATGAAAACCACGATAACATCCACGTTCACCGTTGAGCCGGGGGGACTAGCGCTTTATTGCAAATCATCACAGCGTTTCAGTGGCGGTGGGGGCAGGTTGCAACGACGTCTGTGATAAAACATAATTCTGTCGTCAGCGTGTTACGTTATAGGTGAAGGTTACCGTGATCGTGTGTTGCGCCAACTGGCTGATAATTAGCACCGAAAACCAAGACAAAATATTCTCAAACCGGATAACGGAAAATGCTTTTCCGGTGTCAAACAAAAAAGCTGGCTAAACGAGAGTTGGTACATGATGGGAAAACTCAATTTTTAATTAATCGTACGGTACTTTCCCGCCAATATCATTGCCTCACTAGCTTCTCCTCATAACAGATACACTCCTCTTTCGAGCGCGCATGAGCGAGAAGACCTGGCCGATATCTCGTCACTGGTTACAATCCAAAATGTATCAATCTATGCGCGGAGCTGTTTCTAAGTTTAGGGAATTCCACACGTTTTCTCTTGGATTAAACTTCCCTGTACCAGAATTAAATGATTGCATAAAGTTATTCTACTCGTTTGCGTATTTTTAATGAAAACGTTTCAATCCCAATGATGCCTTGTGAAAGTGCTGACATTTGCATGGTTAATTGGCGCCAGCAGTAGACGCCGCGCCGCTAGACAAAGTGTACGACAGCTCTCACATTCCCGTGCAAAAATTAATTTGCATACCGTATCAGAATTAGTTTTTTTTTAGCACACATTTACGCGGGAACACGAAGAAATGCATATGCTCATTTTTTGACCTGTTAACCTATTAATCGTTCGATTTTACGAAGATAAATAGAAACCTAACGAAATAACTAGACGGTGGATCTGTATACAAAGTGAAATTTCTTGCAATGATTTGTAGCGGTTATCTCCTACGCTCGCCAGCAAACGGACGAACAGTCAAGACCATTCCCGCTACTACTTGATCAGTTACCAAAAAAAGGTACGCCAGCGAGTTCTGGCGCGTACCGAAGTCTGAAAACAGAGTTGGGAAAAATGTTTATCCAGATAAAAATTTCGAATAACGAATGAGAGATAAAAAAATTTTATTCGTTATTCGAAGTGTGTTTATTCCTAGTTGAAGCGTCCCGAATATCGCAATTCTTTTATTGAATTTCGCTTTATATCGGGGGCTATGACGTAACTGGGTTAGTTACGCCTAGTTGAGAATAAAAACTTCTGGCAATCAATACTTAATAATATACAATATTCTATAAACAATTGGCCTCAGCATGACAAGCTCCAATTTTTTTATTTTTTAGTTAAACTATTGTTATTAATAATTATTTATATGAGAAAATCCCCTTTTTTCTTCAAAACGTCGCCATTTTTGCAATTTTGAAAAAAAGCAAAATGTCAGCGTTCTTGCATAACCTAACGATTCCATTTGGATTTTTTTGTTTCAAATCAAAATTGTGCTCTGTACGCTGCACGACGCTTAGAACTTAAAAAAAAATATTTTTGTTACATTATAACAACAATAAATGATCCCTGAAATTTTAAATCAATCTACGCAGTACATTTAAAAAAAAAATTCTTGAAAAACAGGCCATTTACACAGGGTTCCCTCCTTAATCTAATTTCACGCAATGTCAGAGATTAACTACACGTAAAATCGCCAAATGAGAGGAGGAAGCACGATTTGAGGGGAAAGAGTTACCCTCTCTCCGTCAGTACAGGACACATGCACTACAGAGACGAATCGCGTCACGTGACCGGGCTGTGGTGGTTGAGTGGGGAGTAGCGTCGTAGAAGGGGAAGGTAGAGTGGGGACCCAAGTTTTAATCTGGCAACTCTGACTACAGCTATGTCAGCTTCGGCTGTCCCGTTAGAATAATTTTTCTGATGTAACTACATGTGTAAAAGTGGATCACTTTATTTGAATGCAGAATCGTGCATACAATATTCATAATAAGTGTCACACGCGTGATACGTTTAACAACTGTAATTATCGTATGCATTGTTATAACGCAGCGAGAGAAATGCTTGCTGGCTTGTCGCGGCTGTTCCGAACAATACAACGTCTCAGTCTGTTGGACACCGGTTCCGGAACAGATTTGGCCGTTGCGAGATTATACGCGTGCAACAATCGAGATATTCTCAACAATTTATTGTTACACACTGGACAATTATTTCCCGGGTTTATACTGGTTTTCGAGACTGTTTTCTCACTAATTTTTACGATTTTTAAGAACCTCTAATATTCGCAGCTTTCTAATTCATTTAAAAAAATTTTACTATAATTTGTTTCAAGGAAAAAACAAAATTTTTATTTTATTTTTCGCGCTTTAAAATGCTTAAGACAAAGAAATAGTGCAATATCTTGTATTCCTGTTTATCGTCGGTTTTAAACAAGTATGCAGAAAACAAATTATGTATGAATTATAGTAATTTAACATTGTTTAATGTACATTATCACGACGGACAAATAACTGAACGACAATCAGAATGACCGTAATTTGCAAAATAAGAAACAAGTAACTATGTAATAAAGAATATTTTATTGAAACCAACAACACGTTTACAAATGTTTACTTTGCGTCCATTATAAATCGTAGATAAACTAATTAGAATTTGTGAAATCTAATGATTTGATTTTTACTCATATATTTTCTTAAATTACCGTCATTAAGTCTGCAAGTAATGATAAAATTGCATTCACTTCGTGAACGATGCGCAAATGTAATTCGTCCATTTGACTTTAGCACGTATCAAGAAATAGGGGGCGTACGTTACGCATGCAACGGGAATAACGATTGAACGAGACATTGTCCCTGCCACAAATTTGTTTTCTTTCTGAAGGTTAGCTTAAGTTCTCCTTGTAAATGTATACATTTACCTTTCATGAGAGGTTATCATTTCGACTTGAAAATTGGCTGGAACCTGCCAGGTATTCCTCTAAGTATTGTATGCATGTATATTTTAAAATCTGTAGTGTATATTAAAGGATTGTACAAACAAAAATTTAGATTTAGTAAATATTTTACAAGACCATGTATGCCATGTATGTTTTACCTCGTTGAAGAATTAACATGACAATATTTTTTAAGTTACTGTCTATAGAACCTGTTCTGATGTTTGTCCATTTTATAAAATTACAATATACAATTAATACAGAATTCAAAGTTAAATAAAAGTGTTAAGGGGACTTATTTCATTTAAATAGCATTTTTTAATCATTTAATTACAGTTTATGGAGCGTGAAGAAAGACCATTAAACTTTTTGTTGGGTTTGTAGTCGTACGAGTCTCATTGGTGATTAGCGACTACTTTTGCGATATTCGTGTAAATGGATTTTTCAGATTTATATCGCTAATTGAAGAAATGATTGAAGTTAAATGTCTTCCAGATTGATTTAAAACTTATGCCTGCTTCTCGTGCGGTTTTTGCAGAACAATTTCGGAGTATATGCGGTTAATTGCCATGACTCTGTTACACGAGTTGCATTTTCCTAGAGTATCCTTCATTATCGTATGACCGTGTGTTAGCCGGCTGTGTTCGATTCGTATTCAGGTTAATCTTTAACAAATGGTTTCTCCTTTGAGATCCAAAGACTGGCGAATTCTATCTCTTATTTGAGATGGTAAAATCATTATTAATTATAACTGTAAAGTACTGTAGGCAATTAGTTGAATTACAAAATGATGCACAAAATAAAAATATTCACATATTCGTACTAACATTCGGAAACTTTTAAAAGACGATAACTTTTTTAATATTGAACCATACGACTTCGAATTTTTTTGAGAAGTTGGAAGAATTAATTTGTTACGTAACGTGAAAAGAATTTTTGAAAAAACAATTGCAATTAGTTGGAGTTGTAGAGAAAATACTAATAGTTGCATTTTACAACTTTTTTGTGTGGGTTAATTTTGAATTTAAATAAAATACGTTTTGTTGATCTGTGTTAATTGTATGCACTGTGAAAGTTTCATCGAAATCGGTTGATGCGGGAAAACACGACAGGCATTGAAAGAATCCTTAGAGCTGAAAATCGTGAAAAACTGCAATTTTTACCATCATTAAACGTTTGTAGCTTACCGACTGATTTTGATGAAATTTTCAGAATATGTTTAATCGATACAAATCTACGAAACGTGTTTTCTAAATTTTCAAGCTCACATAAAAAAGCTGCAAAATACAACTTTTAGTATTTTCTCTGTAATTCCGACCAATCGCAATTTCTTTCAAAAATTCTTTTCACGTTACGTAACAAACCAATTGTTCTAAGTTATCATAAAACTCCAAGTCATATGGTGCAATATTAAAAAAGTTATCGTCTTTTTAAGTGTCGAATATTAGTAAGGAGTCACTGTACACATAAATACATGGTGTCCGAAAAATGTTGTACTTCTTTGAAATGGGTGGTCACTGAGGTCATTTGAAGTAACTTTTTCCTTTGCAAAAATGCTTTCCACGGTTTTGTTAAGAAGTTCTTAACAAAAAGCTTGAATCCTGGTGCGACTACAATCGACGCTTTTATCAAGTTAGAAATGAAATAAACATACTGATTTAATATTCAACATATTTTTTATTAAGAGTGTACCTCATGTTTTAATTCTGTTTATTGGCAAACGTTTGTGTCTGTACTGATAAATGTTTGTGTACCTCGAATGGGGGTGAAACATTTCTGGAACACCCTGTATGTTTGGGATGTTAAAAATTATCCGAATAATTACGATACTTTATTTTAGGATTGCATTAGTGTATTTGAAATTTTACTGAAATATCATTATAGTAAAACTGTTCGTGTCTATTTGATGATACGAATCAACCAAGTGAATAATTGCTGATTTGACAGTGATGATTGGAGAGTCTATAAAAAGAACATTTGCAAAATGTGTGGCCAAGTAGACAAACTTTTTAGGCTGTGACGCTCTTATCGCTGATGATTGTAGAGGTCGTAGCACTCTCGAGGTTGTAACGAGAATTGCAATGTAATTACGTTCGCGAGTCTTTAAAACAAGCCTTTGTAAATACACAAGACTGTTCTGTAACAACAACTGCGACATTTACTATCCGACAGTTGGTGTTTCATGTGCTTACGCATTCTAGTTTTCAAGCAAACATTGTCATCCAATGTGTCGTTAAGAAATTGTTAAAATGAAAGTTAACTTTTAGCAATAGAGCTTGTTCCATACCAACGACTTGTTATTTTAGAAAATATTTCACTCTTCAAAAAAAAACTCTTAATAAAAAAATGTTGAATATTAAATCAGTATATTTATTTCATTTTTAACTTGATGAAAACATACGCACATAGAGTTTTCAGTGTAAATTGGTAAATTTGCTGAAGAAATGGAAACGAATCATTCGAAAAAATTTAGTTAGAGTTAGAACTAATCACATGTGCGATAAACACGTTTGGTAATCGTATTACTAAGACAACGGTTAAGGTTGCTTCACAATAGCACTTGTCAAACGTACCTACGTCATGAACCGTTATCACTGAATAATTGAATATTGTATCTTTGTAGCTGGTTGATTTTGCAGCGTTTCTAATTGTGTAAAATAAAGAATTGGAATATGAAAAGAATGTTTATTTTGGTTTTAGTCTATTAAAGCCAACTGTTTGTTATTTATTTGAACTTTTAAACTTTTATACAATTACTAGGCTGCGAATTTGATGAATTTATAGCGAAAATGAGTGGATCAAATATAAAAGAGTACGAACATTTAAAGCATTTAAAAATACTGTTGGAGTAAATGTTAACAATTTCTATTTTGGATTGAAATCCGCAGTCTAATATTTACATATGTAGATCATCGTTATTGAAAACTGTAACCATATATGTGTGCTTCTGATAATGTAATAAAAATTTAACTTCGATTTTTCTTATTGACGAGGGAAATGAATATCAATTCAGTTCCTGTTTTTCTAAGTGGGTCTTCAGATACGTAAACGTTCGCGGCCTGATTACTACAGCGGAACGTTAATTAACAAGATTTTCGAGTTACGAGATTTAAGAGTTTCGAGTTAGAATGGAGAAATTTATTTAACAATTTCCAATGAATGCACCTGATCGTGGTACGGTTAATGTTAATAAATCCTTGTACAATTAATCGCAACGAACAGTTTGTAGATAGGACTTGTCGCCTCACTTACAATTAACCTTCTACAGCAGCAACAACTTGAGCACACTTACGTGTGGATGTTATTGACACAATCGTTCAAAGTCGCATGTCCCCGAACACGCAGAATGTCAACGCAATTGCCTCAAATAATTTTCAGTTAATATACAGGGTGTCTAAAAAAAATGTCGGACAACCCTGAATGCGATGGTTCCTTAGGTTATTTGAAGTAATTTTTTCCTAGGCTTTTCCTAAGCAAAAATTTTCGCCTCGGTTTTCTTAGAGTTATTAATAAAAAAACACGGACCAATCAGAGCGAGGCTACAGCGGACAAATTTTAGCTTGGCCAATGGCAACTCAGCAGGATGTATCTATGAAGAAAAACGTTACTCAAATGACCAAGAACCACCCCTTTCAAAGTTTTCCAACATTTTTGAGACAACCTGTATATACGTAAACACTGGAGAAGCAATAAAATTACAAACAATTCAAAATTCATATTTCATTATCTAATCAATATTCTATTTCAATAGTTATTATTTACTAGTTACTATTAGTATTATTATTATTACTTATTATTAGTATTATTATTAGTACTATTAGAAGTTTTGTATATTTCTAAATGTAAATGTATATTTGCAAATGTAAATATAAATGTACAAAATATTTACAGTCACAGAACATGCACTTATTAAAATATACAGTTTTTCAGGGGATTACACACATAGATCAGTGTTGATCACATTTCACTTGAAATTAAATAACAAACAATCATTTCAAATAATGTATAATTTTAAATACTTTATTATTTGCATTTCACAAAGATTATCTGAACAATTATTTTTCAAATAATTTATGGGCGCTTCTGAAATTATTTGAGATAATATTTCAAATAAACTTAACAACATTATTATTATTAGAAACAATATTATTTGAAATATCGTTTGAAATAACATGTTATTTTTTAATTATTTAAGATAATATTATTGTTCTTCGAAATTATGTCCGATAATCTGATTATGAGGTTCGAGTCCGGTTTATACAGACATCCTTCGCCGTATATTATTTTCAAGATAATTCTTTTTGTCAAACTCGATACAAAAACGATAAAGAAATAATACATTACTTGAAACTGCTATAATATCAGACGAATCAGTATTATTTTTCCATATTTCGTACTTTGAAATTTTGATCGCGTTACGCGGTGTTCCGCGGTAAATTTAAAAATGAAGAGTCTGTTGGGATAGAGGAAAAAATTGTAAAAACAAAAGACTTACTTTCTGAGCCACTTGAACATTCCCATCATGCCCATCGCGCACGTGGCGCATCGGCCGACGGCGAGCAGGTAAGACTCGGCTAGCTGACAGGTAAGCACTGTGACACTAGTGATCAACGCGATTAAAAGCCTGCTTGCCGGGGATCGGCGATCGCGAAGATCGAGCCGATCAAGCCCGTCCGCGTCTTTTTCACGACTGACGACGAGCTGTCGAGCGTCGGCTTCGGCCCGACACGTCGCTCTGGTTCTGACACTTCTGACCGGCTGCCGCTTCGCGTTCGCACTGAATCCGATCCCTTGCACGATCGCTGCCCCACTACCGATGTCCTGGCCGAATCTCCCGTGTCCTCGAGAGCTGTTCCTTTCGAAATTTCAACCAGCGCAAAAAAATTGTTAGTTTACCCTCCGAGGCGAGGACCTTGAAATTCTGCGTCGCAGCACCGCGAGCCTATTTATTTGAGGTAATAACTGGGCGACAACTTTATACACTAAACTGCATTAATATTCGGATATTCGTTTTTTTATTTATGGTTTTATGTCGCATCAACTGCCACGTTATTAGCGACATCATAAAATAAGTCACTGTACACATACGCGACATTGTAAAATTAAATCAAACAACTTGAGAGATATTGAAGGAGCTATCCTAAGTGCCATTTTTTAAAAGAAATTTTAGGAATTTTTTCAGGAGAACTATTAAACTTTTTACATTAGGATTTTGGATATAGGATTAGGATATTTTTTTACAGAGCATGTTTTAGAATGAAATGTGTTCGTTGTTGTCACGATTCCGTTCTTTCCGTTGATCGAAAGCAAAAGAAATGAGAAAGTATTTTAATTACTAGACTGCGTATTTGATGCACTTATAGGGGTGAAAACAGCTCTCAAAGTTGGGGATCTAAGTCACATTTTTTTAGATATCTCGGGAACCAGAGGTTGAAAAAATTTTTTTTGTAACTTGTGTGGTTTTGAATGGGAAATTCAGTAGCGCAATAAAATTTTAACAACAGTTATTTGTTTAAACAATATATTAACCCTTAGCACTCCAGTGGCGACTCAGAGTCGCCACTAAAAATTGCTGTACCAAGTTGGTATCTAATCAATTACTAAACAAAAAATGAAGAAATAAAATATAGAATGGAATTATTTCTAGGTTGGAAGAAGTGTTTAATTTTTAAGTTACAATTGCTCCGAGTGTAAAGGGTTAAAAAATTCGAGTCGAGTTTCATCGAAATCGGCTTGTGTAACTTGAATGTGTTCTCTTATTGGTTCAAGACTTTACTGTAGTTCCATCAGTTCCATGTACTAAACAAAATTGATCTGAATTTTTAATAGTAATTGTCGTTCCGCTTTGCATTTTTATGACAAGTTTTCAAAGTATTGAAAGGGGCTCTAATTTGTCGGCAAACTGTTCATGATGCGTTAAAGTTGAATTTATGCGTTACCTGTCTGGATTGTTTAACTTTTGTGTAAATAACCAGAATGCATATGTAATTTCAAAACTTGATTATTTATTATCTAATGACAATACACTTACCAATACTCTAAATCTTCCACATCCATCATTTCCGCAATCCTTTTTTTTTTTAATTTAAAGTCACTATTAAATATGAAAGCAACTGTCGAAGCGCGTCTTTAACTTTACTCGCTGAATGAATAAAAAATTGTCAGGAACGTATTATAATAAAATAAATAAATTATAAGATAAATTCCGTCAGTTAAGAAAAGTTATACGTTTTCTATGTCACAAGTTTACTGTATCTACAACACAAATAATATTTATATAATCGAACATTCATTACAATTACTAACGCTTTTATAATTTATGGCTACCGTGTTTGTTTATTAGTACGAGTAATGGAGTTTCACAATATGTATACGCAGGGACTGTACGACGTTCCGTCAAGCTAACGAACTTCTAAAACACGTGTCAATCGTGAACTATAACGCAGTTGCTGCGCGTTCAATTTTGACAACAACTTTTGACATTAGTCTGCTCCGCCGCGTCTGCTTCTTCGTGATGTTTACATTTCTCGCAGACTTGGAGATTTTCCTAAGAAAACTGAAGTTTCTTCTCAGATTAACATTAATTGGGACTTTATGCCAGGATAGTCTTGGTTCTCTAGAGTTTGTTATTATTATAGGAGTGTTAATAAAGCAATGTTGAATATCTCTACATCGAAATTCGTTTATAATAAATAAATCTCGAAATTAAAGAAACTTCTTTATTACAGAGATTTATTTATTTATTATAAACGAATTTCGATGTTCTAAATTTGACTCTCGTGTTTAATAATGGGACATAATAGAAATTATTATTATGCTGATATATATACAAATTCATAATTTCAGAAATAGATTTATACCAAATGTAATTCAGTAGAATTTCATATTTCTACTTTAGAAATTGTTGTGCTTTACCTGGAAAAACTATACGTATAAATGTTTATTATAGAAATTCATCAAATATCATTATTCAAGATAATGATATATACATTCGATACATTCATTAATATATAAATAAAATTTTTTTTGTTCTAATCAAACAGACTAATTAAGTTTACTGTTTTGATCGCCACCAAAATTGGTTTGGTCGCCAAGAAGTAGTCTAAATGATAAATATTTTAAGCAGTGTGTTTTGTAACATACAAATATAAGTTGTTAAACTAAAAATAAAAATATGTTCCTAACTACTAGGGTTTATTCACTATAGCACCGCTTGTTTTTACAATGTATTTTTATTGGCAAGGAACGTTGTACATACTTGACAAGATTAAACATTTCGCTTTACAGTTGAAATAATTAAGACGGAAACATTTAATTTGCTGTTTAAAATACTATTGCACTGTCTTTGCTGGGGAAATGCATGGATAAAGATTTCATCGCTAAACCCTATTTAAACAATCAAGTGAGACAAATGGAGCTTTGAATTACGTCGCAAGAACTCCTTTTGAAATTGCATTCCTAGACAGAACTCATTATTCTGGAACTAGGAAGCTTTTTGTGCAATCATTGACCTCATCCGCGATGAGGTTCGTTTGATGTTAGGCCGTAGAGACAAGTAATGACGTGTTCCTTATCGTCAGCTTAATTTATGAGACCACCAGACAGCAATCAGTGTAATGAGTGATAACAAACAACGTACCGTGACGTGACTGTTAACGATACTGTAGATCTTAGAAATTATACTCAATTACTTCCTGAACAAATGAATTAAATTATGTAAGAGCTACTTTGACTAAAAATATCGAAATTAGGCGGAATATCAATTAAAATGAATCGATTTGAGTACATTTATGTTCATTTTAAATGCTGATTTCACAATTCAGTTTATACTACAGAAATACATAAGTAGTTCAATAGAACTAGTTTTGTGTTTACCACGATTAATCTGCTTTAATGTATAATATATTAATTTAACATTTTCTGAACAATGCACGATGGCTTAAATAAATTTCTTTCTTCTGTGTTCAGTCACAAAAATATATGTTTCATTGCATATGCATGCAGATTAATTGTTTCACTGCGAATTTCAAAAGATTAAAACAATTTAAGAATATCGGTACACCACTTTGCAACTTATTAAACGAACAAATAAATTTCTATTTGGCTACTGTTCCTTAGAATTGGTGCAAAATATTTTTATTTGGCATACAGATTCGTATCTACTAATGATTTATAAAATGACAATTGAATTTTTGCTATTAAATGAAAATACTTGTACTGTTACTTTTTTAAAAAATAAATACTTACATTAGTTTACATGAAGTAAAGACAATTGTTCAGTTATATTTTTAATTTGGAGAGAGTATACATTATATATTCAAAACACTCGATAAATAATAGGCCATATATTATTAACAAAATAATAAATATTTAATTACTATGATAATCGCAACTCGGTAGCATTACGTGTATTTATGTAGAAAGACTAACAAATTCGCTAGTCAATTGTGCAAATTGCAGTATTGTAATCACAGTTTTACAAAAATGTAATAAGACGAGTAAACGTTAAATAGAGGTAGAAAGTTTATGGTTTATATCTAATACGCTGGCAACTGCACGCATCACAATAGAAAGTAATATGTATAATAGATAGGACTAGCAGTTTCAAAATGGACTAGTGTTTATATGGCACTTCACATTATTCAATGTTATGTATTGTACATGCGTTGTTGTTAGAACTTCCTTGTTCATTTATTCTTCAATTAACGAGACTTCATCTCTTGTTTCACGCAACTAGTGAATGCTGGCCAACCCTCGCGTCGTTGCTGCGACTGCAAAAGATATAAATTTCATTAATCAACTGGTTGCGCATTATAATATTCATGATTTCCGAGTAATTAGTGAATCAGTGAAATGAGATTAGTTAAACAATGATAATCATCAGTTAAAACAAGTATTACTTTATTTGATTAAGATTACTAATTGGAAAAGTTAAACACCTTACTGTTAAATTAACTTTTATCTTACTGAACGTGTTCTCTGACAATTGTTTATCATTTTTCAATGTACAGTAGATGATTAAATTACTAGATGCACTTTTATAGGTTGACGACTTTACATTATACGAAAATGTAATTTTCACAATATGAAAATGGACAAACACTATACATATGTATAAGAAAATTATTTGTATGCATCGAGCGAAATGTTATTTACCCCATTTTATTTTAATGTTACAATGCTAACATGTTCGAGTTGCTATTCAGTTTCTGTATACTTAATAATTAAATAAATATAAAAAATGATTAATTCACACCATATACCTTAAAACCTCTATGAAGTCGATCTTTCATAATCGCAATAAATTCTTTGTAGGACAACTGTCCGTCGCCATCTTCATCGAACAACGCAAAGACTGTATCTATTATGTGACTCGAGAGTACACTTCCTGTACAAATTTTAACAGCGCGCTGGAACTCATCTGGAAAACAGATTAAATTCATGGTTTATAACACTTTTTAAAAATATTATATATTATCTATCGTCGCGTCGTATTTAATCGATTTAAAAAATTAATAATTTATAGGTGAACCAACAAGTCACCTAAAATAATTTCTTTTGCACTAACTATTTCACAGATTCTTTTAGCTCCATTTTAATATAATACAATGATTAGAAATTCTATCATCCCTTAAGTGAACTATTGGAGCTGATGCGAATAATGATTTAATGTGTAACTATGAATAATAGAATTGTTTGTGAATTTACAAGAAATTTTGCTATCTCACTACAATAATAATTAAATAATAATAATAAATTAATTAATTGAATCATTGCATTTTTAAAATACACTTTGAAAGGCCATTTAAGGCTTAACAAACTATCGGTAAGTAAAGTCATAAGTTTACACTTATTTTTAGTGTAATTGATTTTGTAAACCTTTGGATATGGGATGGTCCGCCAATGTATACATTCGCATAGCTATGGAGAAGTCATCGATATTGTTTAAGAATTGATAGAAACGGCGAAACTCGTCAAACGTGATACCGGTTTGAAGTTCCGTGTTCTGTAGGATCCGGTCCAGATATTTGTCATGTCTGTAAAACATAAAATTTATAAAATAATTACTAAGAAGTACATATAAATACAACGCTGTTTAGTTAAATATTATTATTATTATTATTTATGGAGAACCGAGATGAGTAAGACTATGAATGAATCATTCAAAATGATGCACAATATTCAATTTTTAATTTATTTAGAGTTGGACAAAGATATTTTTTTTTCATTAGAATGAAAATATATACATATAAAAAATATGCATATTTATCTATTATCAATAATATGTCGAGAATATATTATTTATGTGTTTATTTTCGTAAAACACATATTGTGCCATACAACCAACTCAATTAACATTTACATCAAATTTTACTTCTTCTTCTTATTGAACAGACAGGCGATTATCGAGAAATTGTAAACCTTTAAGAAGGAAACAGATTTCAAGGGAATACAAGAAACGAACGGTAGTACTGATGTACAGTAGTACTGATGAGAATTGAACATACAAAAGGGTTGTTTTCAATTTTTTAAAAAACAACAGGTGCCATTAGCCACAATTAGTTAGTAAAACTCTTCTGTGGATGGAAATGTGACCATTGAAACCGGTACGGTACCTCTTGACTTTCTTTACTGACCACATTCGAGGTAATACGGAGCACCTGTCAATTTTAAAAACACTATTCTAAATCAATATTTATTTTATAGATTAGATTTTAAGAAGTAGGGGTAAATATTTACAAAAGGGGATCCACCTATGATCGCGTTGACCTTGAAATATGTGGTCAAGGTCAACATTCTCAACAACTTTTTCTTATACATATACCCGTCGCTCGGTCTTAGTTTCCGAGACATTTGCAAAAGTCCTTTTAACTTTTTAATAAAAAACGAGCGGCGACTAAAACCTCTTAGGAGTTACTTAGAAAGGTGACAGTATATCGTTTTAGTATCCTGTATTAAAACTTGCAGAACGAACTGTTCTCGTAATCTCGATTTATTTAAACTTTTTTGCAAACATCTCGGAAACTAAGATCGAGCGACGGATATATGTATAGAAAAAAGTTGTTAGGAATGTTGACCTTGGCAACATATTTCAAGGCCAAGGTCATCGAAGCTGGGTCCCCTTTTGTAAATATTTACCCAAGTAGATATTACAGGTGGATTCTAAGCCAAGGTCAATGACCTTTTAGGCGAGGGGCACTCCCGATGGTGGGGAAGGGAGTCGTCATTGATAACACGGTCCAACAAATTTCAACTTTTTTTTGGGGATTTCGATTCTCACTATGCAATTCTAATAGAGTTTTTTTGCGCTGATTCTGATCGGCCTTTAGTCAGTCCCCCACCTTTGACACAGTGACGTCACCCGCCCCGCCCTTGACGCAGTGACATAATCTCTCCCACCAAAGGCGCAGTGACGTTACCCCCTACCCGGGAGTGCTCATTGCCTAAAAGGTCATTGACCTTGGCTTAGAATCCACCTGTAATATGTGCGGTCATACATTTCTACAGTTCTAAAAAAAGTCCTCAAAGTGAAATCTACAGAAGAAGAATATGTATACAATTTTCGATATTACATGCTTGAAGAGTTTAGAGTGTACTTGATTGAAATAAAAAAAGTCAACTGAATTCGAAAAATAATTTCCGCGACAAAAATCGATAAGTGTGTACAGTCAGATTTCATGAAAATGGGCGAAAAGTGCAAAATTTTATAGTCTTCTTTGTAGCCTGCATTTTATAGTCAGATTTGACAATCACAGATGACGTAAATCTTCCCTAATCTTGAATGTGCTGCAACATATTTCATTTTGAAGAAAATCCCTGACATCGACAGTGAAATGAAATGACATTGCTGTGGTGAATAATGTACAAAAGAAATTTCAAAATTGTCTTGTCAGATCTTGAAGACTTACTCGTCGGTGTCAAGATAGGTATATCGCAGTAATATTCTTGCAAAGTCCATTTCAGTGATGGCTTCTCGGCCTTTACTGAATTCGTGGAACTCGAGCTCAAGTACTTCTTGCTGTAAATTTTCCATGAAATGCTTGAAGTCTTCGTATTTCAGCTCATTGTTACCATCTTTCCCGAAGAAATGTATCATCAATGTTGTGTCTACAGCATGTCGGCGTTGCAGCCCCTAAACAATTTTCGGTAATTATTTACATTAGCGACTCCTCACCGATTTGATGGCCTTGAAATCTGTTCTCAAGGTCATCATCATCTGCCTGAGCATGACTCTCCAGGTGCTCGCAAAAAACTGTTAGGATAAGTTAGAATTCGTTTTTTAGATGGAGGGAGCGCTTCTCCTTGCATCTCTTTCCCAAGAAATCTAACCCAGACCTAACAAAAATTTGTTTAAAGTGGAGTTTGCTGTAGTAGAGTTGTTTAATGTTGAAAGTCAAAGAAAATAAGCACTTACAGCAGTTAATACAATTATTAGAAAAATATATTTATTGTCCATACGACGAGTAATAATATTGTTATACGTATATGTACAGTTTAATATTCTGTACAATTCAATGTAGCTAAACTTCCATTTGAAAATTGTTTATTTTAATATAAACTCGTCTATTTATGAAAGTGACTGTAATAATTAGATCCTCTATTACATTGTTTAACGTGTAGTGGTTTAAGTTTACTAAACTTTTAGGAATTGTATAATATAAACTTTTGAACCGCGAAATCATCGCAACAAATATGTTGAATCGAAGGACGGTAAGGTTAAAAAACATTGTTTTAGATTGTTGGAGTAGGGTGTCAACAAAGTACGTGTAAAAATCATTACAATGTGATTCTACACTACAGACAGACTTTTCCAAGGTCAAATTTTTTATGATTGAAAAAATGTACCGTTCTCTTGAAAATTGACGTTAAAGATTAAATAACACCTAAACTTACTTGATTCAGAAATGGGGTTCAAAATTGATATATTACGTTATGTTGTTATGTTGAAATGAAATTCAGAATCAAGTAAGTTTATTTGTTATTTGAACTTTAACGTTAATTTTCAAGATAACTGTTCATTTTTTACCAATAGTTCCTGTAAGAGTTTTTTTTTCTCTCGACGATACAATCATAAAAAAATTTAACCTTGAACAGTTTAACAGTTTTTTCCACATAATTTCCCGACACTCTGTAAAAATTATAATTCTGATAATCAGTCAAGCAAGATACAATTAAACATACCTGCTCATCATCGATATATTGGATTTGAATTTGTTCTGGAGATGTTTGCCTCTCGGTCAAATGCTCCAAGTTTTCTTGGGTTTCGGTGCCATGACGTCCTCTCCAAGCGTGGCTAAATACTTTTTCCATCTGCAGGGAAACGTAGGGCAGAAAGAATGATTAGAATTCTTTTTGCTTTTCGATCGGGGGGGCGTAACCTTTATAATAAAACATACAGATGGATTTGCATAATAGAGAGGCAAAATGGCAGCAATGATTTCAGCATCCAGTGCTAATGGGTCTGAAATAAATTGCAGGAGAGTTAGCATAGCAGTGATTAATATGAACGCACACGCATCAGTCTTTGTGCAGTAATAAGTAATCCACAATTTTATTTGAATCGCGTGGCAATGGTTCTCAAATGAAATTTGAGAGACATAAATATCTAGTGTATAATGCATACGCACAGAAAATACTAATCGTCCGTGAAGAGATGACAGTGATTTCGACATTGTGTGGGGTACACTTCGTGCGATTGACCGAAGCGGGCTCCAGCAGCTGCTACACTATCGTCATGCGCGGGGGGACGGGTGGTGAAACACGAAACACCTGTTTCCACCTGTGTGTTTTCTATCGTGCCGTTGTCGGTCATCTTTCTTTTGATTCCACGCATGCAGCGCGAGGTTTAACGTTTGTACATATTTATAGTTCTGATAGTAAATGTTGTGTTGTTCGTGAAATCGTGTATGTATTCACTTGAAGCGCGTGATACACGCGAGAGAGTGGGCTCTCCACGTGGTTACTTCATCGGCTACGGAATCATGCCGGTTCCGTACGGAGAAACCCCAAACTAGAGTTGACAAGTAATTAATTCTTTTGTAATCGATTTCTGTAATAATTATTCAATGTAATCATAGTAACTGTAATCATTAATCACGGTTGAAATAAATCAGTAATTATGATTACTTAATTTGTAATCATTGATCAGTAATTTTTAAATCATTCAGTGATTAATTATATTTTATACAGACCTAATGTACGACTAATGTAATTTGATAATGATCTAATTGCATAGATCCGTATCTGTATGTTAAAAGTCTGTATGTTAATTTGTTCTAAGGATTTTCTATGTAAAACTATGTAAAATATATATTTCTAAAAAACTGAACACAGTGTTGTTATTACAGCAAAAGTAAAGATTACGGAAAGATAGCGGAAGACTTGTAATGCAGAGTAGGGATATCACGTGGTCCCAACAAGTTTCTCACTGCCATCTTCTGATGGACGATCAGTACAAACATTTGAAATACATACAAAATAGTAAATACTCATTTCGTTTTAGAGTAGTGGGTTATTTATTATTACACTTCATAATCGGAGTAAACATATGTAAATTTACACTCCACGTAATTATAAACACACTTACAGAGCAACAATGTCATGGCTGGTTCAATTATTTTCTTTAAGAATTGGTTTTTATGTCATTTATGTGTATTTCTTCAATAACAGAGCGAGGAATTAATTGTTACTTACCCTAATGTCATAATTAAAAATTTAAGTCAAGTACTTAGTAACGGGATTGGTCATGATAATATTTCTTTTTCACGGTATGAAGAATTAGAATCAATACATATAATATTTTATGTATGTCAGAAACGTTTAAATGTCTGCCTTTCACATACGCGAATATTACATATTGGTTTTATTAATGGTTAATTTTTAGATTTAAATATTAAAGAATGATAAACGTATCGAATATTAATTCAACAACGTTTTAATTTTATTATATTTTTAATCTGTTTTAATCGATCTTGACATCTGACAGAATTAATGAAGTATACATTATTTAAATTAAGTTTAATACGAATTGGACACTTACTGCAACACTTTGTTGTATTCAGTGCATAAATTATTAATTCTGAAATGCAACAATATAAAGGCACAGTGGTTAATCCACCATTTGTGGTTAAAACATCTACGTGCTGGGATTTTAATTATTACGATTTTAAATTACAAAGTACAGAGTAGATGTTTGTAGAAGTTATAACAATGAAGACGTAATTGATAATGGCTAGGCCATACATACTTTATAGCTCTGACATAGTTGAAATAATGATTCGATAATAAACAAAAATTGAACTTCCATGTATTGACTTAAGCAATAATAATAAATATTAAATAATAAAAATTAAATTAACTTAAGTAACTGTAAAATTAAATTAAGTAACTGACAATAGGAAATCGTAGTAATTAAAAGCGTAAGACAATTTAAAAGGCAGTTCAAAACATAGAGAAAAAACTCAAAAAAAAAAGAGGGAAACAAACCAACTCAAAATGCACACGTTTTTGTGTACAAAAAACTTACATAAGAATTAGAGACAATTTCTTTTTTCTGGTTTTGATGATCGTTGTTACGAAGTTTCACTACTATCGGAACGAAATGCCCGTCCGGTCCGAATATGGATCTTAACTAACACAGTTTAATAAATAATTGAAAGTATGAGTGATGTCGATGTCAAACAATAAACAGAATATACCAAAATCATTTTAAAGCAAAAACATAAGCATCTCTCACGTTTGGAAACAAAGCGAAGATAAGAATAAAAGTATGAGTAAACGGCACAACACTAACTGAAATAATTTTAAGCAATAAATGGAACAAAAAGGTAAAAACTAAACCAAAAAATACAAAAAGAACATAAATAATTCGGTTGCACTGCAACGAAATTTACATAAAATCATAACAAAACGTTTGTTAAGAAAATACAGTAAAGCCTTGATCGAAGAAAGCGCAAACCGTAGGATCTACAAAAAACGAATATCCCCTCCACTGAGCTGGTCGTAGAGCAGTGTAAAGTGTAATCATGCCGCGTAATCTGATACGGGGTCGGGTACATCGGTGTAAACCACTACTAATCCAATTACAAAACATCTATTTTTCATTATATTCTTTTTATGAGTCTTTACCAAACTTATTTTTCGCATTTTTCCGATTAAAATGACACGAAACGCAATACTTTGAACTGTATTTGGTGGTTTAATTGAGTATTTAATTGGTCTTTACATGCGCTGTCCTTTGGTGATCGAGATAGAAAAAAAAATGGCCTCATTTTTACCTTCTTTGAAGAATGTATTTTCAAATCCCGAGATTATAAAAATATGAGAATGACTGACAATTTTATTTGCCTTGCGAGCGAGAATACATTTTCATGGAATTGTGCAAATTTATACAGGTTAAAATATTTTACGTATTTTAATCTCATTCGGGAAAAAAAATACCGCAGTAATAGGATAAGAAACAGCACGGACCCAAAGGTTTTTCTTAGATCGAGGCTTTACTGTGTAGCAATAAAAAGAAAAAAAAAACAAGCTTTCTTAGTAGTAATTCCAGACACTTTTACTAGTACAAAAGTCTTTAGGAATTTGGATAATTGAAACTAACTTTGTTATTGAATCGTAGCGTTTAAATTCTTTATAATAATTGTTTGGAGAGAAACAAATTAATGCGGAAGTATAGATTAAATAAAAAAGAGAAAAGAAATATTAGAGTAGGTGTAGAATCATTACACCGGTAAGCGAATTTTAAATAGTATTGTTAGGTTCGTTAGATGTCAAAGTGGATTTTTCAAAGCGATTAAATTCGTCTTGATTATTTTATTCTTTTTCACGACTATGCGAAAACTCACTGCACGTTTAGTGTCTTGGTCTAGATGTCGCTCCTTTAGTGCACCGCCAAGTAGTCGTCGAATCTGTGAAAATTACAAACGTCGCCGTGCAAATTGATTAAACAATATCGTCACTGCGTTGCACTGTCTTCTTCGTCGCATATCATCTTCTGTCTCCTAATTCGGAATTTAATCTTGCTAACACTTCATCGCCAAAAATTAAATTCTCTTCATTTATTCACTTATTCATGTTTTAGGAGCTAATCATTCAGAAGATATTGAAATAATATCAGAGAAAATGTGACCACAATTGTAATATGAAAGATTTTTACGTTTTATTTATATTTGCGAAGTTTTGGTTTCTATTCAAATTATTTTCTTTAGTTTATAGTCTATTAAAATTATTTTATAAGTTTCAACAGTTCCACTACATTACTCTTTATTGTGTTATTTTCAGTTTTTAGTTATTACGAAAAAATATTTCCTTGTTGGATTAATCTCCTGATTAATGGAAACTATTATTAGATTGTGTTTTAGGTTTCATTTATGCATTTTTAATACATTCAACTGTTCTATGCTTTTCTAGCGTTGGAATGTAGGGTTTCATTATGTTGGGCTACCTCATACATGTCAATTACTATGATTTGTTAAAGAAAAAAAAATTTGAAAGCCTAAAAGAAATAGATAAAATAGATAAAAGAATTGCTTGTAAAAATTTCAACGGATGGTGAGTTTCACAAACACGATTACAGTTTTATATTAACATTTACCTCAGTTGCTGTGCACTTTATTATCATTGTTATAGCTTCGTCGTTTGTTTAAGTAAAAAAAATCCTTTTACCAAAGTATTATGTATACACAATACTTAAAAAAGACTTGTGGAATTCTTTGAAGCTGACATGGTTGCACACACCATTAAAATCATCGAGTCTACTGAATAAATGCAAATAAATAGTGTATTATATTGCAGTTTTGTAATTCTCAGCAGTTTCAAGCAAAATAAAATACAGCTAATTTGAAAACTCAGCTAACATTAAACAACAAAACGTTTGCTAAATGATCACCCATTACTGCAAATTTTACAACGCATAGTGTAACTATATTTAGTGCAGGAATAATTAAATAATTTGCATACAAAGCGTGCGCGCAGTAAACTTGACAATTGATTTTTCGGTTTTGTTCGTTAAAAGTTAAAATAAACGTTAGACACACTTCTTATTATAAGTTCATCAGAATGTTTAGTTGTAATAGCAATAGCTAAAGTTTACCTGAAAACTTCTGAAATAACAATGATGAATGCTGAATATTATTTCAAGAATATGCAATTCTATCTTTCTTTTTTAATTCTACTTTCACTTAAGAGATATTATTGTTTATCATAATTTGAATTCTTCTAGAATTAAAAGTTACGAATTAATAAATAATTAATGTAAATTAAACTCTAGTTGAAGCGAGAATCTCTAATTATTAATAATGTCATAGATAGATTTTTGAAACTATTTTATATTCTAAAAATATAATGAAAAATAGTTTTACGTGTACTAGCATTCAATTTAATTCTCCTGTAAAATAAGAATACAGTACAATTTTAGAAAGAGGTACATATTTTACGGTTAACCTTTTTCTAGACTTTGAAGATACAAAAACTGAAAGAGAAAATAAAATAGTTAAGTATTTGATTCTTCTAATGTATCAAACAAATCGATATCTTCCATATCTCAAAATAAAATCATTGGATTAGATCTACATGTAAATCGCAATTTATACGATTTTTTGTATCTCAAAATAATATTTTTAAAATGCATGCAAATATGCAATTTAGAAAAGACCTACAACTTCATAGAAGAAAAATGATAAACAACAGTCTTACCACAAGAAATTCAGTTTTATCCACCCTTTCGTTCCCATCAGTGTCGAACATATTGAACGCGATTCTGAAACCTGTCTTAGGTTCTGAAATCAAATTCTTCATCACTCTGAGATCTTAATTCGCGAACAGTAGGATTTTGAATAACTAACTTACTCGTTAAAATTGATAACAGAAACAGATACTCCGTATAAGAAATAATTCCTGAAAACAGAGGGAAGAACAATTATTTTTGTTATATGGCAAAGAACAAAAAATTCCAAAAACTCGTACCGGCCATTTTGATTCATATTGACTATTTTGATACTATTTTGATTCATGAAATGGAGAACTTCACCTTTATTTCATTGCCGTATTTCAACGATAATCTATCCATACATTGAATAATTTCATCCCTATTAATTTTCTCATTGAAAAAAAATTGAAAATCTCCTGGATATCTCTGATATGAGAACATCAAATAACACACAAAAATTGCCTACCATCGAAACGTGTGTCATTATTGAACTGCGATTTTCTTTTCCTAACAAAAAAAATGGCGGTAAATTCAAATCTTGCGTTAATTTTGGGACACCCTTTACTTATTCTCTAAGTAGATTCTCACTGCACCTATATTGCGTCTAACAATAAAACGTGCAGTTTACAAAAACCACTTTTCGGACAGCCTAACACTACCCTCCAATTAAATGAAATTATTACCCCCTGCTCGAGGACGTGAAATCCATTCACCGGGGAATGATGTATCACATCGTGGGTGGTTCCTCGATCTTGTTTACGGCGACAACGTGACAAAGTCCCGCACTAATTTTCCCCGTGATCACGTTAACTCTGACCGTAACCAGTCGCTAAGGGAAAAGACTGGCGAGGAGCGAGCACGATCAGCATTAGCTACGCTTCATTGAGTTCGAGGCATTTTCGGACATCCCTTTTTCCCCGCGATCCGAGAAACGGGCCGATAACTTAGACTTAATCTGCGGCTCTGCTAGAATCCCTTACGATGCCTAAATTTTCCTTCCGCCGTGAACAACCCTCGCGTGCTTCAGCTTTGTTGCCGACGCGAGATCGATTTTATTACGCTATAACCACTCTATAAAACGGTTTCGTGGGATCGGGGAAAGTTTACGAATGGAACGGCCGGATCGGTAGAAAATGACGGCGAGAAAACAGTGCCGTTAACGACACGTTTCCCTCGTCAGCAAGACCGTTTCGGATAAGATCACCATGGGATGAAGTTATTCTGAGCGCGGCGTCGGCGGACATCAGAAACATTCAAGGTGTCACCCTTTAAGTTTGTGTTCGACATTTACTTGGCGCTTGGCGATTTGTAAATACAGTGCGTATCAGAAGTTTATACGCACCCTATTATTCTAACCCTTATATTTATAATCAAAATTCACCTACAAAATTCATCTACAGTTACCGGCATAATATAGTGACCATTCCATATTGTTATACAGAATATCTTAAAACCAATTTATTGAAAAAGATCCTATTATCGGGCTTTTTTAAAATTCAAAATTAAAAGATTGTTTGCAATAACAAGAACTTATAACTTTATTTTAACAAAAGAAGCATTTTCATATATGACAAAGAAAGTGATCATAATTTATTCTTGAGAAAAAATTGAATTTGATATGGCCTCCTTTGCTCGCTTTTAAAATAAACTTTTCGGGTTAACCTAATCCAAATTAATTCCCATCGCATCTTCCCATTGCAGATATTTATTTAGTTGGTTTAATAATTGAAATTTTCTATACATTTTATCTTCAATTAATTGTAAAAATGGATCATTATAAAACTATACGACTCTAAAAGCAGACGACTCTAAACGCATAAAGTAGAAAGTCGGTAAGGTAGAGAGCGACATTGAAATGATAAAAATTTTTCTTCGAGTCGCCAAAAATCCTTCTGGCAATCGTCATTTTAGTAAAAAAAGAACCCATTTCCAAAATTTCATCGCATTCTGAGAATGGACGTAAACGAAAACACAGCCAATTTCGCGACTTCTTCCGATCCAGTGAACTACGTTCGCGCAATAAGGAAGTGTCCTAGCTAGTGGCAATTCGAATATGGTTTATGCAGGACGAAAATCGATCTGTATGTGGGGTTACAGGATGCTGTAGCCCCTAGTGGTTCGTTCCGTGCTCCATAATCGTAACGAATGTCCTTTAAAGCAGAGTAGATCAAGTTGGGCTCGTATATTCGACCGTGAAATTCTGTCTCGATGACGCATGTGCATGTGCATGTGCACGCCGCGGCTCTGCTTTACGGAAGAAAAAGAGAAAGTGGTTATACGGAGGGCGACGGCGCTCGTTTATTAGAGGGAAGTGTGAAACTGGCTCCGTGCGCGATTATTTGCATTTCCATTAGCGCGACAAACGTGCGGTGAACGCGCAAAAAGCAAGGAAGATCCCCGAACAGCTACCACGAGGACTCGTTAACGACACGACCCTGTTATTTTGATCGTCGCAGAGGTGGCGGGATTAATTGCTTTGCCGGTAATCTCCGACGCCTTCCTTCGTCCCGCGCTCTTATAGAAACCGAGATCGCTCGGAAATTTCAAGCCAGACCTTCCAGTTTTATTTAATACAGGGTGTTCGAATATATGTGGCATCTGAAGTCTACGTCACTAGAACGCGCAACCTGAAACCAACTGAAACGAGCACAAAAAGGTAGCAACAGTATAATCTAAAATCACGGTCGAATGAAACTGTTGAAATTTTTATGCAAAATATTCATTTTCTATGTTTTATTAGCGAAAAGTAGAAATTGCAAAATTAACTTGTATGTCAATAACCGGATACAATAAAACTTCTTTAATATTTCTTGTTGATAAATATCGTGATTATTGCATATTTTTTGTTCTTGAATCATTAGAGATTAACCGACATTTGACGAATGAAACATATGCATTGAAACTATAAAGCAGAACATCATTGAATATCGTAGAAATTTGATACTCGAACCTCTTTAACTCGAAAACCTCTGCAATAAGACGAAAATTTAGTTCATTCCGCTGCACCTTAAAAATAATATTTATTTTTCTTTAACAATAAATAAAAATAAAATAAAGCTTCCTTTAACTCGAATTATTTTCTACAATTTCAAATGCATTATTTTGCCTCTGTAACTCGGATTTAAAATAGCCAGAACCTCTAGAAGTCGAAGTTTACCTCTACAAGTTAAACTTTTATCATCGCTAATTGTATAATTTGAAGTTATACTGCTTTCTTTTTTTCAATTGTCAGAATTCTCTCGAATGCTGAAAAACAAAAATAGAAGAGCCTAATTTAGCCTAGTTTATTGAAAAATATTTGACACGTTTTTTCGAGCTGCTGACATTCTGCGAGGGGAGTAAAAATAGCGAGGGGTGAATACTCTATTTTTTTTAATATCTCGGGACTTAAAGGGTTTAGAACAATGATTTTTTTTTTAATTTGTGTGTTCTCGATCAAGGAGTGTAGTCATACGAAAAAATTTCAGAAAAATTATTTAATCAATATTTGAAAAATTCATCCTTTTTTTGCAATATTTCTTATTAATTGCTCATCGATACTTATGCAACTTTGTGTACGTAATCTATGGACCAAAATAGGGATACGTATTTTTGGAATTTTTTTGTTTTTGTCATTTGACAATAATTATTAAATATTGTTATTCTCATCAGCGATAATGGTGATTCGTAACCGAAAATAATTCTCGTTGTCAATAACAGTTATTATTATTATAATAACATATGAATTCCGTCATCGATAATAGTTACTAATGATCAGAAAAGTTTTAGTCAGTCATAATTAAACAGCGGATTTTATGCATTTTTAAGAAATTTTTATTGCGCTCCAATTGTAATTCAGGTAGAATATCCATTTCGCATAAAAATCCGCTGTTTGGTCATAATGGTTATTTATAACCTAAATAATTTTAACTCTTATGCCACAACTTTTACAATTTTTGTTATAACAATTATCGTCTCTGCTTGGAACCTAAAGAACAACTTATCAATATTTTAGGTGCCTGAGCTTAGCTTTTGTTAACATCGTCCTTCCTATTGTTTCGAACCGAATGTTAACGAACAAAAATGGCACGACAGCTTACCCTTGTCCCGCAGGTTCCTGAACATATGTGGACTTCCATGGCGCAGCGAAGGAATGGAATTTCTCATCACATCGAGCTCCTTGTCACTTAACACGCGTCTCTTCAGTCTCGCTGAAATACCACAGACGCACATTTATGTATATTTTTCAGCAGCGGTTGATCAAGGGATCCTGATATCATTGCATCGTCATTCCCAGTTTACGTTAGGAGTCGTGTGCACCGAATGGGAGTTTTCTCGGAATTGCTATTATTTTTATATACACCGGCATGCGAGAGACTCTTCGGTAAAATAAAACACTGGAAATACAAGACTTCTTCAAATTAATTGCGTATTCATCGACAGCGTAAGTTGTTAATGATCTACAAATCAATAGAACCCTCGTGGCTCACGAAACCGGATTCGCAACGCGTTCATTTGTGACGATAAGTTTCCTTCTTGCTCGATGGAATTCATACTTTTTTAGTTTTACTCGAGTGATAAATTGTAATACTCACAAAAATATTAATATTATGTTTTCGGATGTTCACTGAATATCGATTTTGATATTATATTGACATTTAAAATAAGATCTTTTTTCTTATAACATTATTTTATTTAATTTCAAATCAACTTGTCCAATCACTTTCGCAAATATAAATTCAATTTTGAGTTCATATTTTTTGTACAAATTTTGAATAATCATAATGTTTATAAACTGAAGCGCGAATCTTAAATATTGTTCGTAAATGATTACATTTTTTGTGATCTTTGAAGCCTCGCATTCGTCTTAAAATTTGTGTGCCTCATCACGAATTATAATCACGGCTGTCCATCCTTCAGATGCTTTACCTTTGCTTTTCGGGATCGTACAATAATGCGCGCCATTAATATACGTTGCTTCGAATTACGAGGGCATTTGTTGTCAAAGACAAAGCGAGTTATTATCGCGGCCCGACGCCACTATTGCTGACCGTGCAAATTTATTTAATACTCACGTCTGGGTTCGGGTTCAACAACACTGTCGAGGAAGTCCTGGGGCGTCATGTACAGTTGCCCGTCATATTCCACCGATGCAAATTTTATAAATCTTCGTTCTCGCATCATCAGCTTTACTGCCTTTTGTGTCTCATCGTCTCGCTGCACAGTAACATGAAAAAGAATCACGCCAAACGTCAATTTGTTATGTTCAATTTATGTCACGTCGTCGGAAGGTACTTCTCAGCACAATATATCTTTCATAATAGCTTATGAATTTCAATAAAAGGGTCCAATCAATGTTACAAGTTACATTACAGCAATGCTGGCTATAGATGTTCCTTTAACACTAAACCTACCGAGCACTAAAAGCGATTAAAATGTTTTAGCTTATATAAATGACAAGGCTCTATCCACATAGATTTTTTGCAATTTTTATTCCAATATGTGTTTGGATAAAAAAATTTATTGAATCAATTTCCATGTAAGAAATTTTATAATTTCAATAAAAAATCATGGAAGTCTCACTATTTTTAATTGTTTGTGTAGTAATTAATAAAATTTTTTAATTTAATTGATTTTGTATAATAAAATTATGATCTTTTAGGGTGATAATAGTAACTTATTTTTCATATTAAAAGCAATAAGTAATAAGAAAAAAAAGGAGGTAGAAAAAATAATAAACATATTATTATTAAACGTATATATATTTTTCGTTTAAGGTTTCGATTCCGAGAAAATCCGAGCTTAAAAATTCAGCAAATAGGCGTCCTATTCAGTGTCACCAGACCAAAACAATTGGTGTTGCGTCTGCGTCTGCGTCGTGACTAACCCGGTAATGACAGAGAGAGGGTAAACTGTATTCCCCTCAATTTCCCCGGTTTGGCGACACTGCCGTGCCACCGCAACGGGTTACGAATGATTCAGAAGGTTTTATTAATCTGAATTTAGATCGTTCGTATTATTGTATTCAGTTCTTTTTTATTTGGAAAAGATGGCTGCTTTTAAAAATGATGATACAATTTTTTGAATATCATCTATACTGAAATCTATAATTTATGATCTTATGCCTGAAAAATTTATTACGCCTTTCGAAACGAAATTACAAGCTAATAAATAGTAAAATAATAAATAAAATCTCTCTCGATAATGATTCACAATAGGATCGAAACGTTGGGAAATATTTAATTGCAAAATTGCTTAAAGGTTAACAGTGGATCGAACCTGTCCCAACACGGATTATTTATTTATAATAAATAGTGTTCAAGATCACTTAGATTCCTTCGAACAAGAAACTGATCTGCTGCTCATTAATTATTCACTTATTAATTTCACGGTTGAAATGCATCCGTAAGTGTGAAGCGTGAAATTCGCATAAATCTTCAACGCGTGAAGCTTACAATATCGTAATGGAAATGACTATGTAAGTATGAAGTGTGAAATGCGAAGTACATATATCGTGACTTCGCGAGAATTCCATTTTGTAAGCGCAAGTTAAGTGAAAAAAAACACGACAAAATTGAAGTTCATGTTTGTTTTAACGCCGTGTAATTAGATTTAGATTAATTCTTACTCGGAATTAGTAATAAATAGACAGCGGATCTTTATGCAGAATAAAAATGTTCTACCTGAATTACAATAAACCGGAGTGAAATAAAAATTTCTTTTCTTTTCTAATATGTTTAACATGTCGAAAACAATGTATTTTAAAATTCTTCTTATGTTTTTACTGTTTTAAATTATGCCTACTGATTTTTGTAAAAACTGATACTTCGTTTTAATCGCGTTTATTCTTAGTCTTTTGGATATACTGGGTAGTTCACCTAAGTTGACTATCTAAAATATTTCGATTATTTTTTAGGATAGCCAAAAAAATTTTCTCAAGGTCGCTTTTTTCGAGATTTCAAGGTCATCGAAGTTTTTTGAATTTAAATCTTGTCATTGCAACAGTCTTACAGCACAGGAAAAAACAAATCTAACTATGTGCGATATGCTGACCTCCACGTAACCTTCAACGAGAAGATCACGTTTGTGTGAGGAGAAGGTAAAGGTAAGATATTGAAAGAATCACAAAGTTACAACATTTTGAACAGTGAAATTTTTGGGTATTTTTATCTGGCTTCGTAATTCTTCAAAATATTAGTTATACCACTACGTTGAACAGTCAACGACCATTGCCCCGTTGAAAATACCGGTTCTCGATCGATCACCGAAGTCAAACGGCGTAGGGCGGGGGACGCACTAGGATGGGTGACCGCTCGGTAAAAAGCCGGGAAGCGGCCCTCTGTTTTTCACGTGTTGTTGGCAAAATAGGTGGTTCGGAACCCACCTTAATAAAAAGTAGGTCCCGCTTGAAATTAGACGATAGTTGAGGATTGGTAAAGGGAGAGGTGGTGGAATGGATTTGAAACCCTGAGGGGACCAAATATCGTTACATACACTACGTTGAACAACGTCTCACATAGTACAGAATATAAGAACTGTCGTATCAGGATTACGAACTTTTGTCGTCGCAGCAATTCAGCGTGCCACCCGTCGAGGTGGAGCTACCAATATACTATAAGAACACGACTATGAAAGATTGTCGAATTTCTAGAAGGGCGAGGCCCTTTTGTTGGTCTCTCTCTCGTGGGAGCCAGTACGCCCACTTTGCGGCCGATTACTTCCCTCCTACCTAACCGTTCACCTACACCAAAGCGATATGCGTCTCCCCGCGTATTTCGCGACGTAAGCCGCAGTTAAGCCCTGAGAGATATGCGCGCAACGGTCATGTAACGACATGAATTTGCGATCTTGCCGGTGCAGATTGAATCGTTCATTCCCGGGACGCGAAATTGCTGGAACGCGCGCGACTCGAGTCGAGTTTCAGGGGAACTGATTATGAGTTATCCTGGTGGACGACGCGCGTGTACACAATTCCTGCAGATTCTTTTCTTCGCGTTTCGTCTCGTTTCGTTCACCGTGAATGCTGTAATAATGCGATACGCCGGATGCCGACGAGTTAAGGCAGGACTCCTGTCGCCATTGCGGTCGACTGAAATCCTGCCCCCACTCCTTCTTGCAGATTTAAACATCTTTAACCCTTTTCCAGTCAAACCCGCGTTGAAGATTTTGAACAGAGTTTAACAAATAACGTATGGCGTTAATTTCCTTTAAACTTAAAATTCTATTTTGTTGTAGTCGATATAGTGTAGCCTTTGAAGAAAACATAGGCATACAATAAATTTTCTTTTTATCCTACGAAATTCTAAATGATGAAGAATTTTCGATCACTATAACCACAAAATAAATACTAATACAAAGGCCTAACATGTTAATAGGGGGTAGCGAGCATAGAGGGCGGAGCGTCGCTCGTTGCGCCACGCCCTGAAGCAGAAGTAGGTACGAGAGGGGAGGGGCGTCGTTGCTTGCGTCACGCCCTTAAGCATAAGTAGGTGGGAGAAGGGAGGTGGCGCCACTTTTCCTGTGAGGAATTGTTAAAGCGGAGGTATACCGGAATGAAATGCGCATAAACATGGTAGCCTCGTTTAAAAAATCATTAATCATCACAATAAGACAGAACTAAAATGATCATATAAACGTGGTCAACTAAACGTGCTCAAACTAAGCTCCTGGATTTTTTCTAAAAATCGATTTTGCAATAAAAAATTCACTATCGCGTGTGCTATTAGTAGATCTTTATGCATTTATAGCAAAATTGAGTGTATAAAAATCGAAATTATTGAAAAATTTTCAAAATTGAAGATGTCAATATATAATTTCTCCTCTATTAAGATCATTACGGGAAAAAGTAAAATTCAATTTAGTTTCTATTTCTTGCAATCAGTGTAGAAAATTTTTATTTTGCATAAAGATCCGCAGTCTACATATTAGGTAGAATGTTAATGAATTTTTTCGTAATTTTTTGTTGAGGAGCCCTGTAACTCCTCTTGTGGTAAGGGTGCCGACTTGGGACTTGCGACAGGGGGTTTTCTTTATAGGAGACCAAATGAGTGACCGAAAAAAAATTTCTTTCGGGGGCGCTTTCCACCATTTCATCCGACTATACCATCACCTCAATACTTTAAAGAAAACTGTGTCCGCAAAAAGTTCGAATTTTCATACTACTTAATTATAATACACTTAGCTTGAAGGTGTGTACATCCCTCGTAATTAAAGAGCTGAATTTCCTGTTTTAAACCAGTAGTACAGGAACTAATTTCTTATTAAATTTCTGTACGTCTTTCTTAAACAAAAAATTAAGCCGAGAGCATTCAATTTTGTATTAACCATCATACGATCGAGACTACAAGTAAACAAAAAATTAAGCGGATATGAATTGCGTCGCAATTATTATAACATAATTTATGGGGATGCAAATATGCCTAGCTGCCTGCGGTGAGCCAACGTAAGCGGCTCATCGCATTTGGAACGAATTACACGTGTAAGTCCAGAAAAAGCCGAAACCATTCATTAACGATAACAAAAATGAAGCGTTTACTTCTTTGCGCGATGCATCGCGGAGATAGCCAATCAAGGCGAGACCTCAAATACCGTATTGTCATTCGGATCGACAATGTTATTACATCACACGATGATTGTTATCCGTATCAATGCAGTTGCAAAGCCCCTTCACCTTAATCCGCGTGGCGTGTGTATGCGGCACCAATGATTCTTGCCGCTTGACCACAAACCGCCCACTTAAGGACGGCACGTATCATTGGAGCAGCACGGCGTGGAACGCATATATGCGTATAAAACCACCTTAAGGATCGCCGGTAGTTTTATTGTTCGACGCATTTCCATAAGTGCCACCGTCATCTGATACGGCGACTTTCGCGAAACTCTGTCTGGCCATAAATCAACTTCTTTTTCCGTGATAAATCGTTTTTACAATGGTTTGCACCCGCAATCGTCCCTTCCTGTTGTCGATCAAGATTAACCGGCAACCAGCAGCTCAAAGATTACCGAAGAAACGCAATGAACGAGGCTGTTACCTTTTTCATTAACACTTTATCTACCGGATACTAGTTAGCAAGCTTTTGCAGCACTGCGCTACATCTAAAAGAAGCTGAGAAATGGTACCCAAACCAGACTATACAAAGGTCGATTGTGCACAAGGTTCTTTTACAAAATTTGCTAAAGCAGCTAATTAATTACATAGATGTAAACTAATTCTTCATTGATCGGCGATCACGTTACAACTTTTTCAAGACATTTTCAGAATTGTTACAGCATTTAATTCGATAAGTGCCGAAGTGATAAGAAATACTACTCAATCCGTGATAGGAAGATTGCAGCACTGCATTGACACTAATGGCAATCACTTTGAACACCTTCTGTAAATGTAAGTTTATTTCGTCCTTTTCTTCATAAATGACCTTCGATGACCTTCAAGGATATTAATGTTGCACCTCATTGGATTTGTCTTAACAGCCGCTATCAGAAAACAGGTACCAAAACATACCCAGATAGCAAACGACATCTTCGATACGTCCATTTTAGGTCTGAAGACTTACGCCCAAAAATGACGTCTTTTTCGAGACATTTTAATGACGTTTTATTTCAGACTTTTCTTAAAGATGCAGTAGGAGGTGATTCTACATGAAAAACTGAGTTTGAAAAATTTGTCATCGTTAGATTTTTATTTTTTTATAATTTTTTACATAACGAGCATCGAACAACTACAACAAAAAATTGTGATAGCGTTTGAACACTTAAAGCGACATAATAATTGCACATTACAACAGGTTCGAAGGAATTTAATACGAAGAGCACAATTGTGTCTACAACAACGTGGACAGCACTTCCAGCAATTTATGAATTAAACGAATTCCTCAAATGTAATTCTAACATTGAAACCACGACCTTCGATTTATTCGATGTATACAAACCTGGAAAACCTTTGCGACAAAAAATTGAGGTAACTCCGAATAAAGTCCGTTGAGCAGCAAGTAAGCAAAGTGCACGCGCACTAAACAAATTTTCAAACTCATTTTTCTCGAAAACAAAGCCTTGTATCAAAACATTTTATTCTACATTTTCAACTCAGTTTTTCATGTAGAATCACCTCCTGTTCGGTTGCACCACCAGTTACGGGACATCCTGTATAGTATAAACACAACAAATAATATATGCAAAATATATTATTGTACATATATGTTTTTAAACATAACTATGCAAAGTATATGTATCATGCAAAAAACTTATCCTCTAATCACACAGTCCAGGTCCAATTTCTTCAACTATATTTTACAAAAATATTATATAACAATTATGGTCTCCGTTTTCCGCAGTGAAAAAACTAAAATGCAAGGGAGCGGTCGGCGTTTGTAGGCGTCTATAGTTTCTTCGAAGCGTGTTAAACCCTGGTCAAGGTCAGCGATGGGACGAAGTCGGTACAACCGAAGGCTCTTACGAAATAACCTTCGCCCCGGCGTATCCAGGGACACGATCTCACGATTCTTCATTCAGAAATACATCAGTGACAGAGGCGGCTAACTCTCTCGCGAGGGAAAGATATTTCCGCGAGAATGAATTTACGCGACGGCACACCCATAAATCGTTCCGTTTCTTTCCGTGGTTAATGCGCGCGGCGCCGGCGATTTATGGGATACCAAACGCCGTTAGGTCTAATCTTCTCGTTAGAGAGTCGAAAGAGCACCGAAGGTGCCGGTGCCTTTGTGCCGATCGCTACCGGGTGAACTGGAGGACCACCGTGGCTGCACGCTTTGGAAATTAGGCCTTCGGTAACGCGGTCAGATAAATGAAATTCTTCTACGGTTTTTATTTCATTCTTTAACCGCTTGCGTGACCAATAAAATTCTTAAATTTGTCTACAGGGTATTTCAACTGACTCGATCGTCTTGAAGATCTCGCTCATTTTTCCTGATAGGAAAAAGGTATTCGGTTCGATGGGGCAAATTGGGTGATAGGCAAAACGGTTTTCTGAAGGTCACCTTTTCGAGATTTCAAAGTCATCGAAACTCTTTTAAATGAGACGACATGCTTTAACCGTTTGCGTGACCAATAAAATTCTTAAATTTGTCTACAGGGTATTTCAACTGACTCGATCGTCTTGAAGATCTCGCTCATTTTTCCTGATAGGAAAAAGGTATTCGGTTCGATGGGGCAAATGCGGTGATTGGCGAAACAGTTTTCTCAAGGTCACTTTTTCGAGATTTCAAGGGCATCGAAGTTCTTTTAAATGGGACTACATGCTTTCATCGCGACAATCTTATAGCTCATGAGAAAACAAATTCAACTATGTGCGATATGTTGACCTTCGACGAGCGATAAATAAAATCAGTTCTATAATCGACAAAATATCCCAATTTTTTAAGAGAACTATTGAAGTTTTGACCGATTGGTTTCTTTCGCACTTTGTATCCTCGTGATGAACAGAATACGATGCAATAGAAAGGTGACCTTTTAACCTTGAAATTCAAGGTCAACGTTAATTTTGTGGCATCTTTTTTTACGCCAACTTCCACTAAATCGAGGGTATAGAAACTCGCTATGGTAGTCGCGACATATAATCTACACTCTGTACCTAATTGTTTGGTATCGAGAGGATTACCAATTGGTACAATCACTTTTCTAAGGTTATTTAGTTATTTGAGACAATTGATATTAATGGTTGTTTAATGATGATATAAACTTCTAATTCTCGATCAGCTGATCATTTGACTTGGTCAAAGACCCATTAGACACTGAATCAGCAACTTTTCTATTGTATACACACATACAGTTAAGATCTCAAATATACATAGTTAAGATCTAAATATACACAATTAAGAACATTTTAAGTTGAAGAGAGCAAAGTAAACAATAGGGATTACACCTAAAATTACTTATTAAATGCAAAACGCCTTATATTCAATGTTTATTGAGTATTTATTTTTTATATTGTTCACTTAATAATAACCGGCTTAATTGCCTGATTCACTTTCACAATATTTGCATGTCAAATGACCTGTACGCATATTGGCGCATTTCAAGTGCACAGTTTTCTTGCAGATGTTGCATTCGCTGGAATTCGAGCGACTCGACTTCTTTGACATGTTCTTTATACAGACAATACAAAAATCTATGAATCGATACTGCTACACTAGTTCCAGTTCCAAGAAGTGATAGAGGATAGCGATGACAAAACACTGGTTCGGATAATTGACGCTCTGTCGAACTATTTCATGTTTCATTTCTGTTGAGTTCATCAATTTTTTGAGACATTCAACAAAATATTCGTCCCTACTTTCACGGTCCACTTCAAGTTTCTAAGAACGAATTTCAATCGATACAGGAATACTTTTAATATTTCTAGATACGATAACTCTTCACAGTTCTGATATGAAATACAGAAACTATGACGATGTGCTATGTTAGTGGTAAAACCTATCATGAAATACAGTCCTGATTTATGATAATGGCGTTACTGACATCCAAGTCACAAGATAAATCATCGCTAGCTAATAGTCCCTCTAAACCTCTCGTCTGAATTGCTCTCTTGAAATTAGATTTGACGGTGTAAAATCAACGACCAATAATAGCCAATAACTATCTAATCCTCTGTGGTAGGTAGACCTCATTATTTGCAGACTCCTACGACAGCTAACCACAGCAGACTGTTATTAGCAAACATTTCTACATACAACGTACTCTGCGTGCCGCGCAAGAAGTCCCCTGGCAGGAATGCGACAAGAATGCGGCTGCGAGCCGTCCGATTGGGTCATTCCACGCGCATTTTCGGTTCTAGCCGAATTATTGGCTAACAAGAAGTGACGTCAGAGCCTAACGATTGGGTGCGTCCGAGAACCCCGTCTCGGGGGACTTGTTGCGAGGCACGCGGAGTAGTTATTACTTGTAGTTATCTCATATCTAATCGCACGAATATTTCGAGAAGGGAGGGAACAAACAATAGAAGAAGAAAATTACAAAATGAACAAAATCTTCCGTGAAACCAATTGCCTCGTCCGACGTAATATCGAATGTGGACTATAAACACACCTATCACTGTGATTACCCTAATTTTTCAGCGGCGGTTACGACATTTTCCCGGATAACGTGTCTTCCTCTACCGCCTGGTCGATGATAATTATGACAGTCCGAGCAGGGCAAAGAAGGCAGTGTTAATTTAAGGAGGATCGCGTCGCCCGATCAATATTCCGGGCAACTCGGTTGGTGCCCTGGTAGCTGCGTGATGCCGGGTTAACTAACGTCTGTTGGCACATCCTCGCGTGTCTACCAGGGCCCCGTATAGGGGTGTTAGGTTGGCATGTTAGCGGCCCAGTGTAATGACAGGAGCGGTGAACATTATGCTAAGTGCGAGGCATCCGACTTCCTTCCTTTTTTTTTCTCCCCCGTTCCATCGGTCCCGGGTGTCCTCTTCTTTCTTTTCTCAAGAGGATATCTCCGCCGCGCCGTGGTGATTAAGGCCCGTTTCATCCGCACCCGTAAACAACCGTGCTTGGCCCCTCCTTACCCCTCTTGACCTCTCCACCGCCCTTCGCCCTCCGCGGTTGTTATAGTTTTCAATGAAGAAGCACGCGACGAGCTCTCTCCCGCGGGAACGATTTTCTACGGGTCCTTTTGCCTTGTCCTCTTCTAGCTAAATCGATAGCCGCCGCGAGAGACGATCGTATCTCGGCCGAAGATCCGGATCTTTCAAGATTTTTAAGCACACGGTACCCTCCGATCGTTCCGCGGACGATGCCTCGCGGGGATTTCGCTATTTGGACACGGGTCTCTCTGATATTCAATTGGTGGAAGCGCACCGGTGGTCCGAGGCATAGCCAGAACGACCTGCTATGCTATTCTTGTTCTATTGAGTCATTGTTAACCCTTTTGTCTATAAGCAAAATTCACTAGTCGTCAATATCCGGCATACCCGGGTATCCACCACCGGTTTTTTCGAATAAACATTATGCATAGCGTCATTTTGGATTTTTTACGTTTGTAGTCGACTGTTACTACCTAGAACCAAGTTTCTAAGGCTTCGACTAGCCAGGAAGACCCTACCAGATAATATAAACGGGCCTTTAATGGAACACCGTACGTAGCCGCGCGCCGTTATTTCATGTCTCCAGCCTCCGTCTTGCTACGCTTTCTTTACATTTTGTTACTCCTGCGTTTTTGTACTGCTGCTCTATAGCATAAGTGGCATGTGTCTGTTATAACTATCTCTCCGAATTGTCTATAGCTTGCTAGGCTGAATGTCCGGAAAACTATTGTATGCCGGCCAAAACGCTATCGACAGCAATGTTTGTTGTAAAAATAGTCTAATTGTTGCAAAAATAGTCTACGCCGATTGTTTGCGTAATAAAAAATACAGAGTGTCTCAAAATTCCTTCTACACCCTGAAATGGGGGGTTGCTGAGGTAATTTGAAGCAATTTTCCTTTTGCAAAATGTCCTCCGTGGCTTCATTTAGGAGTTACTAACGAAAAACGCGGTTGAAATATTCTGGAGAACAAAGGAAATCCTGGCATTTTGTTACTTTTACACGCGATCGCACCACCCTGGTTTAAACAAGGAAATCACAGGTTGCGCCACGGCTGGATAATGGTACGTTAATTTTCGAAAAAAAATCTCGACACCGGACACATAAATATTTGTTTTCGTCTTTTATCGCAATCCTCTCCAGCAACGTGGATAATAACTATTTGTACGGACGAAAGTACGGCGAAAACTTTACACTGCCACTTGAAGATGAAAGGTGCGCGGCTGATCGCAGACCACCAGGAAACTACCCCAAACACCTGCCCACTCTCTGTGCACTAATGTCGGAGATTCGCCTTAGCGTATAATGCAATGGTGCTTTCTAGCGATGGAATCAAGCCCAACATGTTTCGACGAATATTGATCAATATGCTAAAGGACCGTATTCTTACAATATTGTTAATAATTATCTATCCTATCTTCACAGGCTATTTTTTCAAAATTGTATTAAGCTTCTCGGTTAACGACGAAAACAAGTGATTTTTAAGAATTTGTTTTTGAAAGACCATTGGACATACAGGGTGCTCCAAAAATGTTGTGCTTCTGTGGCGACATTCGTCAATATGAAGTTGTTCACCAATGTGTAGTTGTTATAAGGTTTAAAATGTTTTGAGCGTTATTATTTTGTCATTAACAAAATTGAAAATGTTTATTCAGCAATCTTCACAGGCTATTTTTCAAAATTGTATTAAGCTTCTCGGTTAACAACGAAAACAATTGATTTTTAAGAATTTGTTTTTGAATGACCATTGGACATACAGGGTGCCCCAAAAATGTTGTGCTTCTGTGGCGACATTCGAAGTTGTTATAATGTTTAAAATGTTTTGAGCGTTATTATTTTGTTATTAACAAAATAGAAAATGTTTATTCAATAATCTTCATTCTAACTAGAAGGATCAAAGAGTCGAGTTCTTAAGATTTATTTCTGATGTAATTCTGTTAACCATTTTATAAGAGTTTTAAATAAATTTAAATAATCTTCAGCTTTGCTCATTTATTAGAGGCTCTAGTCCTAAATTCCCTAGAGACCTACCAAACTTCCTTGAAAACAGTGATTTCCGAGGTCATTTGAAATCACATTTTTCTTTGCGAAAATGGTCTCCGCGGGTTCGTTCATTAACGAAAAACACGGACCAATCAGATTGCGGCTCAGCGACAGGTCGCGCTGAGCGTGACGCTGGCATTGGCCGAGCCGGAATCCGTCCGCTGTAGCCGCGCTGTGATTGGTCTGCGTTTTTCGTTCGTAACTCCTTAATAAAGCCACGGAGAACATTTTCGCAAAGGAGACAGTTACTTCAAATCACCTCAGGAATTGCCCCGTTCAAGAAAGTACAACGGTTTTGAGACACTCTGTATAATGTTGCAGGTTGATGTTTAAAAAACCAGTTTCTGGAATCAGCTCAGAATACCGTTTCTGTTTTTTGCAGGTATACTGAGGTTACTTACGATATGCTTGATCCCATCGCTAGCGATCACTTATCGATGTAGATGCTTATGAGGGAGCCCGGTGGCGCCGAAATTGCGGTAAGAAATTGAAATCAGATAACAGTCTTCCATCAAAATGGTACCTTACTCTCGAAAGGTATTTACGTATGGCTATTTGTACATCAGATTATTCTATTCTATGTGCCTCACCTCGAAGATGCATCACCTGTTATACATTTAGCAGCACACTTAATTGCAATAATGATTATTCAGCTAAAAGTTTAATACCTTGTGATTTTTCGAATCTTAATTTTCAAATTTTGCCACTTTATTACTTATTTGAAAAATAAACGTAATCGTGTGCATCACCTTCTTTAACAAAATGTTTACTTATTGTGCACATGCTCCTCAGGGTGAAAATCTCTTATGATTTTTGAATATTGTAAAACGATGACGATCTGTAAAAAAAGTTGACACGAAATTGTCCTTGACCTCAAATTTGAAAGTCAAACTTTTTTTTTATTGCATTGTACTCTACACATTATGCAATGAAACAGAATACGCCTATGGCAGCAAAGACTAAACATTTCTTTACACCCTGTACATAACTGTAATTGAAATAATAAAATAATATTTGCAATTGAATGAATACAATTCTGTGCTATATTAATAAATAAAAAGGGATGCCGAACATAACCGAACGTATTTATGTTACGTTCCAATATTAATTTATTAATTTATATGACCCATAAAATTAAAAACAAAAAGGAAATGGAAGAAAATCAGATGTAATTTTAGAAAATAAAATATTAATGCAATTACCATCATAGAATCGGATTTAGCATTTGTTAGAAACATTATAATTCTATAATATTGTATTGAAATATTCAGTAAGAAACTATTTATAGCCGGGAGATATAAAAGTAATTCTTCAATGGGAGAAGACTGAAAGGAAATGGTTCGTCAATTTCAATATCCCACAAAGCATTCTTAGTAAACTAATGAAGTTAGATTTATAGGTACATAAAGCTAGTCGATGGGCCTTTGCGTTTTGAGTTTCCGAGATATTCAAGTCGGTTTTTCTATCACAAAGCTGACTTTCAGGGGACTGTTAGGCGTAAATTTAATTTGATGAGTGGCAAATGAAAATTATCATTATTTTTATTGACTGAAATGCTTTTCCCCCTGCGTTGATTAAAAGAATTAATTCTTTTTTATTTGATACGTTCTGGACAGTAAACCGCGTAGATATCGGAATTGGAATTATTAGACAACCAATCATAGAATGGAGTGCAGTGTAGTTTCACTTGGATAGGTGAATGCACTTATGTCTTTACGATTTCAATTTTATCGTTTCACGCTTGGACGCCAAGATCAATATTTAGGTTTTGACGAACTCAAAGTTTCAGTTAATGATGCCATAAACGGAACTGCTTTGAGAAAGGTTTTAAGGGGTTCAAGATAAATGGTCTATTATTATAATAGATATGGAAGCCTAAATGAAAAAAATGGATCTCTATTTCTCCATAAAAGTGAAATTTTTTTATCACATTCCGCCCCTTTTTAAATATACAAGGTGTCCAAAAACCTTCGTACTTCGTTAAAAGGAGTGATTCCTGAGATCAATCGAAGCAATTTTTCCTTTACGAAAATGTCCAATGTGGCTTGGTTGAGAAATTATTAACGCGGAACACGGACCAATCAGAGCGCGGCTCTACAATGTACCTTCTCCTTCCGCCACGGCCTGGTCACGTGACTCGTTTCGTCTCTATCGTGCATGCGTCACCGTGTCACGTGACTAATCCGGCACTTTCTCCTCTCGAGTCGAGTCAATTCCTCTGATCTTGGTTTCGGGGCACTTGATCTGGCTACACCCTTTGAAGCAGAGCAACCTGTCTTGTTCGAACAACAATACTTATATTCGAATTTCCAATGAAAATTTGTTTTCAGATATTTCAACGATATGTACCTTTCAAGACGCGTGAAAAAAAATGATTTTTGAAAATACAGTATTATAAGGCTTTAGCACGTTCCGGACGGAACCGGCAGCAGATCTATTGTCGTTTCAAGACAAGTAGCGAAGCGTGAAAAGTACGTGAAATCCGATCTCCGAAACAGCAGTTTAAGAGATATATGGGGAGATGAGGATCTGAAACGCAGGGCCGTATAAAGGAATGTGTCCTCTCGGGAGAAAATCCGCTAAAATCTGTTGCATGAGCAAGGTGAAGTAAAATTTACTTTACACATTGAATTTCTTTTCTTCCAAATGTGATAATTAAATTCCACAATGAGCGTGCTGTGTCAATGTATACGTACTATGCGAGATATCGAAACGGAACCTTAAAACAGAATACAGTGTACGGTCCTGACTGCTGCGACACCAATCGGTGGCTCTTCCTAATGCTCCGATTTACGACCCAGGCGGAGATCTGTTTGATCTTTCCGTGAGGAACGTGTTAAATACAGGGTGATTCGGCCGAGTGTCCCTCCCAAATTACTTTTAAACTATTTGTTACATGAAAAAATAATTGAAACGAAAATTGTACGGTTAATAGAGAATTGGAACAAGATTGAAAGCTATTATTGCACACGTATGCGAATTCAAAATCGGTTAGTGCGAGCATAAAGAAACATTCGTATGGTATTTCAGTTTTGCTCGATATTATTTCTTGGTTCATTTACCTGTGATATTTATAGTGTAGGGTTTCTCTAAAATTATTTTGAAGATGGACCAGCGCCCGAGGAAGATGAAAATAAAACGTGAAACCTGGATGAGTTTAGTCATTGTAACGTGGTCATTCACGTTTGTAATTTTTTGATCATTGATTTCATATTCTTCAGTTGAACGCAAACTTTGCAAATCAGTGCAATCCTAACTTTGTTAATCATTTTTTTTAAATGATGTATTTCCGTTAAATCTCTTGAGGGCTTGCTCTTATAATTAATAAAATTTATAAACTTATTTAAATAATTGTTGTACACTTAATTCCACAAGTTATTATGCAATGTATACCATAGTCATTATTCTGTTTATGCAAAGCGACGGCCGTCTCTGGTACAGGTCGAAACATGGTAAATTTGGCAACGCTGTCTCGGTCCGATTTGAAGTGATGTGAAGTCGTTTTCGTTATATCACGGCCGTCACTGCGCATGCGCGGTAGATCGATCGGACTGCTGTTCTATTTGTATGCTGTGTTGCCATATCACCTGTTCTGGCCTGTACTAGAGACAGCAGTATTGCTGGGCAGTTGCAGTTGTTTGATCGGACCAGCTGATCGGACCGATGTTCTGTCTGTATACGGTGTTGCCACGTCACGGCCTGTACTAGAGACGTCCGTGACAAAGCAAACAGGCAAACAAAAAGAATATCTAAAGCAAACCTGAAATTTAAAAAATTGCCAAAACAGGAGTAGTCTCAGAAAAAGAATTGACGTTGATAAAATTTTGTGAAATTGCTTGTGTTGGACACAATAAACTTCTATAAATAACAACCCTCTTGCTCATAAAATGAAAACCTGCATAAAATAAGTATAACTATTGTACTTTAGAGTTTAGATTTTAAAATACAGCTTATGAATATTTTCATAGTCCTCTTTTAAAGCGTGCTTAAATCCTTCAGCTGGTTAGTCAGCATAACCTGTGCATGTTATCACGGCCATAATTTAAGAATGCTCATAAATGCTGCCTTGACGCGGATTCAATCAACGGGGCCTAGAGCCTTCTTCGATATCCAAATCGACACGTTACGTCACAGAAAGTTACGGGAAAGTCAAGATTGCGTCTGTTCGCAAACATTGTCCCGTCCACTCCAACGGATTGCTGTAGTTTATCTGACAAGCGGATTGCAACTTTATATCCTGCGCGAGCCTCGCGGAATTTCTCTTTACAGAACCGGCGGACTCTATTTACAGCTATTCCGCGATATCAGGCGTTTTACTTGTTCGCCGAAGAACAGAATGATAACGTGTCCACGAGACGCGTGCTTCTTCACTTCGATCTGGCACAGCTTCTATGTACTAGGAATACTCGGTCTATTTCTACAGAAGTTTACGTCATTACTAGAGCGACGCTTTAGGTGAAGTTACAAAATCATCTCGAGGATATCAGTTCTGCCGTGATCGTGTCACTAGCTTTTAACAATCAAGTATATATGTAACGATATTTGGTCCACTCAGGGTTTCAAATCCATTTACCAACTTCTCCCTTTACCACTCTTCACTATCGCCTAATTTCAGCGGGATCTACCTTTTATTAAGGTGGGTTCCGAACCACATACAATCAAGTATAAATAATATCCTAAATGAACAAAATAGTGTTTTGTCTGATGATAAGGTTTGGTATCGCTGCCATTCTTTATTATCAATTTAAAGCGCTGGAACGGTAGCATGTGTGCACATTGCTCACAATTTATTTGTGACATTTTAACCCTGTAGTGGGGTGCAATCAGACCCCCCTGCATGTTTTCAGTAGAAAATGTAAAGGAAAAACTATTTTTGGAATTTTTTTGATATTCATGGCGGTAGGTGTGAAAAGATTAAAAAAGCTATTTGAATATATAAAAGTTTTCAAATTTTCCATTCGGGAACTTTTCATGTATATTTCTATTAGTCTGGGGTGTGGTTGCATCCCTATAGGCAGAGTGAAGGTTAAAATGACACGATAGAATTCGAACTGTATTTGGTCAAAGGCGCTGGAACGGTAGCAGACGACCAGGAGGCCTCAAATCATGTAAAGATCCAGGAGGCCTCCAATCATGTCTCAATAATGCAAAGTCAAGACTTTTTAGTAGTCATAATCGCTAGATAAAAGATCAATCTAGAGCGGAAGTGTCCCAAAGTGGTCCAATTTTTACGTTTTCGGGGCGTAAATTGCATTATTCGACGCGCCGAAGTCGGGTCCACTGTAATCGCGGCCTAAGGATAATTAATGTTGACCTAGTAGTTTTCCAGATATTTCTGGCACTACAGTAAAGTCGCGATCTAAGTCTCATCCTCAGTTCAGAGCAGGGACATAGATCGGGAGGGGAAACTATTGTTTTATGACTAGGGTCGACCGCGCTGAACGTACAAAAGGACAGCGCATGTAAACACGGACCGCGCGGCCGAAGCCACAACACTAAATAGGACAGTCATAGGCACGGTAAGGACCCCTGAATTGCCTGCTTCTCCCACCAACCTCGTCGGCTACGGAGGCACCGTTGCGCAGCGAAGGTGCCCGCTGCACGAAAGCGAGGTTGGTGGGGGAAGCTCGACGGATCCTTCTTGTCCGCGGCGGACAAACTTGCCCAGCACTGGTTCATAGTATAAATTTTATAGTACAAACTTTATACATAAAAAGATCTTAACATCTCGAAAATATGTTCTCAAAGAATTAGACTAGAACGGAGCTACAGCCCGTTAAAGGTTTTTAAACGACTCATTTTAATAAAAAGTGATGTGACAAATATCTTGAGAAAGTTACATAAGAAAAAAATTGAAAATAAAAATGTTGCGACGGCAACACCGAAGGTAAACGTGCCTCGCCGACCCTTCAGCGGATTAGGCGACATACCTGAAAAATGTTTTTACCACCCATAAAACGCATATGGATCGACTGCGAAATTAAATTAGTTTATGACCACCGTACCCCAACAGATGGACAGACCCACCGAAAACGACGATCGAAGACAATAAAAAAGACCTTCCTGACAGTTTTCCCACTCCTCAACCCAAAGTCCTTCCGATGCACCTACGTCCAATTACCAAACGTTACATCTCCCCACTCAAAATACACCCTTAACCAATCACAAAATAACCGAGGTGACGACGGACAAGACACGACGAGACTGGACTAGAACAAATCCGAAATCGAGATCGACAACTCAAACATAACCACTGCGACCAGAACAATAAAAACGCGAATAGTGTACAAGTCGAATAAAGTGTCTACGTACAGCCAATATCAGTCGTACAAATTAAGGTGCTCAATATCACTTCAGTGCATATTGTGAGAGAGGACAACGATAATCAACGTTATCCTTGTATACATAAAAAAGTTAGCTTTACACTGCTCGGCGACCGAGGCAGCTCGAGCTTGTTGGCCCCACACGGGCTTTGCCCCTCGGTGGAATGGGGAAATGGCGTCGGGTGAGCTTCGCTCCACATGCCCCTGTGTCGCACCAGGTCCCACGCTATGAGATAGCAACTGCAGATATTATTCGAAACCTACGAAACGTAATTTAGGTGGAAAAACATACCAACGCAGGCCTGCGACTTGCTCTTATCCTTATTGGGTCTCGATTGCACGATTATTGGTCTGATTTCTGGAAATGGATGACGCTAACTGGTCGACGCCAGCGAACAAGCTTAGGACACCTCGAATCGCGCGAATACCATCAACGTTCGGACGGATGGATGAGGCGATCCGTACCGTCGTTTTTCAGTATCCTTGGAACCATGTCCCGCGTTATCTTCAGATACCGTATCCTTCGATCTTTGTATCGCGATGGCGAAACGGTCGCAGCCAGGATAGAGGATAAACGATGTGGTCGAATCTTGAATGCGATAATGGTCGCCAGTTTGTGGCGCGGCCGCGGACGTTGGTCGCCGTGTGATTTATGGTCATGCGAGAAGTGCGCAAGGATCAGCACTTGTGTCGTACCAGAGCCGCGGACGATCGGCATCCGCGCAAAAACACGCAACACGAGGTGTTCGATGCTGTCGTTGACTGACTTGTGACTCCTTCACAATGCGAACCTGATAGTGGTCGAACTGTGATTTGGAATCCGAGGACGTGTCGCGTCGTGGAAGATTTAGAATCATCCTTTAACCGTAGGGCTATTCGAGGTAAGCAATTCCTTGAAGCTAAGCATGGGAGTCTTAGAATCCATATTCCATTTCAGTTAGTTAACTTCAAAACCGGCTGTGACCATTCAGAATTAATCTCAGATATTTGAGGATTTTATTTTTTGAATGTGTCAAATGAAATTTCAGATGTATCCTGTACAAAACATAATGTGAATACTGATAGCAGGAATTGAGAATACATGCGAATGCGTGTGTAGAAAATACGATAAACGGCAAAACACATTAGTAATACAATTCTTTATGACCAATAATATTTGTAACAGAAGATGACAAAATATTGGATATAGGATAAAATATGTACCGGGAATACATCATCATATATTCTAGTATTCTAGTCCATTCAAGCAAATATTAATTAAAATCATTACGTAAAAGTTGAAAGAGACATTATTTGTGGTTCTCAAGTTGTTGTTGGTGAATCGTTCGACATGGGAACTTTTGATAGTGACACTTGGACATATCTAGTTTTTCTAGGGAAGCGCTACTACTAATTTGTAAGTGTGGAATAAATTCAGAAAGTAAATAAGAATTTAATTGTGAAATTTTAGAGTATATCAAATTTTTCTATATATATATATATATGTATAGTGGAAGCAGCCAAAATACCTGTGATATTAATATTAGGCACAAGTAATATTTGTACATATTTTTACAATGAATATTCATAGACAAATGGGAGGAAAATTTTAAGACAATGTATAAAAGAGAAAATAAAGGGAGTAGCGAAGGGTAAAAATACTACGCATAGGGAAAACTACTTGATACGAAACAAAATGAATCAAATAGGAGTGGATGCCATGAGAGACAAAGGGGAAGAGGTAGGAGAGATGCTAAAGAAAAAAGACTTAGATACACAAAGACGGGAAGAAGACAGTAGGATACAAAAATCAAAAAATAATAATGAAATAGAATAATAAATGAAAATGCAAACATATTAGGACAATAGGAATGCTGGAATATCTAAGTAAGGAGAGAAAAGAAGAGAGTCAGCAGCCAATAGCGCAAGTAATATGCGGAAGCACAGAAAGATGGAACAGCTAGTGGGAGAAAGAAGAAAAACGAAGGTGCGATTTGTGTGGAGATAAATTTGGCACATTACTAATAAATAATAAATAATATTATAATAAATTTTATTAAGCAATAAATTTAGTAGATGTACTGACAAATAAAATGGATGTAAACATTGGAAAATAATAATTAAATTATTTTTTGTTCTATTTTGTATCCCTTTTTTCGTTTCATACTTAGATATTCGTTTCACATTGATTTTTAATAATCAAGTTACTCATCTTTTAATATGGTTTCTATGTATGTATATTGGTGTGTTTACAAATCAAAATCTTTACCACTATAGATTCGTATCTAACCTAAAATCTACGATGAAGAAACGTTAATATCGCGTTGCTTAATGTAACTGTTGTAAAAAGATATGAACTGAACCGCATCAATTTCAAATCGGTCAAGGTCAACTGGATCAGTCATCGAAGAATGAGTGTATACCAAATCGACAATACCGATAAACAGTAGAACACAATCATTTGTATCACTCAATCGTTTATTTTGAGTGACAGCACTGTTGTTCAAAAATTAGTAGTTGACATTCGGTATCAAATGAATGCGTGACCATGTATTAATTGTACAAGTGGATTAGTGAAAGAAAGAGAGAGAGAGGAACGTGAATTTTTGTTTAAATACCTTTCGAGACTTTGAGGCGTGGACCACGGTGGGTTTTATGTATTTGTATCCAAGAAAAAGGACGATGGAGGCTGCCACTAAATGTCCAGTGTTGTTCCTCCATTGTTTCACAACACTGTCACCACGCCACGAGCTGTATGAACGCGTAACACCACGAAAATGCCGAGAAAACGAAGGTATTCTCCGTGACAACGTTACGACGGTCGCCATATTTGAGGTAGATGATACTGACACGCGCATGCGTATCAGCACTCGCGGCAAATTCCTCTTCATTCTACTGCCCGGAAAAATACAGTTTCGTTAATAACTGCAATACCTCTATTAATTGTTAAATGTCAGATGCACATTTGAATCCTTGTGGTAGTATGGTAGTTCAATGTGATGATACTCATCTGTTTAACTGCGTACATAAAGGATATAGCCGGATAAGATGAAAAGCGCCTCCAAACCAAATTGATTTTTGGTCAGATCATTCGATAGGGCTGTCTTTAAAATGCCAACAATTATACGGTTAAGAACGAATAAAAAAAAAGTGATTAGAAATAGCTTTCTGTTTTACTGACAACATTGATATTGACATGTGCCAAGGATAAAGATTTCGCTTTTGCAAGTTGTTGACTCTCGCCTAGGCGAGGTCAACTCAGAAGGCCAAGGCACCATCGTGGCCAGGAGCCCTACAACCGTTTTTTAGTGCAAGCAGCGCACAATAGGTGTGCATTTGCAGGGTCCCGGTCTGCGGGCCTCTGCCCCATCATAAACCTACCCCATGTGCGCCAGCCCAGCCGTCGAGGCTCGGTCGCCGGTAATCGTTTTATTACAAATAATTGACAAAACGTGCGTCGCAGAGTCCCAGTCCGCGGGCCTCTGTCCCATCGTAAAACAACTCCACGTGCGTCAACCATTACCGTCGCATCTCCGGTCTCGCCCTTGACCACTGCTCGCGCCCCACCATGCACACCCCCAACAATCATTGTATCCCATTAGTATATAAGACCATCAAATGTACATAGAACACCAGAACTCAAACAGAATCGCGAGCGGTACGTCACGCTGCCGGTTTTATCAAATAAACGTTTTTGACTACGAAATTGTCACCTTCAATCGCTAACCCACGTCACTTCAAAGCCGCTTCTAGACGTTAAGTCGAACTAGAAGAAAGTGCCGTAGCCACTACGCGCGCTTCAGAACAATCGTATTCGACGATTGCTCAACACAAGTGTTTAAACATGCAGGCATATGCATGTGAGGCCAAAGAACGTTCGACTGAATCCTTGGCCCCCCAGAGTACCAGTATTCTCGGGTATGCGTCCTTGAATGCTTGATTGAGCACTCTGGTTTCGAGTTCTGCGAATGAGCATGGGTGTTTCTGACAGAAAATGGGTATGATTTCGGGTTTTGGAAATTTCCGCAAGTTGTGGAATCAAATGCTGAGCATTGCATATTTAATCCATTTCTAGTTGGTTCGTCTTTGTTTCTTTTCTTGTTATATCCGCATCCTTTACCTTGTTCCAGCATTGTATTCATTATTTATGTATCTATGATTTTCAACATGATCTGTGGATCCTAAATATATCGTTCAACTTAACCATTCCATGTTACCACCTAATTATTGTGTCTTCCGATTCCCAACACTTCATTTTGTTGCAGCTATTATAACACATAATGAAAACATTTTTGTTCTGAAAGATTTTTTGCGAATTTCTCGTAAATTAAAACCGACCGACGAAAACTTTAAAGGGAAATATTGTTCAGAATGACGACCTTGACAACATATTTCGAAGTCACTGGATCACATCGATCCCATGGATTTACAAGTAAAGTTTTGTGCGAAGAGTAAAGTAAAGCCGATCGCCAAATACTTTAAAGGGAGATGTTGTTGAGAACGATGACCTTGACAACGTCTTTTAAGGTGATTGAAATCGGAGAGGAGACAAGTTCACCCTCTAAATCTATAAAGAATCTCTAAAACTAGAAATGTTATTCCATTGTAAAAAGTGTACGAATATTAATTCTGACCACTGTCTGTAACCCCGTAAACGTTTAAAAATTCGATTCTAGTAAACAGTGGATCGTCGATGCTGGTTCAATGATCGTATCCAGCAGAAATAGATGGAAGCTTTGGGAGGGATAGGAGTCGCGGTCGAGAAGCGTGAAATTTGTACGACGGAAATAACGTAGCGGATAAAGGAACGACAGTGGTCCCCCGAAGGGCGTTATGTAACGAAACGGTGTCATCTTCAACCCACGATGTACCGTGACGTAACGCTAAAAGAGTTCCGTACAAGCGCTGCAAGTGCTAAAATTATGCGGGCTAAAGTACGTGTCGCAGTTACTCCTTCTACCGGTTACCCCAGTAGCTGCATTTGACGTTTATTAACCGGGGCTACCTGCTTTCTTCATCTTGGTTGCATTATTTATAAATGCACCCCGCTGCTTGAACAACCGGTCAGCACAATCTTCCGTAGATAAATCTTTTCTTCTTCTACCCTGACTGAAAGTACACGGTGCGGCTCGTAATTATTCGAACGGTAGTGAATTCTAACGTATTCCTCGATCGCGCAGTTCACCGGGAATTAAGTCCGTTGCGCCGGCGACTATCCTTTCGAACGATCGATGAATTCTGTTATCATTTTTTATGTGGCAGACGCACGAAAGATACGATCTGGAAATTCCTCTTTACTGCGCGCGAGTATCTACCAGAAATTAATTTTCGCAATCGGAAGGTTTATTAAGTGAAAACATATTAAGCACTTTGTAAATCTTCGTTTTATTAATGTCCTTGCCTCGTTGCGATTCGCGTGCTTGCTTCGAATTCTGAAAATTTGCAAACGGTTATACAGGCTGTCTCTCTTATGCCCCCAGAATAACTTCTTTAATTTTGAGGAAGTACGAAATTCTTTATGTGTAAGGTATCAAGTGGTCAGTATGTCGCAGGGGTTGTTTTTATCGTAGTTTTTCATCGAAATTTTTTAAAAAATAACTACGTGCATTTTCGTGTTAAATCGCGTAGCTCAAAAAAAGTACAGACAAATATGTACCGTGATATGACCTTCAAATGTCCTTGAACTACGAAGGTGTAGATCAAACTTAAATTTCGTTTGTAAAAAATAACAGGTTTATTTGTTTTTTGGTATTCCGTGTTCTGGTTTATTATTTCTTATAGAGAAGATCCATAAACAGCTTTAATTTTCAATTGTTATCAGCACATTTCTTTTACTTCGTTCCGCTATAATCCTTGAGTACATGTAAAGTGATAGTAATAATTCATAACTGTAATTATATATTCGTTAGGGTAATTTGGTACCACGATAATATATTACTTGTAGTTGAGAAGAATTCATAATAATTTTGTAGCACCACCTGTGTAAGGTTGCGAATCCAGGTCACGTATTCGTAATTTGCTGAGTAATTGATAAATTATCTCTTTGTTGCTTGAAAAATGTCTTTTCTTTATTTGAAAATCATTTTTTGTCGGCAAATTAATTTTACTTAAACACTAGTGTAAGTTGAAAATTATTAAGGTTTCGGATACCATTAATGAACGAACACTTTAGAGAGAATGTTATTTATATAATGTCCGTTGCTGTCAGAATTATCTGATCAGAAATTTCTTTTAATAAGTATTCTGTGCACGCATGCGTTTTTTATCCTTTTGTTATTCATACTCGCAAGACAAAGTTTAAATTTATTCCATAAAATGAAATATACAAACGTTTATGTTAAGCCAATGTCTTCCAAATTTTAAAGGGGTATATTAAATTTAATATAAAATATTAGTTATTCCAAACGTTATACTTTAATATTTATTTATTATTAATTTTAGACAAGTTCTCATAAATAAATTTCCACAATATGTTTGAATACGATTGTACTAATGGATTATTTCATAATATTCAATAACATTCAATAAAATATACGAAAAAGTATTTTAAGATTAATAATATTCTAAATGTTCCTCCAAAATTGGAATTAAAATCAGCTGAATATATAAATTATTTTTCTTTTTGTCAGCAAAAATATTCTGAACTTTTGTACTTTTCAATTTCAATTTTTTATTTTCTAGCAATTACCAGTTTGAATATTTTCAGAAAATAATGTTGATTATAATTTCGCTAACAAAGGACTTTTCCGCAGACCATCGTAGTACGCCATATTTTTACAATGAAAATTGTGAATGTCTAAGTAAGTACGATAGAAATAAACAATGATAAACACACCAAACGACTATTTTAAGCATACACTACAGAAAAAATTGCTAGCAAAACACTGTTTTATAATATCATTTAGTATTCCCTCTTTGTTCAATGATTCCAACTCCTTTCCCAGTTTTATCTTAATTTCAAGCAATCACATGTAAATATCTATAATCAATTAAGAGATTTAGCATAATTAGAGAAAAGAATCTCCAGCATGTAATTAAAAATAGTTAGATACATTTGATTTCCATAAATTAAGATATACTGAAACATGATAATTTAGGAGAATACTACGTGTAGGAAACACACATTTAATAGAATTGTTTTATTTCTACAAATAATACTTTCGAATTAGATTTAGCAACAGCGTATGGCGTATACATGTACAGGGTGTTCAACGTGTAACTGTCGCTACGATTTTTCGGATACTTCGGATGAACTAGTTTTTAGTCGGCTAGAAAAAGCAATAAAAAAGATTAATAAAAGAAATTTGTTCATGAAAAATGAAGATCATGTATATTTTTTAAACGGCACTACATATTTTTTAGTATATTATTGCTTATGTCCAGACGTGTTCAATGGCCTAGTATACTTTGACCTTGATATGACCTTAAGACTTGAGTTGTTGATATTTCTTTCGAGAGATCAATATCTTGACCAATATCAACGACTCAAGCCTGCTTAAGACCTTACTGTTAATGTCATGCGAAGGTCATAGTATACTAAGCCGTTGAACTCGTCTGAACATAATCAATAATATTATGAACTAAAAAATATCTAGGTGACCTCTGGTTTTCATGAACAAATTTCTTTTTTGACTTCTTTTTATTGCATTGTGTCACCGACTAAAAACTAATTAATTTTGTGCCCAACATTTTTTTATCTGACTACCGCAAATGATGGACACCCTATATGTATTATCACACATATCCATTGAAATTCAACGAACGTACTTGTCACGTTTCTTCCATCTTATTTTATTTCAATTATCTCAATTTTCGAATTTATATTTCCGTAACTTCCAAATACTTTACCTTCTCCATCTCCAACTTTCTTTCTGGTGATCTTTTACGTCGAGCAACGAACCTGACGTGCCTAACAGGCTCGTAATAATTATTAGCGCGATAATGTCCTCCTAATTACCCGCAGCGATATTTATCATACGAGCCGCAGTAGCCGACATTGTGATTGCGTGTATCGGGTAAAAATACAAGCCAGTAAGAAGCTCATTAACGTCGATTACTAATTGGAAGTATTCGTTTATCTCACTGTTCCCGCGATCCAGCCGCTACCTAGCATTCTGAAAGGGAGGAAACCACCGGATTCTTGGAGCGGTTCGGTTTCGCTTGGCATTCCAGCTGGTCCATAGATGAAAAAAACGATGAAAAAGGTTGGTGCGCGTACGACGCTGCCGCGACGCGACGTCACGAAAAAGACAAGTTGTCATTACCTCTGTGGCCAAGCTGTGGAGCTAGCACAGCAGTTTCTTGAGAGCGGCGATGAACATTCTTCGGGATGCTCGCAGGACGCCACGATCGAGGAAGCGGGTCCGCGCGTACCGGGCTCGCAGGCTGTAACAACGAGGAACAATCGTCTCGTTAATCCGCGTTTACGCAGGAACGTAATTATTCCCTCGACACTTCGTCGAGCCGGCCCATTCTTCCAGCGAAGCTGACGTCGTTAAGCCGGACGGTCCGCCGCGCGCCACGCTGCCTCCGCTGAGAAAAATTCATTTGACTTTGTACCTCTTGGCAGCCAGAGCTGTAGCGTTGGGTCGCCGAGGCGCCAAGCGCATTTGAATCTACGCCATAGGTTTCAGGAATCACATCGGTCCGCATCGAGCCGAACGATCCAGAACAAGGCACGATGCGAGGTTAGAAGTTCCCAGACGATGTGTACTCCCCGCTAGCTAAATGCTTCCCTCTCTATCGCTGAATACGGCTCGATTCTCCTCCAGCGATCCTCTGCACAGTGCCGCCAGGCCGGGGAAATTCAGAGGAATATAGTTACCCCCTCTCTGTCATTACCGGCCTAGTCACGTGACCAGGCAGTGTGGGAAGCGGGGATACTCGTCGCCGGGGAATGGAGGAATGGCATCGTAGAAGGGTGGAGTGGGAGACAAGTCTTCATCTGGGTGACACTGTTGAGGAGAATACGAAACGTTGTTCCTACCACCGTTGCTAGTATTATTGGAGCTGAAGAGTGGTGTCTTGGAAGAAATGCGGGAAGGGCACACCCCGAGACTCGCGCATTTTCGGCTCCAGCGAAATATTGGCTCACACATATTACGTAGCGTGTGCTGTCAAAGCCTGATCATTGAGATTAGCATCGATAGTGGAAACAGGCGTGCCCAGACCGTGTCGTCTCAGACGACTTCTTTCTAGCACTCAATACCTGCTAGCCAACCGCTGTCTGCTGTGAATCTGATAGGTAGAGCGGGACGATTTTTTTTTGGCAACTCTAGTCAGGAGTATCGTACTCATTGTCAGTGGCGAAACTACAAATTTTCGTCATCCCCGCAAAATATAATTTTGGGTTCACAGAAAAAAACAATTTATATTATATAAAGAAAGAAAACTTATACAGGGTGAGTCACCTAAGACGAACCACCGAAATAATTTCTACATTTTTTGAGATTGAAAGAAATGCTTCGTGTTGAGCGTGGTTAGTTGAGCGTGGTTAGTACTTGGATGGGTGACCGCCTGGGAACACCACGTGCTGTTGTCTTAATTTTTTCATTTTTATTTTAAATTGCAAAATAATTTCCATCACTTTCTATGCGTTTACTTCATCTTCCACGACATTAAGGACTCCCCAATATGGTGGGTGAAAGATTTTAATTCTGAATAAAGTTACAGTTCATTAACTCCGCGAGCCACGGATTGATTTGTACTCCTAATATTTTAATTATTACACCTAATAATTAATATTGATTAGGGTGAATCTCGAGGATTTCAGATGATTCTAAAAACTAATGTGTTAAGGTGGGATCGGCTAAGCAGCGTTTTGCGATCCTGGGACCTCTTGTATTCCATTCGTCAAATTTCACCAGAAGTGATGGTTTGCGTCTAGATGACGAATGGAGTATGGTTCGCTTAGGGGATCCCACCCTTTGCCGTATTTTAACGAGTCACACTCGTGATGAAGATTTTGAACAAAGTCTAACAAAAACGAATGCTACACCTTTCCTTTTATTATGAAATAAAATTTGATTTGTGTTGGATTATTAGCAAAAATTAATTTGGTTCTCACGGGAAACACTGCAGTTTCTCTAATGTAGTATAACAGACCGGATGTCATTGTACCCATAGGCCTAGCCCTTGTCGTACCCAAGGGCCAGGGCAATCAACAACTCAGCCTTGGGTTTTATTTCAAGTGGGCGACTGATTTTCTCTTTGGCCCCAGCTGCATTTCTTTCAGTTTTAGGAAAGATATTTTGTGTTTTTTCAATCATTTATTTATCAAATCCCAACAATTTGTTTGTAGTCAACATCTCATCATTAAAATCCATGTAGCCGTACAAAAAATATATATTTCCTTTTCTCTTTTACGACATATTTGGGGATGAAGGCGTTTTAATCGCTGTAACCGTAAAGAAAATGATACGGCAAGGGGTTAACGTTCGCTCGGATCGTTCGGCTTGAACGGCTTGTATTGGACCGATTTGCCTGTTTCAAGCAATTCAAGCTTAGACTTGAACGCGCTCGACAGTTTGATAAGCCAACACTACTACGCCCAGCAGCAAGCAGCTGTCCAGACCTCGTGTCTAAGCCGCGGCCGCAAACAGTCAGCACAACCAGCCGGCTCGAGGGAAGATCGTCTAGGAATTATGGGTTGCACCCGCGGGTTGCACGACGCTTCCTCGAGTCAGCAGCACACAGTACCCAACAGCCGCCGCGCATCCGCCAAGGCTATCGACTCTCTCATCTATGCTTATTTGAATAATTGAAGCCGAGCTGTGCGCCGGCTTTCTACTCAGCCTAACTAGTGGCCAGCTTGCTGTTCGATTTCTTCGGGGGAAAGGGGCGAGGCTGTCCCTTTAATGACCGCCGCGATGACACCAATAATCCTGATAACGCCCCTGTCGGCCACCGTCTCAGTCCGTTTTAGAAAATACGATAAAATGATATTGACGGTAATAACGCCGCGCTTGTTAATTACGTGATCGAACTGTAAACTCATTGCTGACTCTCGCCTGACGCGTGAACGCGAATCAGTCACGAGCGGACAGTGAAAAGGTTATACAGAGGGTCGCAAAAGTACCTATCCGGTGTATTGGTGCAGTAAATTCTTTTGTGGCTCCGTTCATTTGCGAAATTCTAGTTTAATTCTTCGAGAACATACTTTCGATTGTCGTTTCTAAGTGGACTGTGTTTGATATTGTAGAGTAATGTATGAATGTAATGAACACTCTAAAAATGCTCGAAGATCCCGAGACTTTCGAGAATCCCAAAACCTTTGAGAATCTCGACCATTTTCCGGAATCTCGACACTTTCGAGAAACTCGAAACCTTTGAGAATCTCGACAAAATCAGGAATCCCGAAAATTTTCGAGAATCTCGACAAAATCGAGAATCTCGAAATTTTCGAGAACTCGTCTTGTCTCGTCTCGATGTCTTCGCGTCTGGTCTCGACCATTGAGATCCATACATTTTCGAGTCCTCGCACATCCCTAGTAAGCATCACACGATCTAAGTAACAGCTCGGACCCGGGGGTTTCTCTTAGCTCAAGGATTTGATCTCAATAATTGTAAAAAGTTCAATGTTTTTCCAATAATTTAAAATAGCACTTCTCAATATAAGACCGTGTACTATCGAACAGAGAACGATCCGATTCGCCTCGGTCAATCCTATCATCGCGATATCTTCAAATGTAGTACTTTGAAATCTATAGATTATGCAAATACAAACTCGTTCTGCAATGTACCGGAGGCGGGAGTCCTAAATTTCTCCCGTTGTAAACCGTCTTAAAAACCGGCGTGAAAAAGACATCTTGTTAAAACAGTCTCCGATGTAATCAACAGTATATTATAAGCAATTTATACAGTGGGATAGGGTACAGCAAGTACCAGTGGTATTACTACAAATTCTTCGAATCGCAGTAGTTCGATGATATCTCCCAAGAAGACCTATCATGTATTTCGTCGAGGAATGATGCGATATTTACTTTTAATAACCGGTTGAGATTATGGCCGTGATGAGGGGAAAAGTATTTGTACCGCTTGCAATTGCCGGCAGATTAATATTTCATGTTTCTTATTCTTTTTCTTCGGGATCGGTTCGATCGATACGCGAACGTGGTTTAATACCTTACGCGGTTTCCAGCAACATTGTGCGTCTAATTCACGATGTTAACGGATCTCGAGGAACGGTGTACACAAAATTAGCGGGTTACCATTAAAGGATTGAACGCTGATCATAATTATATTTTATATCTTTATCGTAACACTGTAAGCGAAGTCGATGCATTTAGGAGGAACGGATGCGAACTGGACGGTTGCATCGACGATTTTAGTTTCTTGTCCCATAGTTTTTCGTTCCCTCGCCGGAGTTGCACGCTCCTTATTGCAACGCTCGGCCATTATCTGCCGTCCAGATCAACGTTTTCCCTTCGAGTTTACCCCGTACGAGCGGTCGCCCGCTTCCTCGTGATCTTGTTACCTCACGTCATTCACCTTCCATTGACTTTTTACCCCTTTAACGATATCTTCATGATTTTCTTCGCACACTACAGGCCGCCACGAGGCTGACTCTTTAATATTCGAACGCCGTAAACCAATCGGTTAATAGGTTTCTAATTCCCGTCACATTTCGATCGACCAGCTTTGTCATTTTATCGATGGAAAAACGAATGATATTATTTTACTGTTCGGACACCGAGGATATGTTATCTTATTGTTTCATCGATTCGAGTTGATCCAATTCTCTCGTTTTCTTTTCGAAAATATTATTCCGTGGCTGGATTCTTTTCGTATTTATCACTGTGATGAAGCGGTTATGTGTAACGCGCCTACGTGTATTTCGTTTAGGCCAAGACCGGATCGAGATACACGCGGATTGCCATAGGAGGTTCAGAAATAATTCTATTTTACGCTGAACTGTCTCTTAGAAACCCCAAAATTTTCGATTATTACATTAGGTTGGGGAAAAAGAAATTTGCGCGAACTTCAAGACTTTATTTAACACGTTTCGGATTGTCCGATTTGGGTCAAATATGCACCGTTCGCGTCAAATTCGTAACAATTTTTACTGGAACTTCTCAAATGTTATAACAAGCATATGTATGCGAAGGTTTGTAGCAGCTGCAAACAGTATACAGGGTGGTCCACCTAGATGTAGCCACCTAAATATCTCCTTTAATTGCGATGACATAACAAATGATTTTAATATTATAATGTAAATGAGAAAGTTTAGGGATAAGCAGTGTTAATTTATTTCAGAATATTTACTTTGTAAGAAATAAAAGTAAAACAAAAATAAAATCTACATTGTAAATCCGTTTCATTGATGAATAGAAATAGTTATATACAATTTTTAGCAATAATAAGAAGTTGAAAGCATTACTCTATCATCATCAATCATAAATGATACTGTCAACAAGGAATGTGTTAATTAGTGCAATTTATGAGACAGTTTCTAGAGCACTTGGTTAGTCACGTGTAGAGATATAAATTGATTACCACTTCATTTTTGCTCACAACATGTAGCATAGAAGATAAGTGTGACAACTGGTAACTGGGTGGTTACTTTTCTTTACATAACAAAATTGATATGTTGCTAAAATGCAGATAGTGTCAATTAATATATCATGCGATGAAGCAGAGGTGCTAGACTTATATACGTTCTGAAGACATTTATGTTATTTACATACTGAAGATACATCTCACCTATGAACAAGAATATTGCTTGGATTTTCAATTACGAGGACTGGTTATCAGATTTATGATAAATGAGTTTCTTGAAATTTCTGAGTGGGATCGTTTTTTTTACTCAGAATTTAATGCTCTTCGATATTTTGGCATAAAAATTGTAGCATTCCATTAAAAAAATGAAGTTGACCTTCAAATCTCTGTTTCTTCTCCGCTTACAAAAAAAGTATATGAATTACATAATGTATCCCTTCAAATCATACAACTTTTCTACAATGCAATGGAAGTTATTGAGGGTAAACAAGTTGCACGGACCACCCTGTACGTGTTTATCTACATATTAATGTTGATCATTACTATTTATTGTTATATAAAATACAATTAAATATAATAATGCATAATATAATGTAATACTTTACTTTTATTTTGTCTTATTTCTCTATGAGAATATTCACCAAATAAATTGATATGTATAATCATATACAATAATTTATTTATGATTCTTTGTAACAGAGTAGAATAGAAACTTACGAATTATTTAAACAAAATACATTCGCTTTTTACAAGAAATGTCCCTGTCTATATGTTGCGTTATTGATAAATAAACGTTTGAAAAAGCAATATCAAAATAACTTTCCCTATACACTTTTTAACATACAAATATTTTGTGCAATTATACATATCTACCTTCAATCAATTTTTTTCTGTTTTGTGTTTGATGATGGCTACTGCGTGAAGCTGGTCACTAATCTCTTCACAAGTTACTACGTATAACTATATAATTAGAACGGCTATTTAATTAAAATCGACGGAAAATGCAAATCACTTTTACTTCAGATTACATCAGCAGAGGGAAGATATAATTAGATAATTGCACAGGCCCGTGCCTGTTAAGGGCTCCGACGATAAATGAAAACCGAGGGGTACATATGAAATATGGAGTGATCAATCAAGGAATTAAAATCTATTTAAATCCCGGTGGACATAATGATATATGTATGACAACGCATAAAAGGGAGATGGGACAAGGTGTGACCTCTTAAATTGAGACTTTCGAAGCTCATAGGATCGACGTTTTAATTTGTACAATGCTATTAACAATATGATTCTGAAAACTGATGTATAATATTAGATCTTCTCTAAATATTGTGTTGTACAGTATTGTGCAAAATAAATTCTATATCATTTATTGCTGAAACAATTCTATAGGCAACGACCATATCACGCTGCAAAAAAACCGATTCTCGTCCGATCATCGAAGTTAAACAGCGTTGAGCGTGGTTAGTACTTGGATGGGTGACCGCCTGGGAACACCACGTGTTGTTGTCATCAATTTTTTTTTTTTTATGTTAAACTGTAAAATAAATCTCCATCTCTTTGTAACAATTTATATTATTTATAACAAATTTATTACTGCTTTAAAATAAAATTTATTTAAATTTTCTTTTGTTACTTTTCGATGAGTTTTGAGGCTGAACGTTATGGAGGTAATAAATTCTCTTGAATAAATCTATTTTTTATCTTCACTTGCAGTTTTGTCGTTTCTATTACATTACAAAACGTAGATATATAACAAATTCATGACTGGTTTAAAATAAAATTTATTTAAACTTTCATTTGTCCATCAGTGTCTTTTCGACGAGTTTCGGGGCTGAACGTTATGGGGGTAATAAATTATACATATCACACGATAATAATATTACTCGTGCTTGTGATACTGATCGTAATTCCCTTGGCTTCTCTTTATTGCGATTTTCTATACGATTACAGGATTGTAATGTAACAATTGGCATTACTTGTACAGCGCTCGTTGCGACACCGAGGCGTGACGGATTGTTTTCGAACGACGTGCACAGAAACGAAATCGCTCTCTCGAATGTTGATTCTTCTTCGCTCTCGTTTCGCGGTCGCAATTTTTACAGTGGAGGAAAAGAAGAAAAGAAGAACTCGCCGCTTTCTTATTGTCGTTAGACCGGTACATCGTCCGTCGCGTTATAACATTACAAGAATTGTCTTTTTTTTTTTACCTCTAGTCTCGACGAACCGCTCTCGTTGTCTCATTCGCTAAAAACACGCATACTTTATTACAATTGCGCCGGACGCAGAGGGCCTCGACAAAAATATCGACGTTCCCCGTGTTTTGCGCTCTCGCTCGCACGACATACTTTGTGTTCCGCGTGCAATGCTGCCAACACAATGAAAACGTTGTCATTGTTTCGACTACTCATGACTAAACGCGTCTTCGTGTGTTGTAGATTGTATTTACAAAACTTTATTAAAACTGACTTTTCACTCTAGTTTTCTTGAGATAGAGTCGACGATTATTCGATAATTATTTTTTTGTATCAGAGAAAATTATAGGTTTATTTGCTTCTTATATTTTTCTACTTTTTTATTCAAACATCTCATCAAGCTGTTAGTAGGGTTAGGTTGTAGAATGTCTGTCCTACTTTTTACTGTACTTTGCTTGATGCAATTTGTATTTATTGATGCAAACAAATCAGGTTGTTCAATAAATTTATTGAAAAAAATACTAACAAGGGAACATGTTCAAATTATACAAGTCGATTTTAATAAAACTATTATGAGAGGTATAGTTCTACAACTTGTGTTATAGGTTATCGTCCACGTTGAAGGGGTTAAAAACATATTTTGTTGAATATCTTGGAAACTATTACAGCTAGAGAAATCGTTTAAATGATAAAGGTGTATATTTTTTTTTAAGGAGGAGACCTGCGCCAACGGATTTCAAATATTTGTTCAAATATCTTAAAAATTCGGGTATTTCTACAATTTTTGTAATCTTTTTTACTAATTATTAATCCATTTTTATACAAACTTCAGCGCTGTGAATAAAAATATGGAAAATGCGTTTTTGGTTATTTTGTTTTCTTGTCATTTAATAACGATTATTAAATTCATAATATTTTCTCATCTTGTGTCACGGAAATGTTTGGGTTTGAAGATGAAAACAACATCTTTTACAATATTTTAAACTATAAAACTGTCGTCACAAAAGTTTCATTAAAATCTGCTTGAGTAACTTAAGTATGTTCCCTTATAAGCTAAAAACGAACAGCTTTATTTATTTTTAATTTAATGAACCTCTAAATGGTTAAAATAGATGTTTCTTTTATTGAAATTTGCATAAGATACTTTACAAAAATTAGTGTTGCCTTTCATAAAACCTCGTAAGCTATTGTTGTTCCTAAAATATATTTTGCCTATTATTTCAATTACATTGCGTTTATTCTGTCGATAAGAATTGATATACACAATTTAGCTTTGACATTTAAACATTTTTCATTAGCTCACACTATTTCATTTCCACATATGTTTAATCTTTACCTAAGATTAGTTCGATGAATGTCTACTTTCATGATGACTACAATTATGATATCATTGCGTATGAAACAACAGCTGTCTATGAAACTATTTCCGTGTTCGCGAAAGAGAATTCGCGGAAGCATTTTGTCCCAGATCTGTTTCCGCAATTTAGAGGAACCGCATTACAAGGTAGCGTCGCGCGTTATCATTTAGAAATGGGAATTTAAGTGGCTTTGTTCGCCGCGAGCGAAACGGTCCAATTTCAGTTCCGCCGGAAGTAATAGCGAGTTTTGTTGGTGGCTGCTGCTGAGTGGGTTGCGCAACTGTAATGTATGCTTGGGAAAACCGGTTTTTTTTTTTATTGTCAAACGCGAAACGATAATGAAGTACCTACATTTTACTCTTTCCGCTTGTTATTGCATCTTTCGACACTAATTCAAGCAAACCAGAATAAAACATTTTGAAGAAATTATAATAAATCCTTGATCTAAAACCTAAGAGAACGGAAACCGTAGGATCTACGGAAACTGTAGGATCTACGGAAACCGAATATTCCGTGGCCTAATTGGCCCGCGCGGGGCCAAGAAACCGAGCTGCCTCGGTCGTCAAGCAGTCTAAAGCAGGGCCAGGATTTAGTTACTCGCAGGAGTTAGTAACTAAATCCTGGCCCTGGTCTAAAGTGTAAACTTGAGTATATCAGTGTGAACCACTACTAATCCAATTACAAAACTTCTTTACTTTTCATTATTTTCTTATGGAACTTTCACCAATTTATTTGTGACATTTTAACCCTGTATTGGGGTGCAATCAGACGCCCTGCATGTTTTCAGTGGAAAATGTAAAGAAAAAACTATTTTTGGAATTTTTTTGTTATTCATGGCGGTAGGTGTGAAAAGATTAAAAAAGCTATTTGAATATATAAAACGACGACCGAGGCAGCTCGAGCTTGGGGGATATGCCCCTCAGTGAAGCGGGTGACAACACGCTTAGATCGTGCTCCTCAAATCGCGCTTAGATGCGTTTGGCAAAAATTCAAAACTTATTGTATTGTTTAAAATACCAGTGCGATGCTAACTTTTTTATTTTCAATTTTCTTCTTATACAACCTTTCTCGAGATATTCGTCACATTTTTCTTATTGAAATGAGTCGTTTAAAAGCCTCTAACGGGTTGTAGCTCCGTTAATTTGTAAAATTAATTCTTTGAGAACATACTTTCGAGATGTTAAGCTGTTTATTTAAATAAAAAATATTCTCCATTTTTTAAACTCGTGACAGGAGAAGCCCCCTTTCAAAGGGTGTGTCGAAGGGTGTCTAGTGTACGATCTAAGAAATACGAAGACGTGGGGCTTCGAACGCATGGCCCGTGTTTACATGCGTTGTTCTTGTTTGCGTCGCCAAGGTGACAAAGAAATAGTAGCACCGCAAGAGACAGACCCGAGGGTTTTTTCTTAGATCAAGTATTCGCTGTATATCTTTTATTCACTCTGTTCGAGCTCCCTTCCCGGAATTTCTGGCTCACAATTGGTAAGGTGCGGTGAAAGAAATCAATACGATTTAGTTGTTTTTTTTTTCATCTCATTGAACTTCGAGAGAAGTGCAGAAAAATTTAATTTATCATTTATTATGTATTTCTTTACATTAGTCTTACGGCTTACATCGTCATGACGAGTTAACATAGCGTACATGTAAGTACAGTCGTGTACAGAGTGACTAAGAAGAAAAAATAAACGAAGACATTCAACAATTTATCGACTCGGTAAGCTGCGTGTGTACGAACGTGCACGGTCTATGAAACCAATCGGCGAGACAATTCGAAAATCTAATTAACTATATAACTTGGCGCAAACGTTTCTTTGTTATACGCAGTCCATACGCAACCGTCCGCTGCCGAGCTATAAATTTCTGAAGGTGTTCAGTTACTTTTTTTCTTTGTTGCTCGAAGCATCGTTTCCATCGGATCGATCGATCGAATCCTATCAGTCGTGTAAGAGCTATCTCACCCTACCAATTGGGAGGGTTGGGACATTTGGGAAATGTTCGAGAGGGTTGATATGAAAATGACGTCTGTTAGAATGATCTATTCTATTAGCCTAACCGTTAAATTAAATATTAAATTACATCAGTACTTTGAGATATCGTGCGTTATAATCGAATCTTGTATCCCCTTTCCAATCTCTTGTTCTCGCTCGCTGTAGCCGGGCGATTCGCGCGGTACACGTATTCGAACCGTTCCATTGCGTTAGGCCACGTTGCCGCGGAACCGACGATTATTATGTTCGCCGATTATGCTTATGACCGATTTCCGCGCGGTCGAAGGACAGGCACAACATACGAAGATCACATGATCGACGCACGTGATCCATACAAGTAACATAATGATCGTAGAGACACGTATGTACACGGAGTCAACTGTTTACAATAAATAAGTCTTTAATAAATATACTACTAGATTAATAGGTCGTTCCTACAATGATTCGTAGCGAGGTGAAAAGTGAAGTAATTCCTGGCAGATGCGTCTCTTCCGGGTGTCGGGAGATTGAGAAAAATCTTTGATCAGAGATTCAAGGAGACGCGCGATATGAATCCCAACGAGACGGCTTACGACCGTGCTTCTGATTGTAATTGAAGAACAAAAAGAAAGAAAATAAAAAATGTCCCAATGCTATGAAGTACAATATGCAACTAGACCAGAGCCGCCGGATTAACATGTCCCCATTCTAGCTTCCCCTTCCACGACGCTATTCCCCCACGCTTCCCCCATGATCACGTGACTAATCCGGTACTGGCAGAGAGAGGGCAACTGCATTCCCCTCATCTGGCGACCCTTCCATGGATTCATGGAAATACAGTTACCCCCTCTCTGGCATTACCGGGTTAGTCAGACGCAATACGGATTGGGTGACGATTGGGCGTCACGTGATCGCGCCGTGGAAGGGGAAGGGTAGAGTGGGAGACGAGTCTCAGTCTGGCGACACTGCTCTGAACTAGGCGACGCGACAGCCGTTCTCAGGATCCGTGGATCTCGTCCACGCTCCGCGGTCTCTTCGATTACAAAATTGCGGTCATCGGTCTGTCTCTTTCTCTACGAATATCGACGAAAAATGTCAATTATTGCCGTATCTCACACAGCTTGTTCGTCATTGCGAGGCGTATACCTATTAGGCAGACTTTTATTATTGCTAGTCTCCAGCGTGTCTTCATGAAACAATAAATAATTTAGTAATCGAGCTGTGCGGCGCTTATCTGTCAACACGTTCTCTACCGATTTCAACGAAAGTCTCGAATCAATTTTTAGATAATAAATTGCAGAATGGGTCAAAAGGGTCCATTCATATTTTCATCGTTATGATAGAGAACGTGTTAAACAAAGAAATTAAATTAACGAAATGAATGTGACGTTGGAATTATAACATTTTTTAACGATAAATTTCTTATATTCTGCTCGTTTGTTTCCTTTTCTCAAGCCTGTGATACATTTATTTTTGCACGGAACGAAAGGCAGAAACTTGATTTAGACATTTCCCTGTGTATAACGATTCGGGACGTCGCGTTTGCGATTCGCTACGTCCGTGGGATTTAATTATTCTTTTCGTTTAATTGTCTAGCGATCTTATTATATAATTACAAATTTTTGGCAGTCGGATCTTGCCGTCGTTAAAATACAATTTCACTTAACATTAATTTTACGAGTAAATATGTCTAACAGCGTAATACTCTTCTTAGCGATTTAATACTTTGGATCCTCCTCTAAGAACCGTACGAAATGAACTTCACCGATGTGATGAGAATCCCATATATTTTAGGGCTTGCTCGAAATTTTGTCTCGGCAAGCCGTTTTAGATTCTTTTAACTCGCATGCGTCTCTATTCAAAAATACTTTCGCATAACAAACAGTCTGATCACCATAAAAACTTTTCGTTTACTGCCACCACGATAGGAAATCAAATTTTAATATACCGAGTGAGCCAATAAGAACTGTAATCTAAAATGACTGACAAACTATCGGTTGCATAAAAAAAACAGTTTTAATGAATTATGTGATTCGATTTTTTAGATCTCATGCTTTCTGATATCGAGGTCACCGCAACCAACAGATTACGAGTTACTTCAGATAATCAGTCTTATTGACTCACCGTGTATAATGATCGCTGGCTTCACAGTTAACAAACGCCGCTTTTATTTTTTATTCTAAAAGGAACATTTTTATTGAATTAAAGTATCGTCAACGTAAAAATATTAATCGCTATCGTATCTCGTTGTACATTTTTTCTTTAATGTTCTAATCGTTAACAATTTAACCTGATCTCTTTAATCGTCTCGATTATTATAACTATACTTGAATTAGACTTGGGTATTACATTCGTGAAATTATTTAACGATGATTGCTCCACTCGGAAACCATTTCTGAATAATTTTACATCACTTTGCTTTATTGCTTCGTGAAACTTTCAATATTTTCCGAATTTTTGCATGTCGTGACCTATGCATGGAAAAATAATTTTTCAAAAAATCATGCAGACATTTTGGACATGAAATACTAGAATTTTACAAAATATCTGAAACAATGTTTCTAATTTCATCTTTGCATCCAAATTAAACACGCATTGACGAATTGTGCGTTCCCCAATTTTTGAAAAATAGGTGATATGTTTAAATTACTGATCGTCCATCAGCAGATGGAAGTGAGACACTCGCAGGGACCACGTGATACTACTCCACGCTACTCTTCCGCTATTGGTCGAACCGCTATTGGCGACGCTGAGCTCCTACGTCAACCGTTCCCGCCAGGACATAAGCGTATGAGTGGGGTCCGCAGCCAGCCGTCAAGGGTGTGATCACTGCCATCGCCTGATGGACGATCAGTACTTATTTTGATATTAGACTCTACTCTGCAGCAAACACGAATATCCAAATTACTGTGATCTTTCTCTCGAATTTGTCAACCTCGTCCTCAAAAATATCAAACTCTCGAAACTCACACACCTGTGAAGCTGAACTCCTCCAGATCCACAAATCCGAAAAATGCCAATTAATCTCGACGAGGAAATTCGCAGCCCAAGTCTGGTTCGATTTTCTCTGGTGTCTGAACTGTTCGTCGCCTTCGACCCCATCGTTCACATCGTACTCTCCAGTTCGCCATCGCGTATTGTCTCTTAGTCCTCGCTAAAATACTATCCATATTTATGCTTCGTTTTTTCCCCCGTGGGACGCTCTCCGCTCTAATTAGGACAGGTTTTCCCGTTAATCCCGTGTACGTAATAGTTTTCCGTGTCACCGGGAGGAGGGAAGAAAGAGAGAAGTACTAGAAAGATGTCCAGGACTCGTCGGCGACTGGATGGGATCGTAGCTGGGGGATCAGGAAGAGCAACACATGGGAAAGAAGTTTGAGGCGTGTCGCGTTAACGAGCAAATTATTCCTTTTATTTTCCGATATGACCAACGCGACGGTTAACCGATTATTCGACCGAGGAACTATAGCCGCGAGCGTCGCGGGATATCAGCGGTGCGTCGGCTAAATGGAGAAGGTGTCGACGAGCGATACAAGGCCAATCGATAAACGGAAATCGATAATCGAAGGGGAAATGCCAAGAGGGAGTCGGATTCGACCGAGCCGTTTCGTTAATTAGCTCATTGACTACGCTCGTGAACGAACCGGATCTCGAGGAGGCGTGGAGCTTTCGCGCCGCGCTAGAGAGAACCGTTCGAAGAGATTTCGTGCTCGTTATCTCCGCATCCCGTGCCGATGATTTCGTGTTTCGGCGAATCGTCTCGACACATTCTTCCGTGACACCCCAGTCCTCCGATCATTTAGGCTACCGCTAACTGCAGAGCAGCCAGACACGTGTCCCCGCTCTAGCTTCCCCTGTCGCGGCCTGGTCACGTGACGCGTTTCGTCTCTGTCGCGCACGTGTCCGGTACTGGCCGAGAGAGGTTCACCTTTCCCCCCTCAATTCCTCCTCCCTCCCCTCATCCGGCGACTCTGGCCAACTGTCCGACCTATCGCTAGACCGCTAACAATCATCGCGTATCGTCCGAGACGAACTGTTCCATGGCACCCTTACGTCGACGCAGTCTTTTTTTATGGAGAACGATATTCGAGCAGTTGCGAGTTCGTTAATTTAAAGTCTGCACTGTTCCTTTTAAGTTCGTTCACTTTTTGTTCTACGCGTTCCTACATTTTGTGCAGTTCTTTCACTGTCGACAATGCTTATCTATCCTTTCTTAGAAACTGCACTCTCCTAAAGCAATTTCTTTGAGATATTCGTCGATCAGTTTTTCATGAAATGATTAACCTTCGGCGGACCATTATTATAACTACATTATGGATGATGTTTGGTACCATTCGCTGCTTTGTTTATCAATTTTTTCAAACATATTTCTGAAGGTACTTCTTCAAGGGCGGAACTACAATACAAGAATTTTTGCATTTATTATCCTGTATTTTTACTAAAATTATACTTTTTGCGTTTATTTTACAGGAGGCCTAAAATTATGTTTTGCGAGGGAACCGAAAATTTGTAGTTCCGCCACTGTACTTCTTGTACTTAGTCTTCATTTAATTAATTCGCCAGCCAAACCGAGGTTTTTGCGAATTTCTTTCTAATTTTTGTACACAGCATTCAGCAAGTAATTGTTGACTTAGCTAATCTTGTTAAAAAATTGAGTCGAAGTAGCCCTAGACAATAAGAATTGCTGTTTAAAATTTTTATTGAATTTTAATTAATCAGAGAATTGATTCCGTCAGTATTTACTATATAGAAATGATTGAATTATTTAAATTGTTAAAAAACCGTAATTATTCCCAGTAGAAGATTTATAAAAGTGCATCATGAAAACCTTTGAACTCGTTAATACACAAAACGTTCTCTTCGCGTATTTTAAACTTCTTTGGACCATTTACTTCCGTTCGCAAGTCACTAAGGTTTTCCTTCGATATAAGACGAAAAACTAGAAATAGAAATCATGTCCTCCGAAGAAGAGGGGATAGAGACTTTCTTGTTACAAAAAAAGAATGTGTTGAAAAAAAACAATGACAACAAGGGTTTAGCGAATCAGAACATGAAACAGTTAGATCTCGAGTCGCTTCAGTTTCGGAACAGCCGGAGCGCGTCGCTCGTCGCGTCGTGCGCACGCAATCGTCGTACATGAGATATGCAGTACATCGTAAGTCGTAGCGTAATGTGATTACTATGTACACGTAAGTTTACAATGATTGTGGTATGGAGGGAGGGGGAGGGGGAGGGAGGTCACGTTACACGGCCAGTCTCTCGATCGAGGCCTCCGGAGTAGTCGAGTGCGCGGATTCGTCGAACCTGTCGTTGTCGTCGAAATCGTCGAGTTCTTCGATCGATTTGGACTCCTCTTCGATGAATCGGAACGCGTTCGGCGTGCTGGTGGCGTCTACCGAGATGGCCGTGGTCGAGTCTATCGTAGTGGTCGCGTGTTCGTTCGAAATAGTCGAAGAGGGATCTTCGTCGACGGATAAGGATTCGGATAACGATTTCGAGGTGTCCTCCCCGATCTCGGAGAACTCTACGGAGGACGAGCTCGAGCTTTGGAAGACTCGATCGGAAACGGTCTCAGGAACTTTCGTAGTGACCGATTGAGAGGTTTGATCGGGTATCGTGGTCGGTTCGTACGCGGTTGCGATAGCGGCACGGTCTATCGACTTCGTACGATTTCTCGCGAAAGCTTTGCCTACTCTACGCGGATTGGCGAGCGGGCCACGCGAGCCCACACCCTCGTTCCTCGCGGAGGACGGTTTGGTCCTGCGCCTAAACGAGACTCCTCTCTCTGAAGGGGCGGTTGACGCACCAGGAGACCACCAAGAGGAGGAGGATGTTGCGAAGATCGATGCGGAAGTTGCCGTCGGCACCGCAGACGTGTTGCCGCTGTCCGTTCTGCCAGGCGTGAACCTCTTCCGGGCTAGAGGTACCGCTGGGTGATTCCTCCTCGCTGGTGGCCCCTTCTTCTTTTTCTTCTTCCCGTCCGTCAAATTAGGCTTTTTACTTTGACTGATGCTGCCAGCGGCGTTTACTTTTTTTGCGTTTGACGCTGGTGCTTTGTTCTTACCGTTGCTCGCGGTGACATTCCTGCCGCCGGTCGCCCCCTCAGTCGCCTCATCCACCCGCTGCTTCCGCTTCTTGGATGGGACCGAAAGGGCCTCCCTTCGGCAGGCTTCCTCGCTCGCCGCACCCTCGCAGGATCTCTTCGACTCCGGGGAAGTCCCGTTCGAACGCAGACCGTCGCTTCTAGTTATCGAGCCAGCCTGGTGGCCACCCTCCGCGCCACCGCCATTCTCCTCCACCGCTTGACACTGCGGACCCGGTTTCTCGCCCGGCCTGCACTTCCGCTTTCTCTTCTTTCGCTTCTTTCGCTTGCGACACCTAAACTTGTCTCTGCCGTCCTTCTCCTGGACCGGAAGGCTTGGGCAGAGCGACTGCTGGAGCAAATCCCCTCGATGATTGTTGTGTCGGTGGCGAACATTGTGCTCGGCACCCAACATCCGCCTTTGAAGCGCCTCCACCCGCTCCAACGGCACTGCCTGAGTTAACACTCTCGCGTAGGCGGACAGCCTGCCCAGGTTGTGACCTTTAGCCTGTACCCTCCTCGGCTGGCCGTGACGATTCAGACCGAGATACAATGTCTTCTTCGTCGTCGACCATTTCGCCGAACTGTACGTGTTGTAGTTGTGCTGCTCGAGAGTCTCGTTGAACACGCAGTCGTCTGTGTACTCGCGCTGCAACAGAAAATTATGGACCGCCGGTTAATACACGAGTCGTTACATTTCGAAACATTTCCGTTGAAAATGTGTGCGGAGAATACATATTTCTAAGATGAAGTTATCATCTTTATCTCAGGAAAATAATATTGTAAAAACCAGTATCTTTGCGCGTACACAGAAAGATTGTGATCATGCACAGCTAGAAATGTTCATGTGATGTAATGTCACTAGACGTTTATGACAAAAATCACTAGATCAAATGCAAAACAATAAAATCATTTGAAAATTTTTAAAATATTATTGTACTATTCTCAACTTTATAAAGTTATTCAGGAAAGAAATAATTGCCATTTGAAATGTTATTTTAATGTCAATCAATGTGATTGTCGCGTATTTCTTTTATATCAATGAAAAAATAACATATTAACACTAAACCTACCAAAGCCAGTCAAATGACCAGTTTTATATTTTTCATTTTACAATTATTGAAATAATAAAGTTGCTTACATGGAAATTGATCCGATACATTTTTTTTTATCCGAGCACATTGTAATAAAAATTGCACAAAATCTAAAGAAATTCATTACCATTTTGATAAGCTAAAAACATAATTATTAATATCTAAGAGAGTCCACTTCGGACGTGACACCATAAAGCATGTGCCTAGCTTCGCCGCTGTTCGAGCTTTCTATATTAAAATAACGTTCGAGTGAATTATTTTCCAGTAATGTAAACACGAGCGTTAACACTACCATTAATATTAATGTTAACTACCAGCAGTGCGAAACATTACGTATGACGATTACAAAATCTTTCATCCGATGAATTCCATCTGCATTTGATAAAGAGAGTGCGCTGCACTTAATAAGCTATTCCACTATAAAATGGTAGGTTAGGTGTGAAAGGTCGTGGTCGGTGAAAACAGACACCAAGGAACAAGGTGTTTTCAAGCATCGGTCGAGCTGATGGGGGGATATCCTCTCCGTTCCTAGAAGTTCTGCGCGACTGTGGCGATCGTTATCAATTCCACGGGGTTATTACTGGTCATTATCACGTTGTAATTGCACGTCCGAGGGGGTTAGAAGACGGCACCGCGTACTCGAGCTCTGTCTTCCGTTTAACACGCTGTTCCAGCGTGGCAGACGCGGCTTGACGGCGAAACGGGGCTAACGCTGGGCGAAATATGAACGACGCTTCCCGATGGAGGCTAAATGAGCATTAAGCATAATGCGGAACCAGCCCGACCGGCCTGCGCGCTGCCCGCACACCGAGCATTATGTTTTCGCTAGCTCGTACGCTCCGGCGCTATGATTTCGCTGTCCGCTTTATGGCAACTCGTTTCTAGACGAGTGGAAGCGGCTGCGGTCTTCATCGGCTCTAATTACAGCGTTTAAACGTTCGCGCTGCCGGAAAAATCCACGCGAACACAAACGGGGCGAGCGTAAAGATACGCGCGAACCGCCAGACCGACTTTACGGCGCCGAAACCGCCCAACGACCGCCTCGATTCTTCTTTCCGCTCCAATTTACGGAAATCGTTCCGACCTGTCGAATTGAAATTTACTTTTCTTCTGCAGCTTTCTCTGCTTCTCCGTTTATCTTCGTGCGTGTTTAGCTTTAATTCTTTTGTTCGTAGGAAAGTATCGACGAGCGAGTTTTACCGATTGCTATACGAGGAGAAGAAAAAGAGAGGATCGAGGAACACCTCGAAGGCCTGACACAGACTTGGTGCGCCACCACCGAAGACAGCGGACCGGGAGCCCGCTTTTTGTGGGCAAGACTATTGTAACGTTATTTCAAGGTTTAATGTTATGTGATTATATTATTATGAAGTAAAAAAATGTTAACATTTAAAAAATTGAGGCGATCTTAATTTTAGAAGTCACAAGATAATCCAAAATGGTGGATAACGTATGAGACGAAGTACGTGTTACGATAGAAGCGATTAATTAAGATTATAAATTATAAGTTTATAAGGTAATCAAAAAGCAGCCCATAGGATAAGTACTAAACTAACAAAAACTATTTTATTTTGTAATTAGGAATTTATTGTATTATATGTGTTACCCCTAAATAAATATTATTAATATTATTATTATTGCGTTATAACAAAATGCAGTGAAATAGTACTTTATTTTCTATCAAAATATGTTTAATAGATTAAAAACAATATAGCAGTAGTTTGAAATTCTTCCAATGTTTTTACCGTTTTAAATTACACATACTCATTTTTGCCATAAATGCGTAAAATCTACTGTCTACATATAAAACATAGGAAAGTTAGGAAATAACGAAGTTGTTAAAGATGAAACAACTGAAAGCTGAACGATCCACTGATAAGAATGGAGCATGTCATTGCACAGCTCTCGATCGCAGTTGCAGTTCTCCAACGAAGTTTTCGTTGCGCCACTATCCCATTGGTTTCTCCTACAAAGATCGATTTTCTTCGAAAAATTCTACATCCGGAGAAGAGAATGTATAACTGCAGAAAGGAATGAGGTTTCCACGGATGGGAATGATTTCACACGGGAGATTGTCTTGAATAGTACCCTTTGCCAACGGGCAGGAACCGTATTCGATCGACGAGTACTTTCTGCGAAGCTAAAAAGTGAAATTTCCGACATCATAAAAATCGCTCGCTATCGGCTTGGAAACGTTGCAGTTCCCGAGCGATGTAAATTTGTGCGGAACAGGTTTACAAAACGTGTAATTAGAAAAAAGGATCGACGCGAGATGCGTAATCTTCCAGAACGAGATATAATTACAGCGAGCTTAGAAATATTGTGGCTGGTACACTGGCGGGCGTTCAGAAATCATCAATTGTGTGCACTCGCCAAGTGCTAATGTTCTTTCGTCTATCTTTTTACTAATAATGTGTTCATTCTACCTGTTGTCAACGGTAACGGCTAAGCACGATAATAAAATTGTTCGATATTGTGATCACTGTTGAAAAATAATTTTTCAATTGACACTATACCTTGTCCAACAAGACGATTCAGTAAATCTCTTTGCTAATAATGTGTTCATCCTATCTGTTGTCAACGGTGACAGCAAAGCATGATAATAAAATTGTTCGATAAACTTAAGCTGTTAATTTAATTTTATTGAAACACCATTACATTGAACCATCAGGGTGAAGTTGTAGAAAAAGATTCTCCCCTCAGATTTCAATGACCTTGAAATATGTTGCCAAGGTCGCCATATGTAAAACTCATTGAAGTCTGAGGGGAGGATTCTTTCTACAAGTTCACCAATGTTTACGTGGATTCTGCAATTATAACAATTAAATAACTCGATTAATAACAGGCTTGTCAAAGAAAGGAAGTTCCGAAAAATCGTTCGTTTGCTAAATGTTAATTAACATTAAGCTTACCGAGCTAAAAATGACAAGATTTAATTTATTTAGACTTCCCGTGGTTGTTATTGTAATACGTGCTTCAATGACAATATTTATTACATCATTTCATGTGAAAATATGTTTAAAATTTCCATAATTGTAAAATAAAAAATCTAGAACCGGTCGTGGTAGGTTAAACAAAATGAAATGCCAAAATCGTGGAGATATTTTTCTGAAAGTTGTTTTAAACGCGGCTGCCAAAACAGGCAGACATTTTGAAAGATCAGTTGACACACCGATGGTTGGTTAGTAAGCAAATCTCAGGAACGTTTCGCGATGGCGAAGGAAAATTTCATCGGTTGCGAACAGAATTAACAAGGACCACATGTCGCGGATTATCCTCGCTATCTGGGTTCGCAAAGAGGGGCACCGCGAGTGCTTAAATAATTTCGTCTGCACATTCTTCATTCGAGGTGTCGACACGAAGACGAATTGGTCGTTCGTAGTACTCGTAAATTTTCACGCGAAAATACAAACGTTTGTTTATCCTGCAGCGTTTGACGCACGACTTAACCGTTTCACGACGTGCAATCAGAAGTCGAGGGTGAGCGCGATCGTTCTCAAATAATTGCAACATATGCGTGTGCCACAATGCAAGGTATTTTTCCCAGAATTCCGCGTTTAACGAGGCTATAAAGATCTCGCGCAAAAAATATCCTCGGCAATCGAGATACACGGATCGCACGAGTCCAGTGATTAGAAATACCTTTACAACGACGCAATTCTTGTAAAAATTTTATATTCCATCTTATACAATCATAAATACACTGCGGATCTTTGTGCAAAATACAAATTTTCCAAGTTAATTGTGAGGAACAGAATTTGAATACCAAATGGAGAATCTTATAATTGTGTTTCAGCGACTGTGTATGTGTATTAAACCGTTTAAATAATGAATGAGTTAACAAGAATGCGACACAACTTTATAAGAAAAACGAAGAAAAACTTTATAAGAAAAATATAATAAAGTTTTTCTGCAATAAAAATCTCTGTAAACGGTATACTGTATAACATATAGTTTAATAAGGAAATAGACTAAACAGCATCAAAATTACGAACATTTTTATGAGAATACAAATATCGTTAAATGAATGTTTAGTGCCTTTTTTCATATCTTGTGATCACGAAAGAATACTAACGATGAACTGAAAGCGAAATAGCAAATGAGATCTCACCAAAAGGTGCATAAATCGCGAAGTTATTTCAGTTCACGCCCTCCCCGGAATCTGCGACTATATCTGATGTGATAAATTACATTATTCGAGGGTCAATGCGATCGTTTTTAGTAATGATGGCATATCTCGCCGAATGAAATTGCTGTTTCGCGGTAGTCCACATTTATCGCTGCCATAAACGAGGTTACCGTGGACGTCGGACATTCTTTCCAACGAAACGGAAATTAACGAGGTAACGAATTGACTGTAAATTATAACGGGAAATGTTTTCACAAAATCATTACAGATCTTGCTGCTGCTGACCAATTTTTTCCGAGGCGAAAGTAATAAAAAGTGATGGACTGCGGATTTTATGCACTTGTGAACAAACATAGTAGGTGAAAACTCTTTCAATGATTGCAATAGTGTAAAAATGTTTGCATATTATTAAATTATTAAAGTAAATAAAAAAAGAGAAACTTCTACTTGGTTCGTATTTGTAGCAATTAATAAGAACATTTTTATTTCGTATAATAATTTGCAAACTATTGGGGAGAAGTTTATTACGGAAATAGATAGATAATCAATGTAGAATACAGGGTGTATTGCACCTTAGTTGCAAGAATGACTGTTTTTACAACACCACGTTGGTTTTTATGAATATTTGTAACACCAGTATTTAAAAAATATATTTATTTGAAAAACACAGCAACAGAGGAGTCATTCTTGAATGTATAATCGTTTATAATGATGGAAATATTAAATCATTAATAGATTAAATTATACATGATACGCTTATTTATTATATAATAATAAAATAGTATGTATTTTAAATAGATTAAATAAATAAATGACGTAAAATGTAATTGCTGTGAATGATAATACGAATAACCTTGAATAAAGAAGAAAATGTACTAGCAATACAAGATAATATTCGAGAAACAAGAAATAATGACAGTCGAGTTAGTTTGTTTAAATGGCGGGCACATCCGGAGAACAGTAATTCTATTCACAGAGGCTAGGAATGCTCGGTTACAACTTGGAAGGTGAAGTTGTTGAAGTGCGAAGAATGGGCAAACCGTGTAAACGCTCAATCTTCGTGAGCGAAGGTGCTTCACGGTGCGGTGCAAAAAGACGAATGTTTTGACAACCGATCTTTTACAAGTGATTCCAGTGACTCGGACGGGGACGCAACAGCATACAATTCTGCCGAGTACATACCCGTATTCACGTGAAGTTAAAGCGCCGATCACGTAACTTCCTAACCAGCCGTTTCCTCTGGCACACGAGCAGCGTACTTTGCAGCTAAGTGGTAACTACAGAAGTCAAATCGCACGTTTACATGTACGTATTGGTATCAACAAAGTCGTAACATTTTAGAGCGGCCGTAATCACTGTGATTTACCCGGATCGTTACCCCGCGAAATGCGTCACCGTGCGAACATATTCTTTTCGGTGTGACGCTACGGCCCCAAAGATATACAAAGATGCGACCGGGTGAAAATTATTTTACCATAATTTTCTACCTTTTCCGTGCAATTTCATTTCATTATACAACTTCCTTGTAATTTTCAATAAACTGTCGATCGTAGCTAGGCAGCGTCATTATATAGATCTATTTCAGACATTCATTAATGTTAACATCCTTCTGGTTTTATTAAATTATAGTCTGCTACGGCGAGCTTAAAGGATGTTTCTCATGCAACATTTAATTATACGATTAGGCTGCAATTAAAAGATTTATAATTTTTAGTTTCTGCAGGAGAAACGAGCAACTTTTTAGGCGACCATCAATATCTCGGTTTTTCATTGATGTTATTTTACTGAAAATTAATTTCCTAAACATTCGCATCGTTACATCCTACACAACGTGGCGTATTAAATCACTTTACAATCTCTTATGGTTCTTTTTTCGAAAGAAGCTACCTGACTTATGATTTCAGGTATCTTCTTTCGAAAAAGCTTCCCACCACTTTTCATATGCATCATACAGATTTCGAAAAATCGTCATTATTTACATAGATGCTTTGCTATAAATTGCAACCTTCATAAAGAAAGAACTCATTTGATTTTTGAAGCACAGTTATGCGCATCTACACGGTGTCCCAAAAATGTTGTACTTCTTTGAAAGGGGACATTCCTGAGATTCTTTGCAGTAACTCTTTCCGTTGCGAAAATGTTCTCCAGAGCGTCGCTAAGGAGTTATTAACGAAAAATACGGACCAATGCGACAGGTCTCGCTGAACGGATTGGCCCTTGTGTTTCGTGGTTAAACTTCACCTGAAGAAACCAGAAACTTTGAACTTTTTTTTATATAATTCTGTCGATTTTGACGAGAAAATGCTGAAAATCTAAGTCTTAATTTTAGGAATCCTCTGGTTTAGAAGTTATGCGTGTTTAAAGATCAGCGATTTTCATCGTTTTTGACAAGTAAAAGCGCAGCCATGTTGGTATGCAGTGAGCGTTTTGCGTCGTCTAACGAGCGCATCCGCTAGGTGGCACATATCAAAATGGCGGCGCTCTTATCTGTCAAAAATAGTGAAATTAGCAGAACTTTAAACACGCATAACTTTTGAACCCATGGATTCCTACGATTAAAACTTGCATTTTCGGCATTTTCTCGTAAAAATCTATAGAATTCTATAAACAAAAGTTAAAAACCACTGGTTTCCTCTGGTGAAGTTCAACCTTTTTCGTTAATAACTCCTCAATCAAGTCTCGGAGAACATTTTCCCAAAGGAAATAGTTACTTGAAATGATCTCAGGAATTTCCACTTTCAAGTACAACATTTTTTAAACACCCTGTATACATGCAACATCATGCTGCGCCATAACCTTCATAAAGAAAGAACTGACTTGATTTTTAGAGCACGGTTGTTTTCGTACACGCAATACCATGCTACCAATCGGAACCTCCATAAAGAACGAACGTATGAATACTTTTTGATTTCAAAAAAGTCAAGGCAACATCAAGATAAAGGACACATACATGTAGAGCGAAGCGATAAATCAATCCATATGAATTACGGTTCGATGTAAACTTCGTAAAGTCGATGTTGCATTGCTCCGAAAAGTGACGAAGCCCTCGAAAAGACGGCGAACGCGATCGTCGTTGCGGTGTGATGCGTGTTCGTGGACCGCGACATGCTCGCGTGGACGGGCAGTGTGTGTCTCGCACACACGCGCAAGAATTATGCACCGTGTTCGACGGTTCACGAGGGGTCAAAGTCAACTGGTTTCTAGCCCATATTCAGCGTGCAACGAATACTCGAGCGTAATTGCGTCACCGTTTCATCGTGATCTCGCGCGCGGTCACCATTTATTATCTGTCGGTCTGTTGAAAGTGCGAATAACCGTGCGGCAAGCGTAGCATGCGTGTCTCACGGCCGAGATTATTATTTCTCCATGCCCTAACCATCAACGCATCTCGATCATTTCTCGCTTGTTCAAATCCCCCGCAACATTGGCAAACACGTCAATACACAATTTGTAAAGAAGCCAGTGGCGGAGCTACAAATTTTCTCCCCTCAACAAATTTAATTTTCGGTCCCCAGAAAAAAATAGGGGACCTAAAATAGGGGCCCCAAAAATTTTTAGTCCCCTCTGATTACGGGATCTCCGCGTTGCAGGGTCTTACGGTATTGTAGCTTCGAAAAAGTTCTATTCTATCTAAATGTTACTTAAATCTTGAAATCTGCCAATTAAGTAGGCTGATATACTAGATAACGAAGCTAAATGTCCGAATTAAATGACCTTGAAATATGTTATCAAGATCACAATTGAAATGGTTTTGTTCGGCATGATGACCTTGGAACCATATCTAAAGCTCATTGAAATCCAAGAGGAGCAATAGAATGTAGTAAACTAATTGGTTTAATTTCTCAAAAGAAAATTCAACTGCTATGGTCCAATATTGAAAAAGCTATCATCTTTTTCGTAATGAAAATTAAAATTTTCCGTAGAAAAATACCCCGGCTCTCTAGAGGTTAACACTAAACCTACCGAGCACTAAAAGCGATTAAAATGTTTTAGATGGATTTTGTGCAATTTTTATTTTAATATCTAGTTGTTGCAATTCAAGTAGAAAATTTGTATTATGCCTAAAGATCCGCGGTCTAGTGATGGTAACTCGTCACTCTCGTTTCGCCTTTTACCGAACATTTGCGTGAAGGGTTGGAATGATGATCTAATGGAAACATGTATTTTTTGTGCAACTGGTCAGCAGTGTTGAAAATTGTAGCGCAGTGGCTAATTGTGCAAAGCGTTATCGCTACTTCGAATACGGCCAACTGTTGCATGATGACACCTCGAACCACGGCGCCAAGAGTGAGCGATCACACCCTTATTATATCCACGGTACGCGTGGATGCAACCACAGCACGGTGCAGCGTTTCCGCGAGGCGATCGGACGCGAGTTGCATACGCAACGGACCGGGCTGGCTCTCGCAGGTGCATTTACCAGTGTATCGCCGTTTACAGCGAACTTATCGTAAATAATGGTCTCGTTAGAAAGAAACTACTTAATGGAGAGCGCAATTTCGCGGTGCCACCAGGCACCAGACCGCCTTGGCAGGCTGTTTTACGCCTAGGTGAGAAAACTTTATGACTCGACGCCGCGCGTCGGTGCTCGTTGCCCGCGGATAAGAGATTTATTATTACCATAAAATCTGTCTGGTATGTGTACCACATTGCAACCGACTTCTTGGGTCGTCACGTAAAGATTCCTGGCGAACGCATAGCCTCTCCTCCCTTGCATATAATCATTAGCCGCGTTCGACAGGATCTGTCGTTTTGCACGCGAACTGCTACAGTTTTCGCCATTAGGACACTAATAAGGAGACGGCGGACGTTTATGCGGACACATAACTTTATTGGAAATAGGCGAAGTCATCGGACCTCGATGCAAATTCGTTCGGTCATTACAAGGTTCTAGAAAACTATTTTGTCCTACATACAGTGGCTCCCATTAATATTCGAACGCTCTTAAAAAAAAACGATATCTCTTTTGATATTGGAACTAACGATTTGAACTTTTTTGAGAAGTTAGATCAATTAGTTTATCGCGTGAAAAGAAATTTTTTTAAAAATTGCAATTGGTCGGAATTGTTGAGAAAATACTAAGTTTCATTTTACAACTTTTTTATGTAGGTCTATATTGGAAATTTAAAAAATACGTTTTGTAGACCTGTGCTGATTGTATGCAACGCTTCATCGAAATAGTTCAAGACCTTGCACATATCTCAATTAATATGGATAATCGAATAAAATGTAAGATTAAAACATAATTAGGTTCACAGGAGCAAACATTGTGGCGAGCAACGAACTTTTCTCAAGGACACATTTTTTTAGATTTCAAGGTTATTAATATTTTTCTGAATGGGACTGTATATATTTTTATGACTTACGTGTAATGGCCACGGCCAAGGAGAATCGAAGTACGTGTACCATTATGATTTTTACGAAATCTTGGATACTGAAGATTAACAAGCATAGATACAATTATGAAATAACTGCAGTAGAAAAAGTGGTAAAAATATTAATCAACACTTATGTCTTAATCAGATATTGTACTCGCCGTTATTTGTAACGACTCGTTGCCACTTATCGGGTAACTCGAATGTAATGAGTTGTTAGGATAGTAAATACATCATTACACTTTGTTGCTGTATGTGGACAAGTTATTATGACTCGAGATAATAACTTGGTTTTACCAACGCCCAAAATTATGTTCACTAACTTCAATGCATTGTTGCAATTTTGTTAACTTCGATTATCTGACAATCCTTGTAGTTCATTGATCCGAGTAGTTCGTTGATTATCATTGAAGATATCTAAATCGACGAAGTAAATGTTTCGTTGGCACTGTCTTTTGTTTGTTAAGTAGACTATGGAAATGATAATAGAGAAACTATGGAAATTTAAATAACCCAAACTGTGCGCCCGCTTTCCTCGTTTGATAATTTTCTACGGAAAAAAGAATTTCCTTTGCGATCATTTCATTCGATAATTTCCTCTGAGCAGATACGATCTGCATAGTCGCTGAGCAGTTCGACTTTATGGGAACCAGCTGGGCTAGTATGATATAAAAGTAAAGAAAATGCTCTGGAACCATTAAGATACTACGCAAATGATCGGGGATCCAATCCGCATTAAAGTTCGACCAACCGAAGATAACTACGGTTGCCTAAACATCATTAAAAGTTTGCGCGCATGAATACTATTTTACGGGTCATTTGATAATCAATGGATTTTCTTCGCCTGTACATACAGGGTGTATAAAAATGATATGTCACAAATACCATAGAGAGAGACTCTATGCTTTCGGATCAGTGGGGATCTTTTAAAAATCTGGACCGCAAAATTTACCTTTACCCTTTTTTTTAAGTAACCTTAAACCTCGACCAACTTCTTATCGACGTTCCGGTCTTATTTTAGAATTTAGAATGAAAAATTTCAAAATAATAGGGTTTTTCTGTTCCTTAAAAAATATGTCCTATTGCTTTTCACATATAGCAAGTGAGTATTGTTAGTGGTACCTTTCTCTACTGTTTTTCAACCCATGATTCAATAATATATGTTAAAAGAAAACGTTATTACTTCACGGACGCGATTATTTTTCTTGAAAATGGACTAAAATAAGACCGAAACAATAATACAGATTTTAACATTTTACGATCGATAAAAAATTTAATATTGACCTTAACCCTTTTTTTAAGGTCAAATATGTTTTTATTACACCGTATACTACTCTGGGTCTCGAGTCATCCGTTCTCTTAACAAATTATTTTCTTCCATATATTTAGGGTGTCTACATGAGTAAAATATATGATTTTATTTAATACTATTATAATTATGCATCGAACTTTGCACGATGAGGAAACTACGTACAAAGTTACTTTACACAGCAACAACATTTAATAAAATATTGATGTAATAAATGGAACAATAAATAATGAATCCAATCTTCATCCAGTCTCTGATAAAAAAAGCTTGAATTTTCTAATATATTGAAATGTGTAGGACCAATTGTAGAAGAGAGATCGTTTCAACAAACATGCTGGTATATTAAATTTTTTACAGTTCCAAATGATATTTCATTTATTACCCATTAAACTATTTGTGCAAAACCAACCGACACGCCGCACGTAGGCGACATTACGATTTAATTTCTTCGGAATTATGCAAATGACAGTTTTCCCCCGGTGCGAAGCGTAGGATGGCTGCAATTAAGAGTGGACAGGGAAATTTCAATTATTTCTCGGGAGTGCAATACTTCGGCGAGAAAATAAAGGGCATATATAATTCAAACTTTCGAGGCGAAATTATACTCATTTGATGGTTACCGTGGTTTTATACGTATTCATTTACCTTCATCAATATTCCATTATTATTTCCCTCTCTCCGCTCCTCCACTTGATCCCGATTGCAGGAAAAAACGTTAAAAGAGCCGATCACGTTCTTAATCCGTCGTGGTGGATCATTCTCTCGTGCACAATTTCCACGATTATCAGGAAACTGGAATATCCGTCCGAGACGATGATCAGTTGCTATAACGATCCGTCACCGCTGCGGTAATCTCGCGTCACCGGAACGATTAAACGACATTTCCTCGAGCGAACTTTCATTAAGCCGCGGTCATACTAGAAAGAAAATGCTCGGAGTTCGCGTTGCTCCTTTGATCCGCGATTCTGAAGGTATTCCATTCATCTCCGGATCAGTTTTTCCTCGGACAAGCATTCTTCCGATTCTAGGTAAAGCGCGACCGGGATATTTCTAAAAACCTGCCAGCCTCTGCGAAATCACCGGCGGATCTAGGCGTGGGCTTCGCGGGCCGCAGCCCAGGGCCTCCTTTGCGGTAAATATAAAAATAAAAACCAATTGTACTGGCCAAAATAAATGTGAATTGTAATAGAAACTTACGAAAAAATAAATTATACTAAAATTTTTGGTACTTGAGTTAATTTGGGTTAATTAGCAAGCCCCCAAACAGTGTTAGTCCAGCCGCAAAATTAACAGACCGATGCTGTGCGATATCACGTTCACGCTACTTTTATTTTAAATTTTAACACGTGTAATTGGACACTTGCGAATACAAAATCTTTCGACTAACCAAAATTTAATATACAGAAGTGACGGGCAGAAATCATTAAAAAGAATATTCGAATGACAAGTATTGATCATCCATCAGGAGATGGTCACACTTTGATTCCCACGTGGTCAACTTGCAATTTAATTCTACTTCGAATGTGAAATGTATTCAGATATTGTGTTCCATTGTTACGTCATTACAAAATACTACCGAATATGTAAATCAATCGACGAATACCTTGGCATTTTGTGTTTAATGTGTTGTGAAATGGGATGTACAATTTCTGGAATTTTTATTTAACTCTCGGACTCCTGTCTATGCCGGGGTCATTTCTGACCCACGCCGATATTTTACTAATACATATTGCCACGATTCCCCCACTAGCTTGCCTCTTCTAACCGGCCCGGTCACGCGACGCATTTCGTAACTGAATTGAAATATTCAAATATCTTCTAAACTAATGATTTTTCGCCTTTAAAAAATATACGATCCATTTAAAAAAACAAAGCTGACCTTCATATGACATCTACGCGTCCACATAGAGAAAAGATATCTACATCGATAAGTGTGCCCCCTGATACCGTTTAACTTTTCTCTGAAACATTTTTTAGTATCACCAACAGTTTTGAAGATATGCGATCGGGTCGATTTGAAGTGGACACCCTGTACATTTATCAATATTGTCGATAACGTTAAAAAAAATACGATTTTCGTACTGTGGATTTAATAATTCTATTGGCCACTGTATTTTCTACACAATAATTATTGCAATACTTAGGTAAACTATAGGTGGTATTAATTTAAACAATTATACTATCCATCAATAATTTTGTCTTTCGGTAATTAGTATTCTTATCAATTTTGGTATATTGAATGCGATTTTTAGTTTATTTTTGAACAATAAAATTTTCAACTTTTTCAACAATTTTTTCTGCCGTAATCGTAATAGTTATACAAATTTTCCTAATACATCGGTATGTTTGTTTATAATATCGTGAACATTTAAGTACGTTTAAACGAAGTTTAAAGGGAACGAAACATCTTTAAAGTATCAATTTTCTCGGATATTTTAAAATTTATTGTGAAGTGCTAATATAAAACTGATTAATATGAAACTAAAATTAAATGTACATGTATATGGAGTTATAATCGTTTATTCAGAACATAAGCTGTCAAAATAAGTATCATTTAATCACGTTAATTTAGTCGATACACTTAATTGTTTTAAAATTTATGCCTCTCTCGGTTAAGATATTTAATCCTCCATCGCGTAATTAATGTTTCAATATTGTAGCATAAAATTGATTCATGCGAATGCGTTAAAGTGAATTGAGTTGATCCGGTTACAAAGCCGCAACGACCCCAATAATGACGTCGAGTTAGAAAGCCACTTTTCATTTGTATATGACATATATTGTTGCAGTTTTAATTTATGACCTCGATCTCATTCATTACAGTTTAATTATCGTTAATGCTTAATTCTATATTCATACTTCGTGCAGTAACAATATTGCATATTTTATTGGTAAAATGTAGTATCCTGCGAGGTGATCCTCGTATAATTTAAGTTGCATTACGCAAAATCAAACTGCAATCTAGATATTGATTAATATAGTTTTTACATAAACGGGGTCTAGGGGATGCAGGTTGTTATCGTTTAATATGCATATGCATAATTGAAAGGAATCTATAATGGGAGCAACAGCAATCTATCATTTGCAATTAAAATCTTTATATAGCTTGGAGTTTTAAATATTTATAGGTTTCGATTTTTTTATATTTCTTAATATTCGTAATTATCAGTGTTTGCTATGAGGGTAAAAATTATCTGAAATTTTATTAGTATAGTAATTATAATAAACAGTAGAGACAGACACCCTTTGATGCTTTAAAAAATAATTAAATATTACATATATTTATAACTATACATATATTTTGAGTAATGTACAGGGTATCCCAAGAAGGTTATATTTTCTTGAAAGGAGCGATTCCTGAAGTCATTTGAAGTAACATTTTCCTTTGCGAAAATGTTCTCCGCGCCTCCGTTAAAGAGTTATTGACGAAAAAGGCGGACCAATCAGAGCGCGGCTCGGCAACAGGTCCGACTGAACGTTGCGTTGCCATTGGTCGTTGTACTGTACTGTGGTATCCGTGTGTTGTATCCGCGCTCTGATTGGTTCGTGTTTTCCGTTAATAACTCCTCAACGAAGCCGCGGAGAACAATTTCGTAAAGGAAAAAGTTACGTCAAATCACTTCAGGAATCACTCCTTTGAAGGAAGTACAAAATTTTTGGGACACGTTGTGTATTCCGAACTATCTCGGTCTCAATTAATTCGGATAATTGAAGCGTTACTGTATTTATTTGGACAATGAATAAATAAACTGAACAAATTACGATGAAATAAAGAATTGAACAATTGGCAATAAATAGTGCGTCAGAGATCTGAAGAAGTCTTGCGAATCTAAACCGCGCAACGCAGAAATGTCGAATGGTTACATTGTATCATTCGATAATGCGAAACTAATTATAGTAATTACAGAAAGCAATTATGAGCAAGAATGAGAGAACCAATTATGCTTAATTGATAGCAGGTTGAGTTTTTTGTTGTGTCGTATTTCGTTGGAATAGTCAAAGGGGGGGAAATTACGCTTATTCCAGGGAACGTTTATCTTCTCGCAAAACTTGTTTTCATAAGGATAATTCAGTAATCTCGGCTAAATTATTCGCGATAAATACATATAATTGAGTAATTCGAGATCAAAATGTCTGGTATTTTAATCTTTCCAAAGCCACTAAGACAATAAACAAATTTTAATATTATAATTTGTATCGCGGAATTTTACTTACACGTAAAATTAATCAATTTTTTAATATATTACAGATATTCATTTTAATATTGTTGCATATACTCATTGATAAATTTCCATCAGACAACGAAAATAAGATAATCCCTTTCACTTAATTGTTTATATTGGAAGAAGTGTAACAAGGAAATAAAAAGAGTTGCATATTCAACACTAACATAAAATGACTGTTCGTTGAAAAATTAAAAATACTTTCAGACGCTTTCTAGTAGAATGCATACACTTTGATGCGTACACTTACAAACAAAATATCACTAACGAAAAATTGTAATAAGAATTATAGTGTAAAATTGAACAATTTTCAGTCAAATATGAATATTTTTTTACCATAAGAAAGATGTATTATGTAGAATTTTAGGATATCTAAATTGGCATCGTTCTACTATGTGTTAATTTATCAGCTTCACGCAATTGTCCCTATTAATCATATACAATTCAAACGGAACCGCATTCGTCCGAAGATCGAGTTTCGTTCGAACAGGTGAGTTTTGAGGAAGTACATTGCATTCTCTGATGACAGGACAGGACCACCTTTAACAATGTCTTCTTCATTCTAAATTAACCGGGAAACCGAGCGGAGGAAGCGGGTCGTATATTTGTTACCGAACTTGCTCACGTGCCCGGCAAATTTTGTAGAGTCCATGATCTATTTCTAGTCATTTCGACCGGCCATTCCTGCACGCGTCTGTGACTCTAATAATTGAATAGGCGACCGCCCCGTCACCGTCTTTTCCCGCGGTTTTACTCTCGCTGCGAGACGAGCCGGAGCATTCGGTTCCTTCGCTCGATTTCGAAGGTAATTCAGCGGTTAAACTGGGCCGAGGCGATCTTCGAGGTTATTGTTCTCCTTTCGCAATTAACCGGCTAATGGGGAGCAATTATTGGTTTTGCTTTCTTTCGGTATTTTTTTCAACGGTGTCAGCATTTTGTCAGATGTTTCATGCGAACAGAAAATTTTAAGACAATTTTTATCGGCTTACACATCAGCGATTATTTTACGATGTTTGATGAATATTTCGTAATGAATATTTTAAACAGCAATTTAACACTAAACTGCTGGTCGAATGACCGGTTTTATATTTTTCATTTTGCAATTATTGAAATAATGAAGCTGCTTACATGGAAATTGATTCGACAAATTTTTTTATCCTAGCACATACTCAAATCAAAATTGCACAAAATGTAAATAAATGGAGCCTTGTCATTTTTATAATCTGAAACATTTTAATCGCTTTTAGTGCTCGGCAGGTTCAATGTTAAATCGTGAACTGAATGAATCGCGCCAAGTAATATAATGTAATAATTTCTATTGGGACTGTTATTTAAACAAAAATTTGGAATTTTTTCAGATTTTAGTATAGTTAATCAGAAGAATATTTATGGATTTCAGCTCGGCCAATACCAATGCTGCACTCCACGGGAGCCGCTGTAGCCGCGCTCTGATTGGCCCGCGTTTTTCGTTAATAACTCTTTAACAGAGCCACAGAGAACATTTTCGCAAAGGAAAAAGTTATCTTAAACGATCTCAGGAATTAGCTCTTTCAAGAAAGTACAACATTTTATTATAATTGCATCAGTGGTATACTCTTGTATTTAACAAGTAATTTTAAAACTGGGTGATTATCCGAACAATTCCATTTTCCGAACCACCTCGGTATTAATTAGTTCAGAAAATTGACGCACTACTGTATTTGAAAATACGGCGAGTATATAAATGATTAAATAAATTATTTTCTAGAAATAAGCTTTCAGATCTTTTGTACTCCTCTAATATTATCGGTACATCAAATACGTATTAAAGTTTCATTGAACAATCAGGAATATGCTTTTTCTACATTTTAATAAATTCACCTCATTTTATATCAATATTAAAAAATTTCGTCGACTAGAGACTAGAACAGCGAGAACAGGGGACACGCGAGCTTAAGATAGAGTGGAATGCGGACTGTCATCGTTTGAAATAGAAGATGGTAGTTTGTACGTGTGGTCCTCTCGTTCATTATTCCGCACTTAGTCCACGCATTGTCAAAACACAGCAATCAAAATGTTTAAACCAGGAATTAATGGGCTAATGAGAGCATCAGGTTATACAAGTCAGATTTGTCCAATGATTAATGAGTTACGTCTTTATAATTTCGAATTAATAAACACAAAATGGATTTTGGAATTCGTTTGACCATTCATTAAGACTGTTTAAAAAATTCCAAATCATATCAGAAGTATGTTCAACAGATAAGGTAAAGAAAAAATTAAAAACTTAATTTTAATGGAAAATTAAGAATTCCAATTCATGTCTGTTCATTAAATACGGTAAAGTGACAATTAAAAGCTTAATTTTAATGGAAAATTAAGAATTCCAATTCATGTATGTTCATTAAATACAATTAAAAATTGAATTTCAAAGGAATCAAAAAATTAAAAGTTTCATTTCATGTCTGTTCAATATAAGGTAAACATTTTTTAATTTTGAAAGAATTATGTGTATAGAACTTAAATAATTATAAAAAAAAGACAACCAATAAATGGCTAAGATGTTATCTTCGTCTTCTTCCTACAATTATTTAAATTTTATATAATTCCATCAAAATTTCACTTTACCTTCTTTATTGAACAGACACGAATTCCCGAAGAAAAAAACTAACATCAGAGATTCAATAAGGCAAATTGAAACAAGATAGATACACCTGCTAGCGATCAATGAAGCGTGTATAATGATTGTCGAAGTGATTCTGCAGATTTCGGTCATCACCAACTGACAGGATAATTAATGATTGCTTTAGAATTCTTGACATGGCGTTGGTAGATATGTGCATTCCTGCCATCATATTGTCCGACGGCGTCTATGACGTGTCTTGCTGAGCAATTAATAAATTACAGTTCACTTAATGATCGTGATTAGAAACGCGTGACGGCAAGATACGTCGTTTATGTTTGTCATGTGAAAGCTAATCTAGCGGCCATTTCATGCTCGTATTTGTTAAACTCAGACAGTAGTCTACAGCTGTCACACTTTTTGATCGCGCATTACAAGGCGAGCGAAACTGACGTTATATACAGGGTGCCACGCGCAGCAAAAGCTGCTGCAACCCTACACTTGTAATTCGATGACAGAGTATGTTAATTATAATAATACTCACTTTGATCGAGAAACTCTATGTAGGAATAATTATGATTATTATAAAATTATATTATACATTATAATTATATTGTAAATTATAATTATGTTATAAATTGTATTCTAAAATTATATTATAAAATTATATTGTTAGTTAATTATGTTGATAATCATATAATTATATTATTAATTATTTATATTAATCATTAATTATATTGATTACTGAATCATTACTTATATTAATTATATTATTAGATTGCGCAATCGACAACGCTTATTGTAACTCTGGTTCAATAAATTTTATAAAACCCAACACTTGTAATTCGATGACACGGCATGTTAATTATAATAATGCACACTCTGATCGAGAAATTCTATTTAGAAAACGTTTATTTGACATTACTTCTAAAAATCGTACACCTCGTACGTAACAACCTAATACTTTCCGAAACGACTATATCTGGCCTCCGGGGCTAATACATTCTCCACAGTAGAATCGAACGAAGTAAAAGGACCAAGTGAAATAGCAAACGAATCACATAGATATAGTTCGTATAGCACGCTCGATGTCCGAAACGAGATGATTTACGGTGGCCTGATCCCGATACGGTCATTTGCAGAACTCGATGAGGCGGCAGGGAACAGGCTAATCGAATTAGCGGATTAATTGCGTTATTAGACGCCGCAGGGATCAGCCTGCGCATGCTAATAATCGTAAATCATAGGATTGAATTTTGAATGCCGATTCCTGAACCCGTCCATAGCGGCTTGAACGAGCCACGCGAGTGTAGATTTGGTTCTTTTCTCAAGAGCTGCCCGATTTATCGTTACACGCTAATCCCGAGGTGCTAATCGTTTTATAGGCATCGTGTATCGTCTATTTCTGGGGATTTAGCTAGACGGCGCACGGTGACATTTTTTCTTTTCTAATTCTGCGAGGTCAGTGACACGCGACTCTACCGCTAACTTTCAGGAAGCGGTTGCTTAAGTGTTTCTTGCGCCTCTACTGATAGATAGACAGCGGATCTTTATGCAAAGTAAAAATTTTCTATCTGAACTGCGACAAACTGGAGTCAAAAAGATATCTATTTTCTCTCTTAATATGTTTAATTAGGTAAAAATAATGTAACAATATTCGTAAATTCTTCTAACATTTTTACTGTATTAAACAAAACTCTGTTGTTGACTGATATATATACAGTAGAGTAACAATTATCGAAACCTCGATTATCCGAACCAGTTAATGAGAGATCTCGAAAAGACAGTCTTCGATGGTTCGAAAAAGAAAATTAAAGAGTATTTTAACAAATGAGTTTTGTTAACGTTAACTGTATATTTATAATTACTATGTATCGTAAGTCTCCACGTAACTGTCGCCACGGTTTTAGTAGTATCAATACCCTGCATGTTTGAGAACTATTTGTAAAGTAAATTATACATTATAAATTATACATTTAGAAAAATATGATAGGAAGAGTCAGATACCTAATTAAGTTATGCTTTTTGTAGAATGGCATATCAGATAATAGATAATAGCCAAGCTTCGCGGGTTTAGCTGGAAGATGATACAACGGTTTAGATTACAGAGTTGATAGATTTCATTAAATTTGCCTAACGAGATGTTGTCTTTTATCATAGATCTCTGAGAGTAGAAATTTTCAATAAATTATGTATTTAATGTTGCACGAACTTCACATTGGTCATTTACATGCATACTATTGATGAAAAAATGCTATGTTATTAATTTATGTTTAATAAAAAAACTGGAAGAACATGATCAAATGGTTAACAAGATATTAAAATAGCAATTGTTCATTTTTCTACACCAAAAATTTACTTTTCTTAAAATCTCCGAATATTCATGTAACAACTTTTTGTGAAAAATGTTGTACAAGTGTTATTGATAGAAAGCTTTATGCATTTGTTGTATTTTATGTATTTTATAGTATGTAAGTTTATGTATTTGAAATCTAACATAAACAATTTATTTTATAGATCAAGCAAGATAATATTTAAATTATTTCTTCTTATACATAGAGATAGTGTGGCATCTGAATATTAGTGCGAGTAACAGGATGTGTTGCAATTTTTATACGGATATAAGGACGAGTCACTTTGCCCGGCACCCGCAGCGATAAAGTAAGATCGTACGTCCCGAGGCGGCGTTTCTATGAAAGATTATTTATTCGTTCGAATAATTTTCACTCGACGGTGGGCTGAGGATCGTTTTATTTGTCAGACTAATCGCGTCGCAGACACGAACAGAAGAAAAAAGAACGATTCAACGAGTTTGGTATTACGAGGCATACGTCGGGGCCTCGAAGAGTAATCTGTCTAGGGCGTCGAGATTCGAGAGCCTCGGGGACCAAGCCAGACAGACTTACTCGCATCCCGTTTCGTCTTGTTTAGCGGTGTCTCGAAAGGACGAACTTAGAGGTTCCCCTGGTCCCGGTGGTGGTGGTTCGTGGCTCGTGGGTGACCAGTGGGCGTTCAAGGAATGCCCCTAAATAATCCTGAAGGAGGATCCACCTCCCGAGTGTTCGGTCCACCTAGCGTTTACCCTTTTCTGGGGTTCTCAAATTTTCGTCCGGGTTCCCCATGGGAAAATGATAGGGAAACCGAGACAGTGACGTCTCATTTTAAGAAGCCTTCCGCTCGGAGATTTATACGGACCTGCCTTTTTCTCTCCTCCTTTTTCGACGGACACCCAATATAACGGCGTCTATCTCGTCTCCGTGATCCTCCGTGATAATTTCTCTCGAATTTGCGCAATTATTAATTTCGTTTAAACAGGAAATTCAAAAGCTACACCTCTCAGCAGCGTTGTTTATTTATTAATTTAATTTAATTTTTCTCGAATTTGATCAAACAGGAAATTCAAAATCTGCACGCTTCAGCAATGTTTTCTAATTATTAATTTATCCAAAATTTTCTAATTATTAATAAATCCAAAATCTGCACCCCCCAGCAGTGTTGTTTAATTATTAATTTAATTTAATTGTTCTTGAAATTGATCAATTATAAATTTCGTTCAAACAGGAAATTCAAAATCTGCACTCTTCAGCAATGTTTTTTAATTATTAATTTAATTTAATTTTTAATATAATTTTTCTTGAATTTGAAGGAAACCAATATTTTATTGATTATTTGAACGCTGTCATTCTGTAAGGACCATTTCATTAATGTGTAAGGTGTAAAGAAATGTTCGGTCTTGGCTGTCATAGGCGTATTCTAGATCTGCAGAGAGAGTTCGCGCAAAATTGTCCTTGACCTTAAAATTCACGGTCAAATTTTGTTTTCATTTAATTGTATTCTACGCATCACGAGGATAAAAAGTATTACAAGAACCATGGGTCTCGCAACAAAACTAGAAGTTTTGTCAGTTGTAAAATGAATTTTGTTCATGACAGTCGTAGATTTTTGACGGAAATGCTACTTGTTAACATAGACACAATCGTGACGAGAGTGTAAACACCGCTGCAGCATTGGAGGCCACATAAACACAGTTCGAGTGATCCCCACTATAGTGATTTTGCTTTGACTGATATCATATTCGTTTAGTAGTTTATCATACTTGTAAACATATCGAATCGATATTAGACACGCTTTTATATTTATTTTAATCCACAACTTAATTTAAGATAAAAATGAGTAGGTCAAACACAAAATGGAAAAGATATTTAAAAACATTAAAAACAGAAATTATGTAATATAAGCTACGTGTAACAATATTGTACTTGTTAACCCCTTGCCGTACCATTTTGTTTACGGTTACAGTGAAAAGAAAAGTAAATACATATTTTTCGTATGGCTACATGGATTTTAATGCTGAAATGTTGATTGCAAATAAATAAAATCTTATTTCATCCAAACAGTAAGGCGTAACGAGTCTGACTCGTTAAAATACGGCAAGGAGTTAATTAAACCACTCAGTTTAAAACAAAAATAAATAAATAAATAAATGTCAATGTCCTGTGTCTTGCTATTAATACAGACGATTTTTATTTTGCATAAAAATCTGCAGTCTAGCAAGTTGATAAACTTTTTACGGTTTCTTAGGTTTAGTATTTAATGCAGGGACAGCTTGAATTTATACGAATTCGTCAAAGAAGCGCAATACGATATTAATTAACATAAAAGTAATTGGGAATCGACGAGAAAGTTTCGATTAACATGTTGAAAGAGAGAGAAATAAATCGTGGAACACACAGTTTTGCGGAGGCTGGGACCAGTACGCTGCTAATTGGGATTCACGGAACAGCCGAATGGCACAAGACGCAGGACAGACTGGCGAAGTTAAGAACCACTGAAAGTCGCGAGCAATGTATCTTCTCGCGTGGTAGACACTGACATCGTATTTCGTTTGGTTTACGAGCGCGGTTTCTTTTGACATGGTAACACGAAAATACACGATGCATACCCGATCCGCCGCTAGTTTAACCTTAGACACGTCTAACAGCGTAATTCTGCGAGCACGCCTGGTACACTCTACCGTACGGCCGTTGTTGTAATTTATGCGAACAAGTTCTCGCGCGACAGAGCATGTCTCCCCCGAAACACGGTGTCCAAAACACCGGGGGAGGGTATTTTCGAAAGTATTATCGATAGCTGAAAGTGTAATTAGCTGACGGTACGCGTTTGTAAGCGAGCAGGACCGCGGTAAGAAAAACTTGTGCCCACTACTAAATAAAATATACAAATTTTTATCAGATATCCATCATAAAAAACTTCGAAAAACTCGAGCAAGTTAACTATCACCAACAATGAAATTTAAAAAGATAATAATAAATATCAATATTTATTTATCACAAAAAGATTCGAAAAAATTCAAGTAAGTTTATTATCACTAACAATGAAAATTAAGAAGATAATAATAAATATGGATATTTATTCATCATGAAATTATTTTAACTTAAACTTATTTTATATTTATTATTTAAATAAACTTAAATTAACTTAACTTATCTTAAATTAATTATCATCAACAATAATAAAGATCGTCGCTATCAGCGTCTCTTAGTGCGCTCTGAGAGCGAGTGAGATAAGGGATGAGGAAAGATTTGTTATAATTTCATCAGAGATTAATGGCATTAATGGGTTATTATTGTAAGCAGCTGTATGACAATTACTATTGCTACCAGCTTCACACATCTATGACGATCACAATTCTGCAGTTCATCTAAAGAGAATCAAATTAATTTTGAGCATTTCGTAATTTAGTATTGTAATTTACTGAATGATTTTCGATGAATTTATAGCTTTTCTGTGACAATATGTCTCTTGTCGATGTGCTACCTACTCTTCGATTTCAATGACCTTGACATATGTTATTAAGGTCATCATTTTGAACAACATTTACATTTACAGTTTTGGGCGGTCGACATTATGTACTGCATTATTTTTGCATGAAATATTATTATAAATTCAGTATCTCATCAAAATTTTATGGAATTTTCGTTGCAAATACAATTAAAGACAAAAAATAATGTAGAATTCTGCCAAATTTCTTACAACCATAAGGTTCTTTCTTACAAAGGTTATTTCTTACAACCATGTTCGTTTGCCAATAATTATAAGCATATATAATTATAACCTAACCCAGACCAATAATTATAAGCATTCTCTTTGAGTAAAACTATTTTGTTTACAATTCATTAATATTTGTTTATAGTTGAAAGTTTCCGACTTTTATTCCGTTGACTGTTTTGTCATTCGCTTCGCTTGGCGACTTGGCTCGCGTTTGGTTCTACATTATTTTTTTTGCTAACGGAAAAGTACGAAATTTTCTTCTTCTAGGAAATTAGGAACAATAAAAAAGTTGGAATCACTGTAAGCGTGAAATAAATCACAGCGCAAGTGGTTAATCAACGAAAGGTTAGAATTTCTGTAACGAATGTAACATGTTCCGTTCATCTAGAAGAAAAGGAGCCAGCGTAGAATTGTAAAGTTCAACCAGGACTTTCTGTCCTTCACTTTTGATCTAGAGGCCGGTGCGCTTGGTTCCTCGAAGCACGAAAGGTCGTCTATCATAATATTTGTGCCCGTGTCAGCGGCTTGAATTATGATGTAACGAGTAGCCACGAACGGATGGAAGAAGTGGGAGACGGTCTCGCGGCAGTTCGCGTGTCTTTGTTCGTTCGTGTACGCGCGACGAAAAGAGAAAAGAGAGAAAAGAAAAAGGATCGAGGGAAACGGGACAGGCCACTCGGTGAGTACGAGCCTGATGTACGGCAGGTCGAGCGAGCAGGCGGCGTGTCCGATTTTAACGAGAATCCAGCCAGATTAGAGCCCGATAAACTATCAACATCCGAGGTTGATCACGTCCTTCACCTTCACCTTCGAGGAATTCATATTTCCCTGCTAGTGTTTCATTTTTATAATCAATACTTTGACAACCGTCGCGTTATGAATGGACGGTAATTTCGGTTCAACTATTTCTTTTGATGTAGGACTTATTTATTGAGAAAAATTGAATTTAAGTAATTGGAACTATAATTAGACCAAAAAGTCTCCGTACACTTCAAAACGAAACGATTTTTAAAAACTATAATGAATATTAAAAAGGAAAATTTAAGTGCATTGGTAACAACATTTGACAGTTATATTAATTGACGTTTTCATACAAATTTTGGAACATATTTATAATTTTTGAGACATTAGCGGTATATTGTTTGTTTAATAATGATCCAGGGACATGACCAGAGTTATTATTTGTTAACAGCAGACATATTTAAGATATAACTGGCTTGACTTTAACTATCTTTAATTTGTGTTTTGGTATCAAACTGGTAAGAAATCAATGTGATGAAATAAATAAATAATTTTATAAATTCTTTCTTGGACAACAAAAATCTGAGATAAAACTACATACTCTTTGTTCAGAATCAGTGGAAAATGTACCAAGTTGACAAGAGGGACGGATAAGAGTTAAATAAATTATTATTTAATCATTATAATCAATTGTGAACGACTATAATGTGTAATAAATCAAATCTTTACAAATAAAATTGATCTAAGAATTGATTATTACTGGGCTTTTAGTGCTGCTCGTATCTTAATAAAATTTTAATTGTCAGAGTATTGGATATTTGAAAAATATAAATAATCTTGTTGCTTCGCATGATAATCGAAAATCATTCTCTTACTGCATATAATTATAAGGGAATTATTAATATACCTATAAATCATTCCAGACTGTAATATTAATATTTTATTTAAAATTCTTGAATAATTTAGATAATTAACAGGATACTTGAATACTCGAATTTGTATTAGCAAATCAAGTTCATTTTATTAAATATTTCGTGGACACGCAAACTGTTAGGGCTCTAGCAATTATATTAAAATTAAGACCATCGCATACCAAATGAATATACCAAAAATATTTCATGCAAAGTAAGTACATATAATATGCATGAACATTCCGTGTACCCGAAGCACGAATAATTCCCCAAAGTTCCGAGGCGTGAAGCATATTATTGTCGAAAATAAGAGCCAGAAGAGGGCCTGCCGTTCGACGTTTCTGAACCTACTTGACCCCGAATAACTCGCGTGGGTATCGCTCAAGGGCCATTTTTATACCACTTTCCTGCACAATGCTTCCCACAGGTATAGAAACGCGTCGAGATCTGATTTCCACACGAAGAACTCCGAAAATCCGGAAGGCGTGAATGGGAAAGCCTAGAAATTTCACCGGGCGGACATCGACCTTCACGTGACCGTTGCGTTGCAGCGTATAGGTTGCGCGTTCTACCCTCGGGCTTTACGCGACGTTAAGTCCCGAAAGAAACGGTCCTCGGTAACAAGACATCGAGGAGCTCGGAAAGGATGATCTGCTGGCCAGGACGTCATAGGGGCGTGGTGAAAGCGAGACAAAAGGCTGCGCGGTGAAATGCTGACGGCGATTCGGTGATTGAAGCGCCGTCAAACGGCAGCGGGGGGTTGTTTCGGCCGGCTTTCAACTTTAATTGGCTGTTGCTTTTATCGACCGTGGTGTCACATAAATATATCTAGTCGTCTTTCGCTCGTCTAAGGACACCGTACAGTCCCCGCAAGGACTCGCGCTCGTCCTCGGGACACATGTGGATTTCCCATGGGAGACGGCCAATGGAAAACCGGTGTACCATCCACCCCCGCTGTCTTGTTTTCCGACTTATTGCTAGCCTACGCATTCCGACCTACCGCGAATCACTTGTCGGCGCTCGGAACCTTGTTAACGCTTTTGTTCTCTTATTTCTCGAATGTCAGGTGCGTGATCTCTGACCGATAAAGCGGCTTTATACATTCCATTTCTGACGTTTACTTATAGGATACTTAACCCTATCAGCGAGCCTGTCCCCATTAATGCGTTTTCTAAATGAGCAGTAATAACTGGACTGCGGATCGTTATGCAAAATTTAATTGTTGCGCATCAATTGTGAGAAACAGGAGCCAAGTAAAAATTTATTTCTTTTCTTATTTTGGTTTAATAAGTTGTACATCGATGTCTCTGAACTCTCTTATTACTATTTTAAATCATACCTACTCATTTTTGTCATAAATGCACAAAATCCGCAATCTAGTAATAAGTAACTTGAACGAAAAAATAGAGAAACTATTTCTTTAAATTAAATTAATTATTAATGTATATGGTACAAAGGAAAATATTGACTAAGTATATTGAATTTTATCTAAATAATACCTTGTCCAAAAAGTAAGGAACGTCTATTTAACAGAACGAAATAAATAGATAATTAGTATAATTTACACCAAATGTATACAAATTGGGACAAAAATCCTTTCTTTTTATTTTAATTACTTACATAATTGTGAAATATTAACAGTTTTAACTTAATACAGTGTCCACAAAGTAAGGACCATCTATTTAACAGAACGAAATAAATAGATAATTAATATAATTTACACCAAATGTACACAAATTGGAACAAAAACCCTTCTTTTTAAATTTTAATTACTTAGATTATTGTGAAATATTAACATTTTTAGCTTGCAAAAATATTCCAATAAAAAGAAAGAGTTTGAGAATCAATGTAAATTCTGAACAGATAAAATTACATAAAAATAATTCATTAATTAATTCATGATCTTAAAATGAAACCTGTAATCGTGAATTTATGTTAATGCCAATCATACGCCCTGACTCCTACACTCACCAGTGTACTTGCGTTGTCATGTAGGTACAGGACAGTCTTTCGAGTCCCGGTCCTTAATTTACGGTCTTTACTGTGCTCTTTCGTTATGTCTGTCTCGAGTGACACACCGGTAGACTTTATGCGAGCGAACCGACGTACAGAACTTATGCGGTAACCAAATATATAAAGCCCCTCCTCCTTCTTTTTTATGAGTGATCACCAAAAACAGGAACATGGAAAAGGAGGATTCGCCATTGTTCGGTTATCGGCTCGACTTTCGAGCATCTTCAGTTACAGGGTCATTAACGTCGCCATAGGGAGATTAATATTAACAGCATGGGGATATACAGTCAATAGAGCGGAAATGTTTCGACCAAGATGTTCCCTGCAGAGGATAAGCTACCCACCAGAATGGCGGTAGTTACGCTGTTCGAAGGATAAGGGGTTGGGGTATAAAACTTGAGGAAATAGGCTGGCTTGAGATCACGTTCTTATCGAATTGCAGTAAACAGGACCGTTCCTAGGTGTACAGCCACCTGAGCAATTTTTCGCCGCCCCCCACCCGCACCTTGACAATGGGAAACAATATTTAAACCAGTATATATAAGTGCTTTATTCAAATTTATAATGAGAAATTCAGAATACAATGAATTTGTTGTATTAACGCATTTTAGAAACATATATCGCATTCGCAATTCCTAATATAAAATTTTAGAGTGGCGTTTTAAGAGCTTTTTTCGCAGCAAACTCGTCTATGACTTTGGCATAATCAATTTTCTCACATATGGCGTGCTCTATTGATAAAAGAGCTAAATCAGATAAGCGCTCCTGTGTCATAGTTGATCTTAAATAATTTTTTACAATTTTTAGTTTTGAAAATGATCTTCCTCCGCTTGCAACTGTTACTGGCAACGTCAAGTACAGCCTAATTGCTATTGCTAAATTAGGAAACAAGCGAACCAAGTCGTTATAAACAATTTTTTCCAATATATCCTTACATTTATAAACCTCGGAAATATAAACCTTTTCGACCGCAGTCGGCCGCCCCCTAAAATCGGCCGCCTGCGTTTGGGCACGCACCGCACGCATGGTAAGAACGGCCCACAGTGGGAAATTCGGACGAAATCGGCGACAAAATCAAAGAACTTTCGATAGAGCGATGAAATTTTTTAAAAATTGTAGCTGAAACTTTGTAGAATATAGGAAAAATTTTTAGAGATTATGGTACGAACGTTTTTTAACCTTGATAAAATTCGTTAGGCCTGGGTTAAACTTCTACAATTTCAAGAAAATTGTGGTTTTCCAATACCACGTGCGGAAATTTTTTTTAATTAATATATGCTATACATTATTTCCCGTAGATTTTTTCACGCTGATTTCAAATCTGGTTTCAAAATTTGTCTACGACATCGGGATTTTGCAAAAAATCTATTTTTGTGACAAGAAATCAAAAGATTTCATTAGTTTCTTATTGTACTGTTAGGACAATTTATAATGAGTAGATTGTGGATGGTTATGCAATTTTCAAATTTTTTAAACAAATTTTAAGAAAGAAAAACTTTGGAAACAAATAAAATTTGATTTTCAGTCGTAGTAGGCTTTGCAAATCTGAAATAAATAAAAATCGTACACAATTTTGTGAGATTTTATATTCCAGCATTTTTTGAAAATTTTCCGAAGTCGTACGTGCATAAAGATTTAATAATGAATATGTCACAGGAAAATATTGTATAACGGTAACGTCTGGAGCAAGTATAAATTTCTCCATAAATATTTTGTTTGATATAAGTATACAGAAAGTTCTAAAAATGTTCTTAATGAGAAAGAATAACGTGAAAATGACTTATGAACGCCTGGTGTGAAAAGTCAAGCTTGTTTCCCTTTCACACCTGTGTGAACATTTGGAACATCGCTGGGAAGAATAACGTGAGAACGTTTACCTTAAGTATAGCTCGTTAATGTTCCGAGTGTTGATTAAAGAACGAAAAAGGAATTAAACGTGCATGGTAGTTCGAAAGTCAATTAGCGCAGCTGAAATTCTATATGTATAAACTATTGTATGTATTTGTATCGTAAGTGGAAATAAATTTGATTTGGAGCATTTTACCACTTCACTAATTTAGGGTGACTTTTTTTAGGGTGCATTGGTAATAAAAGTGAAAATTTAAGATGTAATTCTTTACTGCTTTAATATTTTACTGTTTTAATATTTATCATATAATATTTAACAATACATATTGTACTGTTACAATATCTAATATTTGATATTTTACTGTTTTAATATTGAATCTTTACAATGTCACTGTTTTAGTATGTAATATTTAATATTTCACTATTTCAATATTTAATATTTGATATTTTACTATTTTAGTATTCAATATTTTTCTGCTTCAATATTTGATATATAATATTTTACCGTTTTAATATTTAATAATCAATATTGCAGTGTTTTAATATTTTACTGCATTAATATTTAATATTTCAAAACAGTAAAGGATTACATCTTAAACTTCCATTTTAATTATTATCAAAGCACAAAATAATTATTTAGTCCACAACCATTCTACTTTATAAAATAGTCACTGAAAATGCTTATAATAAAGTGGTGAAATGCTTATAATAAAATTAACTTTTATTTGCGATACAAATCGAGTGCAAATATTTCGTCAAGACACTACGATCATAAGATACGCGATCGTGTAGTGCACCGAATTAACGACGAAATTGAAATTAGCTCTCTGAGTACCCTAGCTTTTGTACGTATACTTAATGAATACATATGTATAAACCATGTAAACTGTGCGGTCGATAAGAGATGATAAAACTGTAATTATAAGCAAGTAGTTTGCGATGTATTTATTTTGTTTCCCCTTTCTCTTGGAACTGTGACCATTATAACTGGTGGAATGTTTTTTTCAGCGGTAGTTTATATGCCTCGTGTTAATTCCATTAGCGACCAATACCCCGCGCACGAGGGTGACATAAATAAAAGCATCCGAGGGCATAAATTTCCTCGGCTCGACCACCGAGCGGATACGTTTCTGCGCATGCTAAGTAAGAAATCGCGAGCCTAATCAAACTCTTCTGTAGTACATGGAATCAAGGTGTCCTTTTATAGACTTTTAGAGCCGCCTTTCGAGAGGCGTTCTGCGAAGAATCGTAAATTCGAGTTAAATATCGAAAGAGGAAATAAAGCGCGAGTGGCGCGTCGCTGGCCAATCGCGAAACCGCGAGCCAGCGGCGACCTTCTTCGGTAAACTGTCGTTCCCCTTCGAAAAACATGATAACGTTATCCGTACGTTCCGCGATATTCATCCAGAACATCGCGTCGGTGGCATTAAGGGGCCATTACTCGGGGCCCGCGCGTCGCTCCAGCAAACTAGCTCGTTATCTTCGACGGTGACATTCGACCACGTTGCTCCTCTTGCTCTGTTCAACCTATTACAACGTTTTTATCGAGTCGCTAGCTGTATTGCCGTCATTGTTAGCCACTTCCCGCCGACACGGTGTCTTCCAACTATTGCATAGTGCTCGAACTCCTATGGGAGTCCGCGGAAAATTAATAACCTCGAAACTAAGAATACCAACACTTTTTTTAAAGAATACACGAAGGTTTTATCAATATTTTTATGCGTTTATGACTAATTTTCCAATAAATATTCAATTTTCTTATCGATCGTGAAATGTTAAAATCTGTATTAGTGTTTTCCGCACTCGGGTTCGATCAATTGTTACTATTTAATAGCATGTTTGCAATTTATTTATCGACGTTTCGGTCTTATTTTAGACCATCTTCAAGAAAAATAATTGCGTCTGTGAAGTAATAACGTTTTCTTTTATATTGAATTGTGGGTTGAGAAACAGTAGAGAAAGGTACCACTAACAATACTCACTTGCTATATGTGAAAAGAATTAGAACATATTTTTAAGGAGAACAGAAACACCCTCTAATTTTGAAATTAAAAATTTTTAAACGAGTTGAAAGTCAGTTGGAAGATTTATAAGTTTTCTTCAATCCATATGTTAAGATTATGTAACATACTAATATTGAAAATCAATTATTGCTACGATCTATTAAGTACACCAAATTTTATCAGAATTCACGAGTTGTAACATTGCTACAAAAATCATTGTTGTGAAAAACATTGTCTTTCCTATTGTTGTATAACCGATTAAGTTGTTTCGATTTTATGTGACTTTTACGGACATTTGTGCGAACGTGGTAAATTCGGAAACTTCTGAGACGCAGCGTGTGTTAAGCACAGGGCTAAGACGCCTTCCGATAGAAGAGAGGGTTTCCTTAAATATGGAAGGGACGAAAGAAATGCGTCCACCACGGTGGAATCACGGACGGGGTTTATCGCATCGGCTGATATTTATTTAATGCATTCCGTTTTATTGGTCTCTCCGGTGTCCTCGGCTGCGAGTCGAATCGAACGTTAAGTTCTTCTCGGTGTTCACCGGACCGCCATAACCGCGACCACCACCAATTCCCTATCTACCTTCCTCCCGTTAATTTACACGCGTCTACTTCCTCCCGCGATAACTGAAGCCCCTCTTTCGAATTGTGTCTCGTCACCGGGGCAGTTCTCGATGCATCGATCGCGTGGGCTGGATCGGTCGAACGATGCAGCTTCTTCGAACTCCTCACCCGGACGGCTCCGAGGTTTCGAGACGAGTTACGATGGCAGCTGGTGGCGAGCTCGTCTGCGAGTACGTATCCGGGAAATTACCATACGCAGTCAGTCTCATAATTGATGGCACACATTTTAAATTTTTATAAATCAACCGGGCTTCAATTTTTTTCTGACACAAATTATGAAGAAAATTGTAAAATTGCTTTTTACAACTTCTTTATTTGAACGAAGATTTTAAAAATGATCAAGGTCATCTGGAGGTCGATACATTTTCACGCAGAATTCGTTACTCTATCGATTCCCGATACAAAAGGTAGGTCTTTCCGTTCAAAGACATCAAAGTGACCTTGTAATCTCCGAAACGTCTTCGCGCATGTAAAAAGCGTTTGCATCACAATATTTCCCACTCTATACCTTGCAACTTTTGTATATTTTCATATTATTACAAGTAATATCCAAGGTTGACAAAGTTATTGCCCCACACTGCGAGGAACATTCGCAGAATTAATTAAGCGAAAAGGAAGTACAAGGACCGCTCGGTCGTGTTGCGTGTATAAAACGTGCGAAGAAAATACTTGGGGCAGGATATAAGATACCCCATCGTTCGGATAATTTTTTGTTGCCGTCCGTATAAAAAGAGACAGTACAAGACATCAGATAGCATAGCGAGGCGCACTCGAAATAATTGGAGATGCGCAGATCGCAGCCGATCTTCCGAATTCGCATGAGAACGACGCGATTTCGGGGATCGTACGGGATCGCGGCCGAAGAGACGATTGACCCTCGGAAAAGTCTCGAATTCCTCGGGTACAAATTAAGCGCTTAAGATAATTAGCCGGTCGTGGCTCGTCTCGCCCGCGGATGCGGCTAAAGATCTTATCGGGTTCCGGCCGATTCTGCTGGCCCCCTAGCTGCTCCTGGCTCCTTGATTTACGTGGACGCCGCGTCCTACCAAACAAGCACCGGCCGACATTATTTTTATCTCTTGTCACGACTAAACAATTACCACCTTCAAATTAACTCACTTACGTGTCCCGAACAATAGATCTCACGAATTTTCTCAATTATGTAATGCGCCCGTACAGCGGCGGATCTAGGCACTGGTTTTATAGAATGCAGCCGGGGGCCCCGGTCAAAAATATATAAACAATTTAAATTAACAACTTAACACAAAATTAATCATACAATAATTTTTGGCACTTCAGTTTATTTAGGTTAATTAAGCAGTCAGAATCGTGCCTCTGACAACATATTTCAAGGTCATCCAAATCGGAGAGGTCCTGTTTGTAAACACTTTCCTACTATTTTTGCTGATTTTCTCAAATAGGAAAATTATGGGACAAGCTTTTAATTATTATAATGTACTATAAGTACCTTCTAGTTCATTTGTCCAACGGGATGAATGGTTTCTTCTTCTAACAAACTTTGATACGGTTTTTTGATGAACTACTTTTTTTTTTCACTCCAAATGTTTTGACAGTTTAGTCGCAGTGTCTATCCTACAGTCATGGAACCGGCACGTGTTTGTGCTTTATTTAAAAAATTTTAAAATAACCTATATGTACACCTATCCATACAATTCAATATAGTAAAAAGAAAACTTTATCATTTCACAGACGCAATTATTTTTTCTCGAAAATGGTCTAAAATAACACCGAAACGTCGTCACGTATCTTGCAAACTTGCTATTAAATAGTAACAATTGATCGAAACCGAGCGCCGACTAACAATTTACGATCGATATAAATTGAATATATACCTACTATGTAGTACATTTTGGAGTTAATTGTGTGGGATGAAGTTAACACTATCGAGCGCGTAGCTGTAGCCAGTGTATATTAGTTTAGGAAAATTATCCGAATATAAAATGATTGGTTCGCAAAAGTAGATCGTGAAGCTCGTGTCAATTTGGGGAAAAATTGTGAAAGCTGCACGCAAAACAATATTTTTATTGTATTTTTATCGGGAAAATTATTCAAGAATTTGGAATGTTCACGAAGAACAATGTTTTCAAAATTAACAATAAAATTGATTTTTTGAAGTTGCAATACTGCATGCCCCGTTCATAACTGTAACTATTTCCGCGACTCTAAACGGAAGAGAAACGTTGTAGAGCCTAACCGCACCTCCTTGTCGGGAAATTGCTGTCATGCACCAACCATAAGGACTATATTTTCGCAAGCAGAATTGGTGCCTTACGCGTGACGCTAAGAGCGTTTAAATCGTCCTCACCTATCCATACGTATAAAACGAGAAGCTGAACAGTCTCTACGTTTACACGTCGTTATTCACAACTGTAGTTTCTACAAGGGGAAGTCACGAAGCGATTTTACGCTTTGCGAATACGATTCAACTAAAATTGCAGTGATTGTCGAGCAAAAACAAATCATTGGATATTCGTGGCTTGCTTCTTTCAATGAAAAATGTATTTACTCGTAGAAAAATACTAGGAACTGTATACTGAAAATTAAATGCTGTACATATACTTTCTGTCTGCAGAATTTGCGGGTGTTATGATGTAGTGTTCCTTCTCGAGAAATTTTATAATTGGTTATTTCTCATTTCTCAAGAAATTACAGTATTTCTCGAGAAATTTCAATCAAGGAAAATTCTTATCAGTCTCATTTATTTCATAACATATTTTCGAAAATGAATTTTTAGTTAACACAAATTACTTATTATACTAATCAATCGCGTACGTATATCTACAAGCAGCATATCGGTGCCTACGTATGCATGTTTACAACGTGATAATTTATTATAATGAACATCCAAGGCAGATATGTATAAAATGGCAAAACAAATTCTAAGCAGGCTTCTCGGAAAATATAACAATGATAATGATTCTTATGAAAATAGAGAAAAACTTTCAGATTCACAGGATGAGGAACTATCACTGAAAAAAACAGTTAGAATTAGAAATTGCAGATAGCCTTAAGGAATTTAGTGTCAAGAGTTTAGCGTCAGAAGAAAATAAATTCCGGACTCTAACGAAGGAATTCCAGATTTTTGAGTCCACTGGAAAAAGGACACCCAATCTGCAGCAATCAGCACCATCCACACAAAATGAAAGAAATTTTTATTACACATACCTTTTGTACCATGAGTCGATAGAGTATCAAGTTCTGTCTAAAAATGTGTTGACCTTCGTATGTCCTAGATTTAATAGTTGGGAAAATTTTAAAAAGCACGACTTTCTTTAAAAAAACCAAAATATATCAGTCTTTGGATAAAGGAAATAATAATCGCCGTTATTATATTAATTAATTACTGTTTAGAAGTTACTATTCTACTCTACATGATCATGTTAAAATGTATATCGTAGCTCCCCGTGCTTAATTTTTCTGAACAGGCTCGTGTAAAAAGCACTGGACGAAGTTAGTCACATTCTCTGAAGAAGAGCTGGAATATGTTATTAAACCGACACCGTGTAAGCACAACGTAACCGTTGATGGCGTCGGCAGCGGGTACTGTGTTTAGTAACTATAAATTCAGATACAAATTAATATTCATGCCGCTATATTTAACAGCCATAACTCGGCCGTGCTACCATGGCGTTAAGTAACCTAGCTATAAACGATTTTTATCTACGATTTCTCTGCATATTGAATGGTTTCACCCTGCGCGGCAATAGATTAATGGAAACAAACTGCACGCATACATTCTTCCGAGACCCGTCAAGCCTTTCTTTCTCTCGTTTGTCTCTCTTTTTGTGAAAAGCAACTTTATGTATCGACAGTGGATCTAGAAAGTACTTGAACAGTAAATCTTTGATTCTCGAGAATAGTATGTATGATTGTTTTTCATTTTATGCATATGAAATTGATGCAATTTACTCGTAGAATATTTAAATGTTTAGTAATTTAATACTGTAAGCAATATTTTGGATAATGATATAGTAGTTTTTAGCGGCGCCTCAGACTCGCCGTTCGAGTGCTAAAGGTATAAATGAACGATGGATTGCAAAACTAAAAGCTTCAAAATGGGTCCTGTTTTATTGTCGTACTATACTTTTAACACTAAATCTACCGAGCTTTAGAAGTACCTTTAGATGTTGCCTTATAAAAATAACAAGATTAATAATATCTGCTCTATTAACTATATTTTATACGATCAATGGATCTCAAGTGAACCGTTCTCTTTAAAAACGACTTTGAAGTTTTGTGAATTAATTTCTTCCATATATCTACAGGGTTTCCCAAAATGGTATAAACGTGTAGGGAATGATTCTACATGAGAAAGTAAATTGAAAATATAGAATAAATTTTTTTCGTTTGACGCCTCGTTTTCGAGAAAATTGACTTTAAAAATCCGTCGAGTTCGCGTGCCTAACGTTTGGAACAAGTAGAATTAGTAGGTCATGAACAGACGCGTCAAACGATTGCCTTTCAAGAGCACGCGTGTTCGCTGAATTTTCAAACATTAACTTCTCGAAATCGAGGCGTCAAATAAAAAACATTTATTCTCATATTTTCAACGAACTTTTCACTAACATATTATCAATTTATTTTCTCATGTAGAATCATTCCCTCCACGTTTATACCATTTTGGGTCACCCTATAGACATATGGAAGAAATTAGTTTATGAAACGTCAAAGTTGTTTTTTAAGAGAACGGTTGACTCGAGACCTTTCTGTGAGACTTTTACGATAGGATAAAAAATTTTTTAACCTTAAAAGGAAGTGTCAAAGTTAATTTTGCGGTCAATTTTTTTAACAGATTTCCACCGATCCAGAGGTATAGAATCCCTCCAGGGTATTCGTGATATAATTTTTATACACCCTGTACATACGGTGAGGCCTTAGAATATACACACGGCATAAGTATACCATGTGTATAGGAAAGCCGAAAATCTAACAAAGAAAAGAAGAGTGAAAATGTGAGGTCACAAGATAATTCCCAAGATAATTTCAAAATTGTTGACACGGCAGTAACCTTAAAGTTGTAAATGTGATCGATTTGTATGTAAAAAACATTCTGTAACCTGCGTAATATGTGAAAGTTGTTAATCTTCAGAATCAAATATCGATTTCTGAAATAGTTAATACTTTCCTTATTGTAATACCGTAATAACACATATCGAATAAACATTGCTATATCAAATATACTGTATATATTGATTATTTCACGTCAACTGATGCATGTCACAAGGTAATAAGTTTTTATATATAGAACACCTTGCGACGAAGTTAACTGATTCGTTTTTTAAAATTCTGATTAAAGCAAAAACTTTAACACGTTATTAAGCGTTGCAACACCACCGCCCATAATTTCTCTTAAACGCTACAAAATACGGGATAGCTACCTTACAATATTGTATTATAGCAAATTAACATACAAAAATGAAACATGACAGTTGTGTGCTGGTCACGCGTTTAGGAATCAAGAGATGGCAACCAAGGTTAATGCAAATCTTCACTGACAGTATATGAGAAACATGAACCTTAGGTTGCTATTAATTTTCAATGAAATATAAAACGTGGTATGTGTTTAAAAAATTAAAACATAATTTTTGTAACTTTTTCTAGAAACCAGTTTATTGCAGATGATCTGCATCGCCAAACCATCGATTACGTTTACCATACATGTTCATTTACTACTATTTATTTACATCACGTTTGGTATGGAAGCTGAACTTTAGTCACTTTAGATAATTAACTTTAATTTGTTTATATTTCAAGGTCAGCATGTGTTAAAATGCTAGAAAGGTTTAACAACCGTTGGATACTTGTTAAATCGTTCTATACATTTCCTTTATTTTATTTAGGATATATTTTAGTAAGTATAATTTTGCAAGAAATAATTAGTTGTAAATAATTCAGGGAACTTTTAGCTTCGGTAACTTCCTAACGAATAAGTTTAGGGCATAAGTATGTTAGGTATAATTTAAAACAGTAAAAATATTGGAAAAATTTAAAGATACTGTTATATTACTTTTGACCTATTAAATATATTAAGAAAGGAAATAAATTTCTATGTCACCCCAAATTGTTGTAATTGACATGAAAAAATTTCATTTTGCATAAAGATCCGCTGTCTAGTCATTAGTTACAATATCAAAGAAGCTTACAAAACATCTGATACTGCTTCTAAATCAAGGTGTAAATTACGTAGTGACTGAGCCTTGTAGTTACAGTACATTACAACCCCTTGAAAACGTCTTCCTATCTATCACTTCCTACCTAAATCATTTTCTACAATATGCCTATAACGCGTACCAGTAATTTGCATGTATAGATTGAAATCGGGCAACCCGTATAATTTCTCGAAGAAAAGATGTTAAAAATATATGATTACGTGTCAGCGAGTTGCTTAGACTTTCTAAGGTAAGATTGTTAGGAACACATTTTAACCCTATGTTATCGGAACGTGGATTTTTGTTTCTCTTTCGATCCATATGTTATATCGATGATCGGCGGTCAAACGGCAGCAAAGGCGCGGCATTAAAAGGGGAAATCGAGTCAAAGTGGTAGGTAGCTGGCATCTTCGGTAGATTATCAGCGCGATGCGTACCTCTGGCCGTTTAAACGTGGGATTTCTGGCGTGAGCGGCAAATCTCAGCGGCTTTTAGCCTCTATCAGGCGCTAACGTGATGGTCGCTGGACCACCAACAGCTATCGCGAAGGTAAATCGCAAAATCGTCGGACATCTGTGCTTAAACGAGCCATTTCTATCGATCGTTAAAAATACGTTTGGATAGAACGGGAAGCCGAAGACTTTCCGGGATGCTAATGCGTCCCGGTGAAATTGTTGCCGGTCGTGCCGCACCGCCGAGTGGATACGAATTCCTGCATGACTCCGGATGTGGAATCATCGAGACACTAGACCGGCTATCGGCCAGCAAAAGGGAGAAAGAGAGTCCGACGTAACCGACGCTCAAGGGATGAAAAACGCCTGCTCACCGGTTCGCGGTAACTGTCCCGGTGTTTATTCTCGCGTTTATTCCGGATAGACGACGCAATGCGGTGGAACGCGACGACTCCGGTTTTCTATTGCACTTTTACGCCGTTTTTGAATACGTACGACGCGATCATGGTTACCAGTGGCCCGCGTTGTGGACTCTATAAGCATTTTTCTTAGTATCCGGGCACCACGTGCTCGTTGGAGTGAGCTCTGCATACACCAAGATACAAAACCTGTCATGCGGAATTGAAGTCGGTGGGCACAACAAAGTGGACACCCTTTATACACTGATAACTTTTTCAAAATCGGACCGAACGACTTCAGTTTTTACTGTTAAGATGTTATAAAGTTTAGTTTACAAGGTAATGTGTATAAATTTTTGAAATTGCTAGCGAAATACACGAATTTCAAGTATTTTATTTGTAAATACAAAAAGATAGAGGACACCATAATTTTTATTTAATGTATGACATTAATTAAATTTTTTGTATATTTATAATGTATACGTTGCTTTACATTCAGTTTATTTGTTTGGTTCAGTTGGTGAAACTAAAACTCCTTTATTTTTTGTCACGGAAGCTATTCGTTTGGGCAGCGATTCGTATATGTTTTTGTCTTTTCTAGATCTAAAAGCAACTTAAATTTTCAATCTTTATCATGATAAAGTCTGTTTCGCAAATCTCTCTGTCGTAGCTATTTCATTGTTCCCACAAGTTCCTAAAAATGTATAAATTTTGGTACTCAAGGTCACGTGAAGGTCATTGATTTTATCTTGACCTTAGCTATCACGTCCTAGTAATAAAAATATGCAGCTACATACAAAAAACATCTATGGCCCTGAAAATTCCGAAAAATGAAACAAATTATTCCTACCACAATATGCGTTCCCTTGAACTAAATAATTTTATATAAAAATGGTATGAAAAATACCAGACATATCCCCTTGTAGTAGAATTGATTGGTGGAGGTAACCTAAGTGACAACTATCATCGCCTGATGTAGAACCCTTTGGGTTTGCTGGTCGATCCTCCACGATTACCGGAGGTACCAGCGGAGGGAGGAGTTTTAGAGGGTAAACCTGGACTGCAGTCACCCACTAAGGCTAGGAGATGAACGCTGCGAGAGTCGTTCACCTTTCTAGGGGATTAACACTGTAGGAGACCCTCACCTTCCCTAGAGGGTTGACACTGTGCGAGATCTTCACCTTTCCTAGGGGATTAACACTGTGAGAGTCACTCATATTCCCTAGGGGATTAACACTGTGGGAGTCCCTCACCTTCCCTAGAGTTGGAAAGGCCCTAGAAAGTCTAGTATAAAGCATTCAACCTCCCTTCACTTTAAACAATAAAGAAAAATGACCACTATCGCAGGTAATATGCGACTGCTGGAGCGACATCGGATAGTTCGCGCAACCCTACGCGCTCTTCATTTCCACGTTCTGATCGCAACCACTCCAACAGCATAGACACTAAACACGTCCTCCGCGGTCGTAGATATAGCGTTTAGAGGGTGGCGATCGGCCGCGTCTCAGATGGAACGCATGAGCTGCGCGAGGGAGAGGACTCGAAGTGCGTATCGCGTGGCGTTATCGCGCGTCAGCATTATCGAGTAATTGAACGGGGGAGCCCTCGGGGTGTACGCAGGTAACGATGACCCTGCACGTGCAAAGTGCAACTTGCAAACCTGCTTTTACGCGGAAAAAACTCCGCCGCTTTAACGTTCGCGGTCCAGCCGAGAAAAAAGGGAAAGTAACCTCTCCTTCCTCTCCCTTTCTCCCTCTCTCTCTTTCGCCCACCCTCCCGCGAAGCAACATGGAAAGTGGGGGAGGCGGTGGAAGCTGTGAGCGGCGGGGGGAGACGAATGAAACGAGACGGAGAAAGCTGCAAAGGAGGGAGACGACGCAACGCGGTCGCTAATTCTTCTGTACCGCCGCGCGGAGGAACGCGAAGGATGTCTGGTAACAAGCGGACGTTTACGGTTCAACGCGAGAAAGACACCGCCTCGTGTCCCGTCATCAAACGCGCCGGTGCGCCCCTCTAAATCGGGATTTTCGTCGTCGGAGTTCGTTTAACTTTCAAATTGACCCCGATTTAAACCAGAAAGAGAAGCCGACGAAGAACAGCCGCGCAACGACGACGGAAGCCGGCAGTCCGCGCAGCCACCGCCGCTCCGCAGCCTCCGCGTCACGACGCAAAGCGTCGCGTACCGTCACTTCCTGACTGCGCGCGATAAGGGGGGACATTCAGTCGTCTGTGGCACGCTGCGAAAATAGGAACCGGCGCGATGCCGATGCAATGCCTCATCGCGTCGCCGCACAGTGGGAAATTCGGACGAAATCGGCGACAAAATCAAAGAACTTTCGATAGAAATTAGATAGAGCGATGAAATTTTTTTTAAATTGTAGCTGAAACTTTGTAGAATATGGGAGAAATAGGGAGATTATGCTACGAACGTTTTTTAACCTTGATAAAATTCGTTAGGTCTGGGTTAAATTTCTACAATTTCAAGAAAATTGTGGTTTTTCAATACCACGCGCGGAAAAATGTTTTTTAATTAATATATGCTATACATAATTTCCCGTAGATTTTTTCACGCTGATTTCAAGTGATTTTGTTTTGAATTTTTTTTTGTGACAAGAACCTAATGAAATTTTTTGATTTCTTGTCACAAAACTAGGTTTTTAACCTAAATACTAATACAAAAAATTATAAAACATTTTTTTTAACAAAAAATTATGGTCAACTTAATTTTTGAAATGTCATTATGTATTTTTTATTACGTATCGTTGTAGCTGACGTCAAGACGAATCCAGTGAGTCACTACACTATGCATGCAAGTCTTAAAGTAATGCTAAAATAGTTTTGGTCAACTTTTAGAGGCAAATAGTCCACTCTGCGCCGGCACAAATTCAATTCTCTGCATCTGCAAAAATTCAATTACCTTTTTTCAAGTTTTCTTTAAGCATAAGTGCTCTTGAATATATCTGCACAAGAATGAATTTGATTTTGTAGAATTAAATTAGTTACGGTCAGTGTAAAAAGTATTTGTGAAAAAAACGAATAACTTTTTAAAAATTGGACCAAACGAATTCAGTTTCTTTGAAATGCCATAAAGTTTAATTTACTAACTAGTGAAAATAATTGATTATTAGTCGCAATTGAAAAAAGTAAAAGTCATAATTTTTAAGCTTTTTACCTGTGGCTATACCGATAAGTTAAAACATGTTTTTTGTAAATCCAAGTTATACAGGTTGGCTATTAGTTATCCAGATATTTCCATCTGAACCAAGAGAGGTTATCGAACCCGAAAGTTCGAAAAATTATGAAACTTTGTACACAAGTAGAGTACGTTATGGACCAAAGGAGTAAAATCAGGGAAGAACAAATGATGTTTTAAAAAAGTCGATACGAAAGTTGCATGGCATTTTGTGTCTACCAAACAGTGTAAAAGAGAAAGTTTTTTATTTATAATAACAATTAAAAAAAATTATTTACACATTGTCTACTAAATTAATCCTTCTAACATCTCCAAAAAAAAGCTGTTTGTTCCAATTTTGAAAAAGATATTCGTTTTTAAAGAGTGCACGAATACCGTCAACGCCCTGAGCTAGCACGTTTAGTTTTGCGTTTGCAATTAACTTGTTATTTACACAGTAGTTAGCGATAAGGTGGTCACTACCTATTCGCAGGAAGATATGTTGCTACCATGAAACTGCATGGAACTGAAACTCGTTCAGAAAATGCAACCATGGAACTGCAGCTCGTGCAAGGGAATGTTAACCAACTGCATAGCTGGTCGAAGTTGCGGTGTACCTTGAATATTAGATTAAAATCTAAGAAATTCATTTGCAACCGATCGAATATTCTAACGACTAGGGAATCGCGAACCACGTGGCAAACTGTACTGTTTCGATGGTAATGGTACCGAATAGTATCTCGGGACGCCGCTTAATTGAGTAACCAATCGTTGATAAATATGTAAGACCGGCGCGAGTAATGTTAGAAAAACGTAAGTTGGCGAGCACGCAAACAAGATCAAAATTCTTCGGGTAAATGTCGCGCGACACGCGAACTTTTCTTCGATTCGTTTCACGCGTACGCGTTGCATCTAACCCGCGATTTATCTTCTTCCGGACTGCCGCGAGCTACCTTTGACAATGGTATGTACACCGCGAATCCGATTCGAGCAAATAAACTCGCCGGATTCCATTTGCGTTGATGACGCCGATCATTATCTCTGCGCATTAATTTACACAGTTATCCCGTCGCCACTGTATTAACAATTAAACGCGCGCGTAAATGGGATATAGTAAATCAGTTGTTTTCTTGAAAAATATCAATTTGCTTCACTGAAATTTCTAATTAATAATGACTGGAAATAGGGGATTTCTCACTGATTTCAATGGCCTTGAAATATGTAGTCAAGGTCACCATTCCGAACAACTGTTTACTATACGTATAATAGCCGTTTTCTTTCAGTTTTTGAGATATTTGTGAAATATCTACGTATTCGTGTCTACGTATTCGTGGCAACGTATGGGTCAGCATGGTCTTCATCAACTTACAATGACCGACAGGTTCAGGTTTGGGTTATAGATACAGTGGCCCGAAGTAAAATTCGATCAATTGGAGATTCTGTGGCGACTGTGGCGACATTCGCCAATGTGAAGTTGTTATAATATTTCAAATGTTTTGAGCGTTATTATTTTGTCATTAACAAAATAATAATATTTAAAATGTTTTGAGCGTTATTATTTTGTCATTAACAAAATAGAAAATGTTTAATCAATAATCTTTATTCTAACAAGAAGAATCAAAGAGTCGAGTTCTTAAGATTTATTTCTGATATAATTCTGTTAACCATTTTATAAGAGTTTTAAATAAATTAAAATAATGTTCAGCTTTGCTAATTTATTGAAGGCTCTAGTCCTAAATTCCCTAGAGACCTACCAAAATTCGTTGACGAAATATTTCAAGGTAATTGAAATCGTAGGTAAAATAAATCGTAGTGCAAGAGATTAAGTTCCGATTGGATTGAAAAAACATTTCAAGGTCATTGAAATCGGAGGTGTCTCCCTTAAACTGCATAATTCCGTAAATTATATTTTATGAAACTATGAATGTATTGTAAAATCATGAAAATAGTCGCGTTACTTATGGGATGATCTAAAATTTCCACAGCAGTTTCCAAGGGAGTTTTTATGGTTACGAAAGGACTAAAGGAAACCTGATAGCAGCGGCTGGAATGTAAACACGCGACAAGAACAAATTTGATCTTGTTGAGCCTGCTGGAGGGATTTACTTGGGCGCAGGATGCAACCGGCATTCAAACGGCCTTCAGATCTATTCTCGACCTAACGCGATACCTGCTCGCCAGCTCCGCGAGACTTCCCCGAGTATCTAAGTGTTCCATTTGCATGCGGTGAACTAGACAGACCGATAATCAGACGACCCGCTCTCTTGCTCCCGATCATGGCTCATACTCCTTCCGATTAACCGGGGAGCCGTGTTGCATTCCGGCGCATTTTCCTGCGCCGTGCCGCGCGCGCCGCGCTCCACCACCGCGTTGCACACACCGGTTGCATTCGAGGTAGACCTCCGATTAATGCAGCAATATCCGAAGGAAAGCAGCTGCCCGTAGCTGCCGAGCGCTTTCAATCCCATTGATTTTATCTCGAACGGGGCGGCAACGTAACGCGTGTCGTTAGTTTCAATCTCGGGCCCGATATTTCATTTTCAGGTCCTGAATCATGCGAATAAATCCACCGCACTGGTTTCGATTACGCGACCGATCCGCTGAAATCATCTCCGGTATCTTAATCGTTCTTTAATGAAATCGTAATTCGACGTCTGCCACGCGAACACTTCGCTTTATACTTCGCTGAAGTACATGTTCCGATTTGCCTGGACGCTTCTCTCGCGACAACCAACACCCTCGAAGAAGGGTATCCAGACTCGGAAACTTATTTCCGCGTGAAATTAATCGCGATGCTTCTTTTCGAAAGCAATTTACCCGATAAGCTAAACAAGATTTGTCAATATCGGTCTTGATTACACGAGCAATAGAAATTTTCAGGATCTCAACAGCTACATGGCGGAACGCTAATCTCTTGGTTAGCAGTTTTTCGCTTTCGTTAACCTTCTGATAGAGTGACTCTTCCATCATGACTCTTCAGTCACATTTGGGGGAATGTACCGAATAACATTGACATGACAAAAACAAAAATTTATTTACAGTTTATACTAATGCGTATAAAGGATTTTTTGTTGAATTAAGAAGAAAATAAATTTTCAACAGGCGATAGTAAACACGCGATAGTAGACATGCGACGTGTTCTCTGTTGTTTATTATGCAGGATAGGTGAAATTAAACTATGAAAATAAAATTGAATTGTCTTAATTCCTTCTTTTGACCAGTTCTTCAAACGTATTGTTTCAGGGTCATGTGTCCTTGAAATAAACGCGAAAAAACTTGTGTACGTTGTGCCTGTTTCGCCACTCATTGCAAATGTTTACTTGTAGTCTCGATCGTATGATGGTTAATACAAAATTGATAATGTTCTCGGCGCAAGGTTCGATCAATATTTTATGAAATATAATTTAAAAACATAATATACTATCACTCCCTTCTCTTCGGTTTTTTTCGAATGTTTACCGTTTACGAAGAAAACGCTGGTTCAAATTATCGCGAACACCCTGTATATCAAGAAATTAGAGTCCTTGTTATTCTTGCATCCCTTCCGACCGTCCAACAGTTGGTATTCTGCGACGATACACCTTTGCCGCTCGAGGTGTATCAGTTTCACTTTGTGTATCACTGTCCCCTTAAACACGTGGCGACTCGGTGTCGGAATAGACATCGGCCAGTCCACGTGTTCCTACCTAGTGGCGACCCGATGACGAAATAAATATTGGCCAGTCCACACCACATTTCACAAAAACAATCCTCGGCTCACGCCAAATCTACGTTACCCCTCTGCTCGTAACACCTTTAACTTTAACCGGTGGACTCAAGAAGTATTCGCCTGAGTCTTCCGTTAATCCTGCGAGTGGTTTTCAAACACACACGCACAATTAAGTGTTACTTGATCTAGGTTCAATGCAAAGTATTAATTAATTATAATTTAAGATTTCGAGACAGAAACGGTGTATTAATTTCACAGTGGGAATCGTTCGATACTGTTATTACACTTCTTTACGAGTGTTTTCAAGGACTGATACTATAAAGCAACATCACCAGTAATTTTGTCTGCGATCGTGTGTACGTTCTGTATAAGTATAAACTTATTATAGTATTCAGTGCCAGTATCACTATAAGTATCAATACCTCTCGTAATTACAGTTTATCGTGTTTCGGTTACTTTACGACGATCTTATCGAACGTTTGCATGTATAATTGCTTAAAATTATCAATCAATTATCCATTTTATTTATATGTTGCTTTATTACTGTTCCGATGAATTGCAGTAACTTGTACAGTTCTTCAGTAAATACGTGAAAACATATTTTTTTGATAAATCAGGTATGGCGCAACGAAGTATTAGAATCTACAGGTGGACACTCTTAATAATCGCATAACTTTTTTAAAATTTGTCCAAACGACACGAATTTTTTTAAGATTAGTGCGTCGTCTCAATGCCCAACAGCTGTTGAGTTCGCGCTTCCCAATGAGGGATAAATAACTGACAGTCAAATTTGATAAAACACAAAAACCAATTTTGAACCAATTTTTAAAAAGTTAAGCGATTATTAAGAGTGTATTTAAATACAAAGAAATTTTAGGTGGTGTCCTACGACTTTTGAGCGGTCCTGTATACACCCGTATAATCCGTAAACGTCAGCTGTCCCTCTAAATCTTACGGGAAGAGCACTACTTATATATTTTTCCACAAAAAGCAAGAAGATCTCACAGCTATAAATTAAGAGCTGCCGTATTAATTTCCATTCGGATGGTTTCTGCATGTAATTACAGCTATAGGATAAACAATTTTTCTCATTTCCTTCGTCAATTACAGATGTCCTTCGATCTAGGGCCCGATTGCTCCCTGTGCATTTTAAACACGAAGATTCAATTTGATTCCGCTCAGGCCGACAACACATTCGCGTCCAGCTCACGTCACAAATTTTTACGCATGCCTGAATCCCATCAGCCTTTGATTAATGAGAGCCGCTCGTGTCAGGAATACGTATAAATTGGAGGAGAGGTGTAAAGTAATGATTATAAAACTGTGCAGATTGGCAGGGGCAGAGGGGCTCCATTTTTTCCTTTGTTTTAATTACTGGTCAGCTAACGGCCTGGCACCGGAGATATAGGTATTCTAATTACACGGTAGCGATAGCTCAAAGGAACAGGTTAACGCGTGTTTATGTCCACAGTTTCTCCGAGGCCTCTTCGGTATTTAATAATATTATATGTATAGTCCGTCTTCGGGGATTAGCTAAATGTCCGCGTGATGAAAACGCTCGATCACTGTCTAATCCATAATCCAATCTAATTGATGAATACGGATTCACCAATCAAAAATAAATCAACAAACATTTTCTTCCTCTCATTATTATTATCATTCCTTCTTGGACTCCGGACGTGTTTGACTATGTGTGGCAGCCATAGCTAAATCTATTCAAATTTTTCTTCTTCAGTGGGGCAATTATTGTGACGGAGATTTTTTTTTGGTTGTATTCTTCGAGATTTAAGGCCAGAAAAAAATAGAAAAATAATGTACAACGGATCTCTTTGTACTATTTCGGAGAATATATTATAATTTTACAGAAAAATGCACATAAAATAAATGTAAAATTACCGATTACCATAACTATCTGACATGTCAGTGATTAGATATATGCTTCCACTGACAAAACTGAGCAAAAAGTAGTTAAGTAAAAATATTTGAATAAATGCCCCGTTATCGCCTGTAAAATGTTGTGTGATTAACATTCAAGGAAAAAGCATGCAAAATGAATGTGTACCTTGCATAGAATTTATAGAAAATAATGTAGTACCTTTTTTATTATTTCTGCAAATATTTGTTATACAGGTTAATAATGAGAAAATTAAATAAAAATTTAGATTTAAGTTTAGAATTTTAGAGACTAATTTGCAAACAAATATGCATGTAGTACTTGAATATTCTTTCGCAAATTAGTGTCTAAAATTCTAAATTTAAATTTTTATTTAATTTTTTCATTATTAACCTGTATAACAAATATTTGCAGAAATAATCAAAAAAGTCTTTAAAAAAATCGTAATAAAGAACGCTAGGTTATTAATTGTGCTGTGTTAACTGTTGTATAATTAGCGCTGCGGTATTGTGAATGTGCGAACATTAATTTCTCCATTAACAAGACCAATAAGAGAAGATCGTCTCAACTCGATTTTCGTGAACACGTAGATTAAAGGCGGACATTCTACCGGGCCGCACACCTACTCGAACTCGAAAGTATAATTATGTGTTCTCTGTGGGAGAGGCGCTTGTAATTACACCCAGAGTTTCACACTCTGCCCCCTCGAGACCGATACTTCTATCCCGTCAGAGCCGCTCGGAGGGAACACGTTCGCGATTAGCACCGAACAAATTTACGACCGGAATTATTTAATCCTAGAAAGACATTATCTAATGTGTTCGTGTCCTCTGGTTTCACTTTAATTAAGCGATTCACGCGCCCACGGCTCGAGATAATTATGATTCATTGAGTTTTGAGCCACCCAGTCTGAACCTAATTCCGTTCGATACTATAATTCCATATTTCAACCGGAAAGTGCGATTGCTCGTTCAATCATTCGGAGTCGTCATTTTGGTCTGTTATTAACACTTTATCAACCTTTTTCACGACGGTCCCAATGATATTTTTATTTGTCAAAAACGAAAAACTTCGTTATGTTAAGGAGAGAACAAAAATACTGATCACGCCATTTTAAACTAATTTTCATAATGTTGATTTATGATTAACCATGGATCTTGATGGATCCACTTCGTGTTGAGGTGTAATTTATCTATTAATTTTTATTTAGATCTCATTTTTAATTTACACTAATCTATAAAATTTAATTAATTAATAAATTTATATAATTATTAACCTTAATAAAATTATAAAATTCTAGGGTCTTATCGTCCCTTAAATAAATTTAAGCGTTTTTACTTAAAATTTAAATTTATTTTTTAATATTGAAACAGTTTATATTTCATCCCCCTTTTCATTCCAGCCTTCAATTAAAAGACAAATGATCATGCTACCTTTGCACAGTCAAAATACTGCAGCTATTTAAAATTCATTGAGCAGGAGAAACTCATAGTGCGTGTGTGAAACACGGTTAGAATAAATCTTGTGCTTCCAGAATGAATTTCTACTTTTTACACAATATTTATAAATACGATTTCATTGAACAATTTTGCATAAAGATCCTTTATGCATTTCATAGGGTGTCCGGAAAATGTATTTTCTTGAAAAGGCTGATTCCTAAGGTCATTTGAAATAAATTTTTCCTTGCCAGAACTAAAAAAAGTATTTAACAAAAAATGTGATATGGGATTACATGAACCAACAGATTATTTAAAACGAAATCGAATCGAGGGTTATGAATGAAATGGAAAAAATTTCTATTTATTTTTAAACATCTGCAGTTTATTGATCAGCATTATGTTGATTATATTATTGAAATGGTTCAGCTCCGCCGCGTTAATAGAGATGTTCTCGTTATAAAATGACAAACAAGATAGCCACGGCGGCGTACTTGACCGGTCACCTACTAGGTCGACGACTGTGCGTAATTTACATCTCGGCGGTCCGTGTGCTCGATTTTCCGAACGGGTAAAGCATCGTGTCATAATCATAGGCCTGTCGGTTCGTAATTTCATGGTAATAAGCCCACGAAAGTTCGCCGCCATTTTGTTCCGATCAACCGTGAAATTCTAACTTAATTACAAGCATTTCGCGTGCAGAGTCGCCGAGTACTGCCACCCAGTCGTGCGGAATCAATCGTGTATAAAAGAAAAATCGGCCGCGTCTGCCGGAATCGTGGATTATAGTTATTAAGAGATATCAGCAGCCAAATGCCGGTTAAAGGAAGCTCGCGTTAAATCGGCTCGGATCGAAGGGCTCAATTACGAATATACAGGCCTAATGGCAAATCGATCAAACGTGTCGAGCGATCGCTACGATGGGATTGCTGCAGCTGCAATTGCTTCCTCCCTTCTATGCAGGAAGAATTTCTGGTCTATAAAACTGCTTTAAATCTTGTAAACATCATTTACAAGAAACCAAGGAAATAGTCATGTGTTCCTCATAGTTTTATTACCTAATTAGCTATGTACTTTTCTCTTTGTATTCTCTGTTTTCATATCCGCGTACAACCGCTATCAATTTTAATACATCTGCATTAAATAAAATCCAATTTGACCGAAGAAATTATTTATTATTTAACAATACACTTTTGTGGTAGTAAATACGTATAGTAATATTATTTAATATAGTTCTCGACGATTTATGAAATGTTTTATTTAAATTAAATGCTCCATGCAAGCAATACGTAAGTAATATGAAATATTAGAGTTTAATTGATATAGTGGTACAACCGGAAAAAGGGGGTACATTAAAAAAATTAATCGAAAATGTAGAATATAAGTTTTACATATGCAGCTTTATTTTTGAGAAAATTCGGTGAACATGCGGTTGGTCGAACATGAATCGTCTAATACGTCTGTTCATGACCTACCGGTTCTACTTCTCGCCAGAGTCGCGTCCCAACTCTACTTTGAACTAAAATGGTTGAAATCAAAGTTATAGGATTTAAAGCAATTGATAATAATAGTAATAGCCAGAGACGCCAGATGGGGGAGCACGAATTGAGGGGAAAATGTTTCCCCCTCTCTGCCAGTATCGGACACATGCACGACAGAGACGAACCGCGTCACGCGAAAGATAGAGTAGGGACAGTTACGCAGCAATTTTCTTTGTCATATTCTCGAGACTATATCTTTCATGTAGTAGTAACTAATACACTAAATAATAATTAGTAATACTAAATAATACTAAGGTAACTAATAAGTGGAACTGGATCAAAGTTACAATAAATACAATATTCAACTAACTGTGAATTATACATGTATTACAATTTTTGTTTTTAAAAATTTTTTTTTACGTGGTTGCGCACGTGTTTAACAATTTGTTATAAATAAATTGTGACAAAATAAGATCAATTTACAGTTGGACCAATTCATGCTAGAAATTTTTTTTTCTAACCATTTCTTGCACATTTTTCATTGAATTATTTTTCAATCTTTTTTTTTGGCTCAGGAAAAGTTTTCTGAAACCATACTGGAAGATTTAAGTAAAATAAATAATAAAAAAATAGTAAACAACGCTCACATCTTTTTTCGCTTTATTAAGCTTTCTATTATTTGACAATTTCGAAACTTCTGAATAATTTTAAGCTACCTATACCGATTTCGATTGTATTATATATAAAAAAGCTGTGATAAGTATGTATTAACTATGGCAGTACTCCATTTAACAAAACTTTCACTTTTGTCGCTTCGTTTGCCTAATTTGTGTTCTTACAAAATACAGAAAATTATTTGTTCTAATTAAAAAAGATTTGAAGGATATCGTCATCCTTTAACCTAAAACAGAAGCGGTAGAAGTGTTGAAATGATGAAAATGTTGATCTACAGGTTCTGACTTCACTGAATCTACAAATCGTAACACCTTCGTGAAAGTTACCCATCATTAGCATGTAGTAAGAAGGAATGCTGTTTGGCTGACAAGTTTATGAGGTTTTGCTTTACTGCCACTAGGTAAATTTACACCTGCACATATTGATCATCATCTTTACTTCTGCATTCTGTTTCCGCTAACTCCTTTCCTCTCGGATAGATATAAAAAACCGATGGGAAATCAATTTTATGTCGTAATTCACGAAAATTCTTGCCGAGCACCTTTGTGCTTTGTAATATAAATATCAAAATTTTAATTCGTCTATTATATATGCATACAATGTATTTCAGTTGAAGTACGAATGCTGTATGTATGTATGTGTGTATGTTAACAGTCAACCCTATACGTACACAACTAGATTTATAAAAATAGAAAATCAGAAATAACAGAAAAAGAAGATCAGATTGAAACGAGCGCCCGCGACAAACACGTCGGTCGTTAACATCTAATTATCAGTGTGTCCAATTTTTTTAATAAACCCGTTTTTCCTTACGGCTTTTCCTCACACAATGAAATTGAGATTGCTTCGCTTACCGTGCCCGAACGAGTATTGAAAATAATGGTAAACATTTCATGATTTCCTCATTGAAGGTCACGTGAAGGTCAACATATTGCAAATCGTTGAATTTGTTTTTATTTTATGAGCCATAACACTGTTGTAATGAAAATATGTGGTTCCATTAAAAAACACTTCGATGACCTCGAAATCGCGCAAAAAGTGACCTTGAGAACATTTGTTTTGCCGATCACCAAATTTGCTCTTTCGAGCCGACTACTCCTTTCCTCCGAGCTCTTGTCATAAAAATAAGCGGGATTTTTAAGATGGTTAAGTTAGGTGAAATGCATATTTTCACGTTAATCTATTTTTCACATCGCAAGTGCAGCGCAACGAAATCCTTAACCCATTCAGACCTGGATTTCTTTCAATCAGAATTTTATTCAATTCTAATTATAAATATAATTAAAAACGACTGACAATCATCACAAAAAAAAGAAAGAATCAACTCATGCAAGAGTTGCTGAGAACCTCCCGACCCATATATGGTACAGTAAGTTCATGCATATTCAAAAGTCGAGTGAGGACGTCAGTGAATTTTTATTTTATTGAATCGTGTCGTATATGGTAGATACAAATGGGTTAATTTCAATCGAATCGCCGTTTATCTAACGTTTCCTCGAAGCTGCTTTGCATAAACTTCCATTCCTGATTAATTACGTAAATGCTGCCAGCGGATTTCAGCTCGTTATCAAGCTTTTCATTTCGCGTCTCGCTAGAAACTCAAATGTTCTAATTACCATTGCTGATCACTGTGAGCGATTAGCATAATACCGTTCACTTATCTCCAGGTCCTTGTTTCCTAATTAATAATTACCCGATAAACGTTTCCGTTTCAGGCGTTGCACGCCGCGAACTTGGAGGGGTTAATTCGTTCTCAGTTATTTAAAATTTCCAACAACGAACCCCAGATACTATTGCAACCAACCCAAGCTCGGGTTACATTGTCACTTAATCCCAAAGACAGTATCAGTTAATATCAATCTTATCGATAACATCCATGCGACTAAATTTTTTTATTAAATCAGACGTAGGTAGTTTCTACTAGACTTATCAGAAATGAGTTTCCGGTAGCTTTATCTTGTAGGAAAATCAAAGTAGAAAAATGCGACAACCACGCCCGGTATCCGCTAATTGTCACTTCCGCGTAGGATTGAACGAGTGAAAATTGCAGCCATCGGTCTGCAGATATTGCGCACGGACTGGCATCGGTTTGCTTGACAACGAACCCAACAGCACATTAATCTGCTACCGACCGGGTTGCAACACCAATGAAATGTTTGCCTAGCTGTTCATGTTATGTAGATTAGTTATCAGATAGGCTGCTCCCTCAAAGTCTACGTAGGAACTTCGACGCTATATTCGCTCGTGATAATCCCGGGGAGTGTGTGTATGTATAATGAACATTCGCGAATTTCCCGCATCTATTTGTTAAATTCCTCTTTCTCCCATTCATCGTTGCAGAGTTGTAGAATTAATTTGTCGATTAAGTAATTATCAGTCTTCCTGCCGCTTTCGTGTCGATTCAACTCAGATTTAGAACGACGAGCTACATTAAAAACAACTTACAATTTGAAATCTTGGTCGTGGATGCAATGAAGTTAGTAAGGAAATTAATAATAGCAGATTCAAAGCACTACATCTGTACACCACAAGTAATAGCAATTTATGACGACTTGCCCTACTGGTTACAATCATTTATACGAATTGAATCCCTAAATGCACACAACTATTTACCTGACTATGAAATAAAAGCGTATTATAAACACAGTAACTGAAAGAATTATTTGAACTTCGACATCGCTTTCCGGAATAAACGGATCATTCGCGACCTATGGTTTTTGAAAAATGAAACAATTTTAAAAAAATGTTGACCTTGAATTTTCAAGCCCAAGGTCAATTTTGGAGCAAAATATTTGCGTCAATATCCACCTAACCGAGGGTGTAGAATCACACTATGGTGGTCGTGACATATCCTGACATACTGTACTTATATGAATGCACAAAATACATTTTTTTTTAATTTTCGATACAAACGCAAATAAAAAAACTGCAAGTTCTACTATTATCTTCGTAACTCAGACTAAACATAATTTTGCCAAAATGTTCATTACATATAATCTAGTAAACTAAATCAAGCTTGACTAAAAAAATGTTATTCTGATTTAAAGTGTGTGCCATTAATTGCGAGACTAACTGTATGTATGTATCTGTTTCGCGTGACAGCTACTCGTGTAAAGATGAATTCAATGATACGAAATAGAATGATCTCCAAGTTCGTACAAAACCAGTTAGGAGTGATGTAATTGCACATGGAAGTCTCACCGAGGCTGTTATGTAGTCTTATCAAAACTCGAAATATGGGTAACCATAGTAGTAAGAAATGTTTAGCTTGTTTACTTGAATGCTGACCTTAGACTGATCTTGAAGTTCATGGTATCTCACAGTATTTGCTTCTACGAGAAATGTAACTGTTTGCCATTTCCATCGCAGAAAGAATATTTTTGTCACTCAAACTTTTGAGCATGATATTGTGGGATATAATATAATTTTATTAGAAGACACGGATGAAATACACAAAAAACGTAACACAAAAGATTCAAAACCGTAGAACAAATATATATATATACAAAAATTATTTACTGAAAATATTGGCTTAGCTTTTAATTTAAATCAATAGGTATCAAGGCACTATAATCGCATTCAGTAAATCGCGTCTACATTCTTTCACTCCCGTTTTCGTAATGACGTCTTCTTCACTCGCATTCGTTTTTTCACATACTGTTTTTGTTTAAATCAGTTCACTCTTGTTATTTTCTCACTCATACATTTAAACATACATACACACATCCATACGTCTTCGTCCTGCTGTTTATTGCTTGGTGACAATTTGCGAGTCGCGGCACCGCAGCCGAAACATATAACATCTAAACGGATCACACACACAACGCACATATTACACGCACATCAGGCATACCCACAATATCTTTGTACAAAATTAGCATAAGCAGAGAAGTGTCTGCTTATTTTGTCGCCAGAATCGTCACGCAAAAGTTTTATGAAAATCGGTGACCTCTCCTTGTTAGCCTGAGTCACCGCCAACAGTGTTGCGAATTGCACGGGCGTTCGCGAGTAAATGATTGGCTAATGGTTACGGGAGCACCCTGTATACTTGAACGGAGGTTCGATTGGTGAGACATCGGCGAAAAGAGGCGATACGGAGGGAGAAATTGCTCGAAGAACAAATCCGCGGGACTATGGCCGCCGCTGAACGGCAGGCAGATACAGTGCAAATATTTATTAGCGAAAAGATCCATCGGGTCCATTCCGAGGTGGACTGGCGAGATGTACAAAACGACTTCATCCAATGTTCCTTATCCCGATACGGATTCAAGTGGACGAGGCAGCTTTAATGAAATGCGCGATCCCTCTTAACGAGACTAGTTTCGAACTGGACGTTTACCACGTCTTTATTTCAATCTTTTGCCTGTTCTATCGAGACGTCTAATCGGAGAAACGTTCGATGTCCCCTCCAGAATCTGTAACGTCCGCTCGCTTTCGTGGTTACGGGGCCCCATTCGAACGGTACATCAGACTATTTTCGATCGTGTTCGCCTCTGTGTTTCTTCTTAACGATATTATCGCGATGAACGTCCATTTTCATTCTGGCATGCTCAATATCTGCCCGTTTTATCGGATCGGTCGCCCCGCGGAACGGCGCAGATTACCCGGGAATTCCTTGACGTTAAGATGAATTTATTGTTCGTTCCACGGAGCTGTACAATTTTTATCGATCATCGCGTGACGGTCCACTTGGTCTGTCACCGCGTTTGATTAAAGAGCCCACTTCTCACGTCCTCGGCGTTCCACGATCCGTTCAGCGGAACGCTGAATTATCCGAGATCTACGCTTTTCTCTGGTGAAAAATTAACATTTTGCAATCTGTTGCACTTTTAAGCATATCTTTAAAAAACAACAGGTAGTTCGAGCATAGTTTGATACTGTTCATTTGCAAAAATCGCTTTGGCAGCAAGCTTGTAGACAGCGGATCTTTATGCAAAATAAAAATTGTCTGCATCGAATTCAAGAAATAGCAACCAAATTGAATGTTATTTCTTCCCTCAACGGTTTTAATGCAGAAGAAATATATTGACAACTTCAATTTTTTGATTTTTCCTATAAATTTATTTATAGGAAAATTTTTATTTTCCTATAAATGCATAAAGATCCGCTGTCTACTTATTAGCAATCACATTCATAAATATTCAGTTTTGCAAGGGATTGTTTTAAAATATTGTTTATTTATTAAATCAGTTTTCAATGCACAGTGGATCCAGAGAGTATGTGAACCCTAAAATTTTTTCAAAGTTATCAATATTTAAACGATTATACTGGGTTGTTGGGAAAGTTCGTGCCGGTTTTTTTTTGGAAATTGAACCGGAGCACATTTAAATTTTCCATAAAAATCGGCACGAACTTTCCGGACAACCCAATAATTTTTCAAAAAAGATTGATAAAATATACTCATTTTAGAACTTAGGAATGACTTTGCAGAACTCTTATTCATTCTTTTCTAAAACATTTTTGTATGATACAAGACAGGGCAACTTGGTCCCCACCATGAAACAGTCCGTTCTCTCCCTACTTACATAGATGGAAACAAATGCACTTATGGCACCGTGTCAGATAGTGCGAGTTGGCCAGGCCCAGAGTTGCCAGATTAAGACGAGTCTCCACTCTACCTTCCCCTTTTAGGGCGCTATCGCCCCGCTTCCACCGCAGCCCGGTCACGTGCCGGGTTTCGTCTCTGTCGTGCGCGTGTCTGCTACTGGCAGAGAAAGGGTAACTATTTTCCCTTAATTCGTGCTCCCTCCCCTCATCTGGCGACTTTCGACAGGCCTGATATAAGTTAAGAATAGGAAACTGAAGGAACGATTTTTTGGCCATTTTATGGAACAAAAATGAGGGTCGCATTTGGTTGTGTGAAGTCCTCGTAGTATACTTTACACATATACTGTAAAGTTGATAGTGTACGTTTCATTTAATTAAGTATACCTTTCTCTAAAATATAATTAATTTTTGAGCACTCATCTCTGCTACAGTATACCCATAGTTCAGAAAGAACACGCAATAGACTAGAGTCGCAATTATAGTTGGAATTGATTTAGGGGGAAATTATTAAATAAAAATTTCATAGGAGTAGTTAATTTTATAGAAATTAAATAGAATTAATTATTTTAAATGTAAATTTTATAGAATTTTATTTTTAATAAATTTGTAGGCCATTCAATGGAATCAGATTTGAATTCATGGAATTGATTTGTTGACCATTTAATTTGTGGAAGTACCAACAACGCAAATATGCCATTCGCAGCTACGTAAAAGAACTAAAATAAAACCGGAGACAATTAAATCAACATCAATTAACACTAAACCTACCACTGCTGGTCAAATGACCAGTTTTATATTTCTCATTTTACTATTATTGAAATTATGAAGTTACTCGCATGTAAATTGATTGAATGAATTCTCTTAGCCAAACACATATCGAAATAAAAATTTCACAAAATCTAAATAAACACAGCCTTGTCATTTTAATAAGCTGAAACATTTTAGTCGCTTTTAGTGCTCGGTAGGTTTAGTGTTAATGGATCTTGAGATGCGATTGAACGAGGTGTTGACCGCTAGAATACGAATCACTCGCGTCCCTCGAATGAAGGTGGCTGGTACAGCAGCGGCTTCATCTCGAAATCGAATCAAATCAAATCAAATTCCAATTTCCTCGTTACACGGGTCTCTGGTGCGCGCGGAATACGTTAGAAAAATCGCGCGGCTAACAAGATTAATCGGCCATTAAATGCATCCTCCTGCGAAATGGTACACAGTCAAGAGTGTATCAACCCCAGGGGAACGCATTCCTTTTGTACAGTACTAGTTACAGCGGCGCGGTGGAAAAAAAAGAGGAACGAAACGGGGAACGATAGTAGTTAAGGGCTAAACCTGTTTCTCAGGCTTGCACAGCTGCTCCTGTATTTCGATCAAACGTCATCGGTTTTAATTAAGTCTCGAAAACACCGATGAAATTGATCGCATACGCGAACCACAGATTTCACGTAATGTCCATACGTTGTATGACAAACTTCGGTCGGGGACTTTTCCCCCACTCCGGAGTCATTGATTCTCCCTTAGACATGCTAATAGACCCGGCATAGGTATAATATGTGTATAGGAAAACCGAGAATTCAGTGTCCGAAAGATGATGGGACACTGTGACGTCACGACATAAGTCTTAAGATAATTTCAAAATACTTTTCATTGTAATACCTTCATAAAACATATAGAATAAACATTTGTATCTCAAATACAGTTTATACATTGATTATTTCATGATAAAATGCCAAATTCTTTCAAAGTATCCTGTTCATTCTTTCCATGTACCGTGTACATGGCGCACTCACTGACCCCCCTCTCCCCATGTAAGCCAAGCGTAGGCACTGTCGATGAGCATAGCTTGTACACCTTTTGAAAATGTGACGTCACAGTGTCTTTCAGCTGGTTTCATCTTTCGGACAGGGAAAATCATCTACGCCGTGTCTACTGGTATATGTATATGGTCTAAGGATTCTCCCGCCTTATACCTATGTCGCTTACATGTACGGTTGCCCGATAGAACCTCACGTGTACATACGTAAGTACTCTGAAGATCTTTATGCCAAGCCTAGTTTTTAACTCTTGTGCTACCAAGTTCTTTACTCTTCTACTCTTGTACGAGAACTCGCTCATTTTCTGGTTCCAGACAAAGTAGAATACTTGATATCTCTCTGATTAATTAGACAGCGGATTTTATGCATTTCTGAGAACAATGAGTAAGTGTAATTTGAAACAGTGAAAGCATTAGAAGAATTTAAAAATACTGTTATAACATTTCCGACCTGTTAAACATATTAACCCCTTGCCCTACGATTTGGTTTCAGTAATTACAACTTTTTTGCTGTTCGTAATTGCCTAAAAAAGGAGAAAATTTATATCTATGCCTATATACATATATTCCCCAGTAGCTGTACATCAACAAAACGAAAGTAGAATTTTATTTCGGTTTAAAGGAAATTGATAACATACATTTTTATTAGACTCTGTTCAAAATCATCATCAGGAGTCTGACACGATATTGTAGGGCAAGGGGTTAAGAAAGAAAATAAATTTCTATTTCAATCCAGTTGGTTGTAAATCAGCTAGAAAAATTTTATTTTTCCTTTTGTAAAATGTTCGGGGCTTCGTTAGGAATAATTAACGAAAAACACGAATTGAACGGCTTGGCGACAGGTCCTGCTTAGCGTGGCGTTGCCGTTGGACCGGCCCGTTGTAGCCGCGCTCTGATTGGTCCGTGTTTTTCGTTAATAACTCCTAAACGAAGCCCCGGCGGACGTTTTGCAAAAGGAAAATGTGACTTCAAATGACCTTGGGAACCGCCCATTTCAGGGTGCTGAAGGAGTTTTGAGACACCCTGTATACGAGGTGCAGGGAGGAATAGTGTTAGCAGCCCGTCCTTTGGACAGCATTGGTACAGTATATGGTAACCTGCGTAATCTAGTTATTCTTACAAGATTGCGCTTGCCGGTTCATTTAACTCGCTCTTCAAACTGGTTATAGTATTTGAGTTATGTGCAGTATGCGATCGCATTTTCGAACCAAAAGCAACATATAGAAGTATGCATAATAATAATGATTGTTTATTATGTTTATATATCTACCGAGGCCCACATGCTGCAAATTCTTTTGCAAGGATGTATATGTAGTATTACACTATACATATTTAACACTAGAACTACCAAGGGGGTCAAAATGACTTGTGTGGCATTTTTTATAATTATAACTCATTTTAGATACATTTTGTTTCTTAAAATTTTGTATGACTTGTTCTAAGATATGCAAATAATTAATTCTGTAAAACAGTTTTCTTTTTTTTATCTTTTCGGTGTAAAATTTGATCTAATGGTAATGAAAATGATATCGGCGCTTTGGTTCGATCAGAAAATACACTGAGAAGCCTATTTGCAGAAATTATATCGATTTACGTTTCGATCTACATTGAGAATCGAGAATCGAGTGATTGCGTCTGTGGAAAACAGGTTTAAAAGTGAAAATGCCAAAAGAATTTGATATTGAAAAATGGTTTAAAAAGAATCAAAAAGTTATACTAACTGGCTAAAATCGATTTTTTAAAAAATTTAAAATATTGCAATTACTTGGTTAAATACTGATTAACTTTGGTACGAAACACTTTTCTGTCCGACCACCCGAAAAATCGTGGAGACTAATTTGCGCCGCACCCTTATAAACTGATAGTGTACTGTATGGCGGTTACCGCTAAACTGAAGTAACCGGTAAAAAAAAATACTATATGTACTATACTACATAAGTATATACCATATGAATATAATTTTAACAATTAAGCCATTTCATTAAAAAATGGTAGAAGTAAAAAATCATCGGATAATAAGGAATTAAATAAAAATTCTATAAAACACAATAATATCGGAGGATGCAACCTTTGTCTTATGGAAAACGCTAAAGCTATATAAAAATTATTTTATTTAATGACAATTAAACGTTAGAACCGTGATATTAAACTAAACAAACATTGAGTACACCGTTTTTACACGAAACGGCAGAATTGCAGAAGAAATCGTCCGAAACAAATCATCCTGACGCATCCGGTAGTTCTGGCGTTAACAATAATTGCAAAGTAATGGGAAGAATATGCGAGCGTTCCTTGAACTGGTTCGCTCGAGTGAGACCGTTCGCAATAGGTAATAGAAATGCAACAAAATACTCGGAGTATAATCAGATAGGTCGATGCCGGCGCGTAAACTATTTGGTACATGTGGAACGACGCGAAAGAATCAGGGATCCAGAATTCGAATGCCGGCCTAACGAACTCGGCTCGTGTGGCCGATTCGTTTTTCCCCACACGTAGGTTTCTGTAATTTAGATGCCGCGATAGCGTATTACGGAATAAGAAGAGGCGGAGAAGCGGTCGGCGTCGCGTGGCACTCGGCCGCTTCATTTTCTTCCCAACTGGTATGCCCCCGCCGTCTGTCTGCCCCGAGATGTGCTACGAGGCGATTTTATCGAAAGGAAGAGCAACTTTTTCCGGTGGACAGCTTGACTTACCGAGCCGTAAAGAAGACCACAGGAATCCATGCACAGGTACAGGCACGTCGCGACACCTTGGATCCTCAATTGACCTCTGGACACGGACGTTCTTTGAAATATCGCTGAAAATCGAAAAGAAAACACCTGGTCAGATACACGTGCTTCCGTTAACCTTCTTTTTTTCGTAAAGGCGAATTTACACTTTTTCTTTTGGATGTAGTAATAGTGATGAGCGTTATCGACTAATTCGATAGTATATATATTTCGTTATATCGATCGTAAAATGTTAATAATAAATTTCCAGTGTTATTGGCGCTACGGTTCAATCAATTAAAAAACCAATAAACAATTTTGCAGATTATCAAATAATCATCGACGTTTCGATTCACTTTTGAAAAGAAATTTGATCGAAAATTGCAATTGGTCGGAATTGAGAGAAAGTACTAAAAGTTGTATTTTATAAATTTTTTATGTGGGTCTATATAGAAAATTTTTTTAACACGTTTTGTAGATCTATGTCAAATATATGGATTTTAAAAATTTCATCGAAATCGGGAAAAAACAATAGGTATCGAAACACGTCAAAATCCTTAGATTTATTGCAGTTAGAGACCGAAAATCGTGAGAATCTACAATTTTTACCATCTTTGTAGCTCATTGTACCGTTGACCAATTTCGATGAAGTTTTCAGAATATTAATTTAACTGATACACATCTACGAACCGTGTTTTCTAAATTTTATAAGCCCACATAAAAAATTTCTTTGCAATTCCGACCAATTGCAATTTCTTCCAAAATTCTTTGAAGACAATGAGTATGAAATTGATCAGTATGAAAACAATGCTTTTATTAAATACAATGCATGATGAATATATTTTTTGAAATTGAAATGTCTAACCCCACCATATTAATTTATCTGTACATTTTTTGTCACACAAAATATTGTTCGTAGAAGCTAGAACGAAATTATTCGGCTAGCTGGATAATTTTCAACACAATTAAAGAGATCACTGGTGTCGTAGCCTGTTTCGTTATTTAAAAAATACAATCTTTTTAAAGAAATTTTTCGAGGAAGTCCGACTGTACCTGTCTTCTAGAATAGACGAAACGTGCAACTTATCGCAGAAATCGAAGAGCTATAATTCTAGCTAATAAAAAATCATTTATATACAACAAATAATTTCTCGCACATTAAAAGATACGTAACTCGCCCCATATTATCAAAGTGCGTAATGACCGAAGAAGGTGTATAGTTAAAACTCTTAAGGGCCCGATCCAGGAAGGTTACCAAGACCCTACTTAAGTTTCTTTCCATCGAGCCCTTAAATCAAAGAACCGCTCCTCGCGATAAATCATCCATCCATCCCAGTATCGAATTTATGGCTGGTGAAAAACACTCGAACGAACTGATCTAATCGTCTCTCTGAACGCGGAACTACGGACGATTCGAGTCACCTAAGGCCCACTCCAGTTTCCCGGGCATTCGCGAATCGATCGAAGGCTCGTATTAAAATGCCTACCGAGAACGGGCCGTTCCGGTTTTTCTGTTAGAAATTTTCCGCATGCTAATAACCATGGATCCATTCATCCTCGATGGCCGGATGCTGTCCGCTTCTCGACCCGTTCTCTGACTCGATTGCAGAGCACGTCAGTCGTATTTTTCGTCGCATGAAAATACAAAGTATACATCCGAACGATTTTTCACGATCTTTTTTTAGGAAACCGGCCCGGTATTCATTGGTCCCGAGGCGAAGGTATCGATTATGGGAATCGAAACACGCTAAGGGACCAACATAATCAAATGTTCCGACGAACGACGGTAAAAGGCTGGCAATTACCGATAACATCGACGGGACAAGCCGTTAATAATCGTTCTCTGGCTTTATTGGTGTCTCGCAATTACATTCATTGCGTGTCATATTGTACATACATATTAGGACCAAAAGATTATGGTTAAATTTCTCCTATAATGCTGGTGGGCGGTCGAGTATAACTCAAATTTTGGGGAAAATAATCCAAGTTTGCGTTCTCGAAATAGTGGAGCGTTCCTTAATTGAGTATGATGAACATTTTTTAAGTTCAATGCGACGAGGCGTATAGGACTGAACGTGTTTTACTATCACCTTTGTAATAATAAACAAAATAGTTTATTTTACAAGTTAAAACTTACCACTTCAGTTAAAGTTAAAGCTTTTTAAGTTGAAAATAATATGTTTTTTATTTATAAGTAGTTTAGATTACTAATAATACAATCTGAGAAGATAGTGGAATGACCGCGACATTTTTGTAGCTTTATAAATAATGAAATATTGAATTAACTGCATTACAATTGAAAAGAGTTCAAGGTGTCTATAGTTATTGACAAAAATATCAGCTACGATGAGAAAAATTTGATTTTAATCGAAATAATTAGCGAACAAAGTTTACACTCATTGTTACTTCACACAACAACATTTCTGATCAATACTATACTTTTCCGTTCATATATTTTCTAATAATATAAATTATATTCTAATAATATTATAAATATTTTCTAATAATAAATTATAGTCATTTATTTACTGCGGGTCACAAATAGTCACTTAGTATGACTCATATGACCAGTATAAGTCATTGAATATGATCAGTATTAATTTTAGTTATCGGATGTACATTAAAATAAAAATTTTATAAAATTATTATTTAAAATAATTATTTCTATAAAATTTAATACGTTAAGAAAAGTACTGATCGTCCATCAGGAGATCAGCGCCACTCGCGACGGCAGCCCGCTGTCCCCACTCTAGGTTATGGCGGTAACGGTCGACATAGAAGCTCAGCGTCATCGCTGTGTTCACACTGATACGTGTATTCGGCCCATAACGGAAGACGTATAGCGCGAAGTAGGGATACCACGTGGTCCCTACAAGTTTCTCACTGCCACCTTCTCATGGACGAACAGTACGTGTCCATTTGAGAGTCATACGAAATGCTCGTTCTAGCGATTAAGAAGTAAAAAAAGAAATAACTTGCCAACCGGTGGAAAGCATGACAGTATCTGATTGAATATTCTCTAGAACCGCGTTGACTATCAGGAACGGTGCTAGGGGCTCGCACTGTCGATGTGCTCAGATAATTCATGTCAGTTAAGGAATAAGCAGAATTCTTTACGGTCAGAGAAGCCAAGTCACCGATCCCTAATCCCTAACGAGTGAGAAGCAGATTGGTCAGATTAAGACTTGTCTCCCACTTTGCCCAGTGGCAAAACTGATACAATACCATAAGACGGAGGAGGCCCAAAATTTTTATTATCTTGTAATTTTACTAAAATTGTCCCTAATTTAGATTAAATCAAAAGTACACTGACGAAAAAAATTTATTGAATTTTTACAATTCTACTTCATAAAAAGCATTAAAAAATCTCAATCCTATAACAATATCGAAAGAAAACAGGGATCCAAAATTATATTTTGTGGGGGTGGGGGGATTTGTAGTTTCGCCACTGACTCTATTCCCTTCCCCTTCCTCGACGCTATTCCTCCACGGGCCCGGTCACGTGAGGAGTTTCGTCTCTGCCGTGCGTGTGTCATGATGTCACGTGACTAATCCGGTACTGACAGAGAGAGGGTTAGGACTTTTTTCCTCGACTCGACTCAATTCTCCTGATCTGTCGACACTGGTGAGAAGGTCTCTCGAAGACCGCATCAGAGAGATATTTTTGAATGATGAAACAGAACAATTGAAACTGGGTAACTTATTTTCAAACGTTATACAATAATCAGACTACGGATTTAATGTATTTATGACAAGAATGAGTGAAGCAAATGAGAGACAGCAAAAATATTAACAGAATTAGAAACACCATTTTAATTAGCTGAAAATAATGTTTTTAAATTCTGTAAATATTTTTGTTGTCTTTCATTTGCTTCACTCATTCTCGTCATAAATGTATGAAATCATTTAAAACTCGTATATTGTTAGAAAATAAGTTACTCAGTTTCAATTGTTCAGTTTGATCTCTCAAAAATATCTCTCTCTAATTATTTTCAGATAATTAAAAGGATTAAAAAAGGGAATAAATGTTTATATATGGTACATAGTTAGTTCCTGTATGTTGAAAGTGATACAGGCAGCTTCTATTTTGTATAAAAGTCCGCGTTCTAGTAATGATGTACAGTATGAAGGAAGAAAGTATCGATATAAAATAGTGAACGTACTGCAATATCAAATACAAGTCTTGAAATTTTTTCAAGGAAAGAGATAACTCGTCGTACGATCGTTCGCGTAGGTGTGAAGGAATCTGTGCATAAGATTACCAGTTTTGAGGACGAATGCTCGTAAACAGTTTCGATTAGCATACCATATTTCTAGTGAAAGGGGTCTGGGATAGCAGATGCATCTAAGTTATTACTCAGCCAATCTGATCGATAAACGGTTTATTACGACAAAAGGAAATAAAATAATCCGTTCGATCAGTGTCGAGAATTTTTTCGTTTCGCGGGTTTTTGATAGGCGATTATCATAACATCCGCAATCTAGTTAGAAGACGGTAGAACGGTAATATATCCTCCGGTTACAAGAATGTAAAATGTTAATGTCTTTAGACTGTTGCTCTTCCTCGTCGCTAACGAACCGAGGGAACATGAATTCTCTTCCGCCACGTAGGTTTCTAGGCGCTGCTGCTTATCTGAAGGTTCGCCCGAAGGCGGACGCGATGCTGTCGCTACGATTAGGCGAGCGATCGGAGCAGCGCAGCGTGAGCCCGGCCGTGACACCTGCGTCTTGTAAACCCTGCGTGAATGTAAACAAGGTAACACTGATCACTCATGCTTTCTTTCCAACTCCTCCTTGGCCCCCCTTTTTGGCCCGCTTTTTGGACGCCCTTCCACGGACGCGGAAAATATTCTTTTTCATGACGTCCTTTTCATAGACACCGGTCTAGCTTACAGCTTTTCTGTTAACACGTTGACTGCCATGTCACCCATATGTGGGTGACGGAACTATTTGTCCAAGTTTTAAAATGAATTTTTACGCTAATATATGTATTAATCGTACAAAATTTTATTAGGATCTGTAAAATGCCAGAAAGTTGGAGGACTACTCCATGTCATACATATAATTTTTTTCAATTTTTATTTCATTAAATAACCTACATTGATTAGATGGAATTTTTTAGGTTTCTAGTTTGGCAGTCAAAGTGTTAAAGAACATGGCACCCATGTATCGAGCTTGCAATTGAATTCGAATTTTTTTTGACACTACATCTACCGAGCATTAAGGCGCTGGAACGGTAGCATGTGTGCACACACATCCAGGAGGCCTCAAATTATGTCTCGATAATGCAAAGTCAAGACTTCTTAGTAGTCATAATCGCTAGATAAAAGATCAATCTACAGCGGAAGTGTCCCAAAGTGGCCCAATTTTTACGTTTTCGGGGCGTAAATTGCATTATTCGACAGCATGTAGCGGAACCGCGAGAAGCAATATGGCGGCGCTACAGTGCTGTCGGTGCTGTCGAGCAATACATTTTCATACAGCTACGAGGGCTACATGCAGCCGAAGAATGCAATTTACTACAAAATTGATACTGCTCTCGGCGCAAGGTTCGATCAATATTTAATGTTTAAAGCAAATTTGCGAGTTTGTTATTTACATTTTCGACGTTTCGATCCTAATTTGGATCATTTGCTTTAAACATTAAATATTGATCGAACCTTGCGCCGAGAGCATTATCAATTTTGTATTAACCATCATACGATCGAGACTACGAGTAAACATTTACAAATGCAATTTACGTCTCGAAAATGGGCCAAAAGTGGGCCACTTTGGGACACTTCCGCTCTAGATTGATCTTTTATCTAGCGATTATGACTACTAAGAAGTCTAGGTGGTTCGGAACCCACCGCAATAAAAAGTAGGTCCCGCTGAAATTAGGCAATGCTGAGAGTGGAAGAGGGGGAGAAGTGGTAAAATGGATTTGAAACCCTGAGGGGACCAAATATCATTACAGACTACTAAGAAGTCTTGACTTTTCATTATTGAGACATGATTTGAGGCCATGTACGTATACCGTTGATCTAGCAGTGTAAGTGTGCACACATTCTCGCGCGAATGTCGTCTGCTACCGTCCTAGCGCCTTAAAAGTGATAAAAATTTATTTAGGTTTTGTGTAATTTTGTGTTAAACCGTTCATAATCTCGCGACAATACGCACGCGGTAGACCACTAGCATCATCTATATCTATACATACAGGGTGTTAAAAAATACCATTCAATATTTGTATGGTATATAGAACACACCGATTAAAAAAGCCTTAGTACACATAGGTCGATAGGTCAACCATTTCTGAGATGTAAACAGTTTTGTATGTTAGCATCAAGAGTGACTTATGACTTCCATCGCATCGGATGTTTACCTCAGTGTTTACAAACCGCGTCCTGTATGTCTTTATTCAATTTTCGGTAGAAAATTTGATCGGCAATCGGTCAGTTGTCATCAAGGTCGCAAGGCACTTGAGCAGAGTCGCTAGATGAGGGGAATTGACTCGAATCGAAGGGAAAAGTTACCCTCTCTCTGCCAGTATCGGATTAGTCGTGTAACCGGGCCTCCGTAATCCACCGTCTAAGTCCCCTTCTAAGAGGATGATAAAGTAGGGTGACAAGTCCTAATCTGGCGAGTTTGGGTACATTGTATAGGGATGGGTGGCCAATCAGGTAGTAGCAAAGGTGTTGACTATTTGTCCATCCGCTGGCGAACGTAGGAGCTGACCGCCACAATAACATGGCGAAAATTATAGTGTTTCGTTATATTGAATTAATTGAAAAGCTTGTATTGAAAAGCTCTTCCCAACCCAGTGGCGGAACTACAAATTTTCGGCCGCCTCGAAAAATATAATTGTGGGCCCCCCAAAATAGCAACGTGCTCGTTGCACAAGCTGCCACATGGAGGTACTATGAATATCGCCAAAGACATTTCAAATGAACTTCGAGAGAAGAACAAAAATAATGAAAATGTTAATTTTTCTTTGTACTTTTCATAATAGGGGTTTAATTCTCAATAATTTTTGACTTTTTTCCTGGGTCCTAACCATAAATCAACTTAAATCAACCGTGTCTAACGCTGTCTCGCGAAAATACTATCTTCGAATAGGAACGTAACATAACACCAAGAGAAAAAACTGCCAAATTGCGACGAGGTTACCTCTGAACACCGGGCACGAACTTTTGCACTCGTTCAATGCTTCGTCGAAACCAGCGTGCTAACGCAACTGGTCAGTTTGAAGGACTCGCGCTCCAGGAGGCTGAAAAGCTGTCGTGAGAACACAATTTATTACCGCGAATTGACAGCTCGCGCGAAACCGTCGCGTCCCATCCGTGCAGTCGGCTCGCAGCTTCTTCGTTTTCTGCGACGACGCGTTTTCCGTGGCTAATACATCTGTATCGTTTGCTCCGAGATGGTTTCACCATGTTGAAAATTACACACGCGTGGCACGATCAGATACCATGCGCGATGTAAACATGTTGTTTTCTTCTAAATACTTAGTCATTTTACGCGTAATCTAGAACTGTTCGTACTCCGCACGACTTCCAAATGGTTTGACGGAAATTGAAATTTTCTACGTCGATGTAACCGCGATTGACCGTGTGACAACTTGCACTGTTGACTATCCAGTCACAACCCCCAAAAATCCGCCTCCTAGAAGTTAGCCCCCCACTCGATGAAATAAATCATTTCAACAATTGTGCTGAGTTGTGCTAAGTTTGTGCTACATTGTGCTCGAATATTAAAATTATAATATAAAAAATAAGACAGAAAATTGAAAAAAACAATTTTTTTAGTAGCCCCCCACTTTTCATTTTTTCAATTTTCTTTATTATGCTCAGTTGTGCTGAGATTGTGCTAAAGTATTATTTGAAAATAATAAATAATGAAAGTTAGTAACAGTAAAACAAACACTACACATATAATAATACAGGGTGTGTCCGAAGAAACAGAACACTTAAATATCTCTGTTACTTTTCGTTGTACAAACTTCTTAGGACAAAGTTACACTGTTTTAAGGGCCACATGCAACGGTGTAAAGGAAAAAATGTTCAAGGTAATTTTTTAATGAGATTTCAAGGTCATCGATGTTTTCTTAAATGGAATGATGTATCTTCGCTAACGTAATGTTGTAGCTGACAAAATAACGAATTCATCCATGTAACACAATATGACCTACAAATGACCTTCAACCCAGAAAAATGTTGATTCTGTTATACGTAAAAACTACAATAAAAGGTCTGCGCCATGAAATATCGTAAGTATACGTTCGCAGGTGTATTTCATCGTAATTGAGGAGTGGGCGTCTTTTCCCGATTGTAAATCGTAATCGTGTCCGTCGAGCATGACGGATAAGGTGAAGAGAACCGTGGCATCGAGATATCCTCGACCCGATTCAAATTCTTAATTAACCAGTGTACTGTAATTTCCCTGCTATGCTGCCGGCACTGACAGCGTCGAACGCGTAACAGGCGACAACGAAGCGGACCTGGAACTGTCCGGATTACAACGCTTGTTGCCTCCGTGCGGGACGGATTCCGCTTCAGTTATAAATTACTAAGCTGCAATCACGAATTTTTTCCCCGTATTCCCGCATGCATCTGGTTAATCCGTCGCGGGACACGATACACCATTCGTTCCCCTGTTTATTCATGGAAAAGTTCGCTACGTTGCCGATCCCGATACGCGCGCGTTCTCCACGGCTCCTGTAAACTCGTTTTCGTACGATCGAAAACGCGACCGATGTCTGCCCCGTCGTTACCGTTTGCTTTTTGCTTGTCTGGCCGATGGATAAACATGTTCTAAGGACAATTAAGCAGAATCGCGATAGTCCACCGAGGGGTTGTAAATTAATATGCTGCTTAATTGTTTGCCACCTCGCGAACGATCTTGTCAGCAAAACCGGGACATGTCCATCGTGCGTAAATTGAAGGCTACCTAACAATGCCATTAAAAAGAATATTTTTTATATGTCCTTAATGGTGTTCCGTCATTGCCCCCACCCCCCTCCCTCAAACAGTATCCCGATCAGCGAACCCTCGTACGCAACCGCACATATTTATAGCGGATATGTGCTCCTATAATGTTCTACGGAACGGCTTCATAAGGTCGCTATGCAAATGCTAATGGCGTCAGCATGTTGCGTACATTTCTATCCAAAATGTTGGTTTGCCGTAAAAATAATTGCGCTTTTAAAGGAGATTTTATGTGCACACGTAAGAGCCATTTGCATTTATACACTGCCGACAAGACACGAGTTCCGTTTAGTCTGTAAGCATAGAATTGTTCAGATATCGAATGAAATTTACACGAAGATTTATTAATGATTCTTGGTTAAAATCTTCTTTTATTAGAACTTGTCACAGTGACAGATATGAATAATAATTTTAATTTAACTGAATTTAGTAATATGACGTTCCTATTATCAACTCTCGATGGTTTTAATGAAATAAAAATTTTAGGGATACCCGCATAACTAATTTCGTTTTAACGAAATTTATTAATATTTAGTGTGCTTATTGTGAAATTAATCTGTAATTAATTAACCTACACGAAATGTTACATAAAATAAATATTATTTAAATATCATGAAGCGACCAATACATGTCCAATACATTGTATGTCTAATACATCTACCTCGTATAATTTGATCTTATAATGTACCTATGTATAATTGAAATAGACAGAAATTGTAACGTCCATAAGGATGCTAATATATTTTTCTTCTTGAATGTAATATTTACATTTTATATACCATGCATAGATTTTTCAAGCTGTTACAGCTCATAGGTCAACGTACAGTTGCAAATATATTAAAACACAAAGGGACTCGTAATGTTTGTCCAATTGATGTCGATTGCTCAACAGATTTCCATTCGCCCGTCTGACCCTGCGAAACGATCGTTGCCAATCGTTCTTCCTCATGTTTGAAAAGTGCTCGTAAAATACTTTGTACGTTCATTTTATTGATCAAACGAGCGATTGGCCGATTTATTTAAGTCATGCTCTAAATGGTTGTTATTGGCTCTTCGATTCAAATGAGTCTGATGACTGCTTAACACGTTATTATTACACTATTTAACAGTTTATGTTCCGCGGTGGCAGATGGGCCGATAGATTCTCGTTTTATGTACACAGTGTAAGAAGAGGTCATCCGTTCTAGGGGTGAATCTTTATGTCTGAATCGGTGGACATTTGTGAAAGCCACAAAATTGTTTATAACAACGGAGATTGTTGTTAGAAATGTTTCTTACAGAAATTTCTTAGAGAAAAAGTTTGGAAGGAACCACATATCGCTACCAAATAGTTATCGAGTTATGAGCCGATGAAATTTTTGCAAAATTTTACTTTAATAATTGACTTTAATTACTGACATCCTGTACATGAAAAGCCAACTCGTTTGGTACGAAATTACCAGAAAAATGAAAGGATATTATGAACAAAGAAGTGGCAAAAATTAATTAAGAATTCGACATCATTTTTTCAGGGGACGATTTTGTTTTTTTAACCTTGATTTTCAAGGCCAAGATCAACTTTGGGAGGAAGTTTTTATGTCAATTTCCATCAAATCGAAGGTTTGGAATTTCTTGGCACCCCGCACAATCACAAAATGTAAAATTAATAATAAAACCTAAAAAGTCGACGTGTAGATTTTAATTAAACGAAGACGTTAAAAAATTGATAGAATCAAAAAATAAGAACGCAACTCGAATCTCTGAAACCGGTGAAACAATAAATATGTAGCACAGACACACTCAATATTGTATATTGTAAAGTATAAATATATGTTTTAGTTGGTTTATCGAAAGAGAAGATCCGAGGTACAACGTTGTCGATCGTAATAACTGTTCAACCGTAGAGTACTTTGTAAGTAATTTAATGTTACATGTAGCAATCTAGGCAATTATCTTGAGATCTTCAATTAAAATTTAAAATAGAACTTAAGCTACCTGCCCACGCGAGCGCAATGATTGAGTGTACACACACTTAGCGTTACGCTTGAAAATAGCTTTTACTATACCCGTTGAATTGAGAGTAAATTCCTGCAATTTTTACTTTTCCGAGCAAAGGTAACAGTTCTTGCGGTGGAATGATATTATTACCGCGATATTTTTCGCCTCGAAATTAGATCTAATGCGAACAGGTAGCAAATTGATAGTGTCCTTGACTTTTAAAAAATTCATAAAACTCTTCGAACGTATCATCAATAATTACCGTAAAAATGAACGAAAAAACTCATGCAGATTTCCCATCGCATAATTATATTTCGCGCAAGAAAAGGGATCGTGGGGACACGTATATAGCGGTCTTGTGTAACATTATGAATAACATATTAAGTATGAGCTTTTCTCATATCCCGGCCATGTGAATTAATCATCCTCCGACTAGTTTTTACGGGATCCTGATAGAACCAGGACGAAATTGAATTCATCGGAGCAACACGCTGCGATCGAGGATCGACCGTCGCCTAATTCTTATTGGAAGCAGACACCTACCGCGCAATTTCCCAGATGCGACACCGCATTAATGCGAACCATTTCTCGTGCGCCATTAGGCGTATTCAACGATAAAAACGAAAACAGTCATTTACATTGCGCAACTTACTTCAAATATAACAATATTCTGCTGGAGACTTGACCGCGTTCACCTAGAGCGGAAGTGTCGCAACATTTTTAGACAATTATTAACAAACTTTCGCACGTTCTTATGAATAGATCGAACTCGAAGAAACAGAATGGAACATCTGGAACAGTGTTCTTATAATTATACAGTAGCTCGAAATTTATTGCAACTTCAATAAATTTATTGCATCCGACTAACTGCTGACGTATTGCGTTAGTGAAAAATGAAGACTTCTGTGTTTAAATTAATTATGTAAGCCGAACATTTGACTTCCAAGTTGTTTGTGGTCACGCAGGTTTATCCTGTGCATTCCGATGGTTAGATAAGATTATTTACATGCCCTTCACACTTTAATATTTCTTGCTATCAGGAACGGAAGCGAGCCGCCATTGCGGAACGATCAGGGTGAAAATTCGTAAAAATCGACCGATCCCCGCCGCGCTGTAATTTTAGTAATAACAGTGTTTTAGTTACCGTGAGCCATTATGATTTTCAACTGGCGCGCCCTTGCAGATAAACAACATGGAAGCATGAATGTTGTATGAAGATACACCGTTCGAAAGTTTCGTAGCTGCCAGCGTTTAAAGTTGAAGTTTAAATCTGTTACCGATTCGAACGCCGCTTGAAAATATACATGTGCCTTCATCGTCGTGGTTCACGCAATAGAATTACACGGGGAAGCAACACGCAAAATATCCTTTATTAATTGACACGAGACGAGCGCAGCGCGACACACAGGTTCACTTACAGGAATTAATGATGTCGATATACAGTATCGATATACGTATCGAGATATCGATCATTTCAAGTTTGATACATCGATACTTCGTATCGATTCTTCGTGTAACGATATATTGCTGTATCCATACTTAATACATTTTAAGTGTCGCTACTAACAATATCAATATAACAATTATTTAAGTATTTATTAATTATCGTTTATTAACTATTCATTTAAAGGCCAAAAAGCGTCGGTAAAGATATGACAATCAGTTTTCCAATCGTCCACTTTTGATCTCGAACTCTCTTGTGCCTCCCTTGAATCGAAGATGGATTCATAGATTCGGGAATCGAATTCAAGAATCGAATCAAAATAATTGAAATCGCTTCGATTCAGAATCGCCCAACCGTTTTATTACATAAACACAACAACTTTATAGGATTGAGATTTTTTAATGCTCTTTAGGAAGGAGAATCATAAAAATTCGACAAGCGCAAAAAGTATGTTTTTTCTGTCAATGTACTTTTAATTTAATTTAAATTAGGGATAATTTTCGTAAAATTACAGGATAATAAATGCAGAAATTTTGGGCCCCTCGATTACAGATCTGCCTGCGGCACAGTCTGAGAGCTTCATGTTACCGATTACTAAAGAAAACAGTAGAAACGTTTAAAGAAATTGTAAATATTGTTGTATTATTTCAAGTCACGAAAAATTATTCAAAATGAATGCCTACGTAGATGGTGTATCTTGCAATTAATACAATTTTTATGTTGCATGAAAATGTTCAGTTTCGAGACCAATGAGTGACATAGAGTAGGACAGTTCATGAGAAAGGTACGATTCATTATTCCAAGTACTAATTGGATCCATGAAAATATTAAAATTTTCGATCGCTATCATAAAGACTTGTCAGATACTGTCCAACCACCGAACGCAGTCACTGCGTTCGCTTTTCTGTCTTCGAATGTCACGTGAGAATAATTGGAACTCAATTGAAGGTGATTCCTCGCAGCGTCGTTACCAGAGAATCGTTGAACCGCACGTGAAACGATGTAGGAAATCAATTAGAGCGTTGTCGTTTGTTAACGCTGCAGGTCATTAACTGCCGCCGACCGAGCATTGGAGGCGCGTGACTAATTCGCCTGTGGATCGAAGGACGCCACCACACAGGTAAGACTTCTTCTACCTGGCGAACTCGTTTCGACATATTGAGTTATTAAAAGGGCGTGGGACTTCTCGCGACTGAACAAACGTAAGCTCTGTATGGTTTTCGATTCGAATTACATCAATTACCAAATTTCGACATTTTTTCTTCGTTCATCCTTCCGATCTACATTATACAGGGTGTATCACTTAAGTGTCACCCCCGGAATATCTTTAATTTTAACGAAGTAAAAAATTCTTTTATGTGTAATTTGAATGGTATCTCGCAGGGGTTGTTTTTTTGAAATGTTTCCTCTCGTAGTTTTCAAGGTCATCGATGTTTTTTTTTTAAGTAACTACATATATTTTCCTGTCGCATCGCGTAGCTCGTGAAAAGGTACGTTCGCATATGTACTGTGACGTGACCTTCAAATGACCTTGAACTCCGAAGATGACGGTCAAATTTAAATTTCGTTTGTAAGGAGAATGCAGGCTTCGCGAGAAATTCGAACGTCCGCACATCTGTGTAAAGCGTCTTTTTGCAGCTAATATCTGAGAAAATGATACAGTAAATAAAAGTAAGTCGAATGTATGAAGATAGATAGATTTATCAGTATAATCAAGCTACAAAATTGGATTAAACAAATGGTAAACTGATATGAGAACTTCATAAAGAATCGGGTTAAGCAACTGAGAATACGAATATTAGCTTTCGTTTTTTAATAGAAGTGTGATATTTTGTGTATGTTTCCTGAATTTTGTTACGAGCAGTTAAGAAAAAAATGCAAAGAAAATGAGAAAGACAATATAATGTAGAATGTGTATACTATAAAATATACATCGGACTACAGAGCCCCGAAAGTGACTGCTTATCAAGTGGGAAATGCAGTACGGAGTAGTGCATGAAATATTTTACTATAATGATACTGCTAATGAAAAATAATAATACGATAATAAAATATCACAAACTTGTACGACCTGTTATAAAAAAACGATTCTCGTTGTAATTATTCGTTTGGAAAAGTATCGTGATTATAAAGAAGTAATTATAAAATCGTTATTGATATGTCGTTCGACAAGTTAAAAGCGTTTCAGCGTAACCGCTGTCTGGTTTAGGTCAGGTCGTCAATCTGTTAAGTAGTACGTTTACGAGACACTGCAAGTTTCTTAATATGGCGCATGAATCGTTTAAGCAGACGCTCTAAGGTCTCTCAAATGCATAATAAAGTGTTTGTAAAACGGATATTGATTGCGGGCACCTGATTGCCACTGCAATTTGTCTTATTTAATTAAGACGTTTGACACGTGAACGACGGATAATTGAAATATACATGTGCTAACCACGTATTAATATAATTAAATGGCTATACTTTGATGAAACTAAAGAGAAACTTAATATTTCCAGTTTTTATGGGGTAAAAATTTCCTTGCTTTTTTAACAGTATCCACTTATGAAAGAGATGACATGGATTTAATTTCAGCTTCTAAAAATAACTCTTTGTAATTTTATAATGTGATTTCTCACAAACATCCGCTCATGAATTATTATCACTAGACAGCGGATGTTTATGCATTTAAAATTAGTAAGTATAATTTACAACAGTAAAAATATTGAAAAAATTTAAAGATACTGTTATATTATTTTCGACCTATTAAACCTTTTGTGTCTAGGTCAAAAACATAAAGATCCACAGTCTCATCATTATTCTTATTGTTGTTGTTATTGTTATTATTATTGAAGTAATTATTCCACATTTCACCTAACTTTTATTTCATATAAAGATACACAATCTCATCATTATTGTTGTTATTATTATTGTTTACTATTATTGTTATTATTATTGAAGTAAAGCCTTACGATTCCTGAGGACCTCCGCGATTTGTATGAGTAATCTCTCGGGAACGAATCGTGAGAAAGTTCTACAAATCTACGACATATAATAAATAACAAAATATGATTATACCTTTTACTTGAAAAGGTTATCACCTTTTATTTGAGCGGCGCGAGGCGCTTGTAATTACGCCGGAATCTCGCGCCCGGCCCCAACGAAATCCGAGTCTTTAATCTACATTTTCCAAGCCGCGAGAAGCTTCCAAGAGAAACAGTGCTGCGATTAGCATAAGGGAATTTACAGCGTGATGTTACTTAATCCTCGAAACTTCAGCCACCTTCATAATCCGCCGGTATCTTCTTAATTAAACGATTCCTTGGTGCAGGCAAGAGATAATTAGAATTTATTGGCTTTCGGACAGCACGGTCTATAATCGGTTCTTGGAAAATACAATTTTGTATTTCAACCAGTTCGTGATACCGGGCGGCCGTTTGATGTTCATAACACTGTTGAAAAGTTCTTGATTTTAATTCGACGCAAACACACGACTGTTCTTATTTGTTGAAATCGATAACAGGTAATGCGGGATGCAGGACGTTAAATCCATATAAGCGAAGAATTAATAAAGGAAAGTGAGCAAATAATATTCGTTTAAAATACATTTAATATATGAATGTAATATATTCTTGCAATTTTGTGAGAATGAGAAAAAAACATAATGAGTGAGAGACAAAATGTATAAAGTGAATTATGAAACGAGTGTGCACGAGTGTGAAATGAATAAAAGAAGAATATATTTTGTTTAAAAGATTTGCCAGTCGTTATTTACATGTCAAAGAGTGAACATCATTTGTATTCCAATTAAATATTATATTTATAAATCGATCGACTGCTTGTACACCAATGTGGGTAGCAAATTAAATATATTTCGATCACTAATGAAGGAAAAACAAGTTGTTTACGTAACGTTGAATTTTTGAAAAATATTCGATTCGAGTGTGTGCTCATTATTATAGCCATAATTTATGACACGGCCGATCTCACTTACTTATAAGTGTAAATACACCGAGCAAAATAAAAGAAGAATTTGATGGGATGCCAATCTGAACCCACGTAAACATACGTAATAATATGTAATAATGGATACGATTATATGCAAAAATCAATCAGTATGCAAGTAAATCAGGCACCGTCGAAACCTCGATGAACGTAATCACTATAAATTACGTGTTCGCGAGTGATCGAGCCGATCGAGCGAGGCGAGGTGGCGTAAAAGTACACCCGGCTATCGGAGCACGATTTTTTAATTATTCATATTCATCAGTCTCGGCGCAAGTCTCCACCCCGCGTTATCGGACTTCATCGAAATTGCTCGGCGGGGCCAATCATCGAGCGATCGCGAATCAACGCAACGCGACGGGAGCAAAATGTTAGCCGACTGAGGATAAATGGCGACGAGGCGGTTTCCGGCAGTCGCGGCATGTAGGTCACGACACTGTGAAAAACGACCGTTCACGATAAAGGTGCGTGTATACTGTTAAACCCGTCGCGCCCGTCGGAGAAAGCTTCGCGGACGAGAAAAGACGCTAATCTCGGATGCTCGGTGTCACGAGTGAACCATATATCAGTTCGCGGATAGTACAGATCAGATAAAATACAGGGTGTCTTCGAAATCATACAAGCAGCCGGACGGTAACTACGTGCAAAAATAAGTTGTGGAAAAGGAATAACATTTCTTCGTTGAAGGCTTCGTTTTTGAGAAAACTCAGCCCGAAAATCCGTCAATCTGTTACTTTATGTTATAATTTGAACGATTTCATAAATAATAATAAGATTACTTTCTAAGAATTATTTTAGTACTGTAACTAGTGTTTAAAATGCTATTGCTGTGTACACAGCTGCTGAATTGAATTATTGTACACTTTTTATAGTCAATTATGTGTACCTATTTTTTAAATTATCAAACGTCGAAACGTTATTATTATCCTTAGAGCATACTCTAGATCAGGCCTGAGCAACTTTGCTGCGCAGTGTAGGAGATGAGGAGTGTTGTATATTGGATGCAAAGCACGGGCCTGCTAGGGCCTCTTTCAGATTTAATAAACTCCATAAAAACCGTCGACAGGTGTTGAATCTGGCGATTTAGGTGGTCAATTTCCTCACTTATGAAGTTTTTCAATTCTCAAAATTTAAAATTAAATATTAAAGTTAAATATACAATATATATAAAAAAAAGTTATTTAAATAGTTTTAATTTAAAGTAATTAATTAAGAAATAATTTAAAATTTTATAAAATAAGTATTGTGAAAGAATAAAAAATTATATGTAATAAAGAAAAAATATTATTTGTACCTTTTGGTACAAGAGGTACGTGAACAAATTTTAGTGCCAACAGAAATAGAATAGAATAGAATCAAAATTAACACCAAACCTATCGAGCAGTTCACGCGATTAAAATGTTTTAGCTTATAAAAATGACAATTTATTTATATTTTGTGCAATTTTTATTGCAACATATGCTTGGATAAAAAAATTTGTCGAATCAATTTCCATATAAGCAACTTCATTGTTTCAATAATTGCATAATGAAAAATACAAAACCGGTCATTTGACCGACCGTGGTAGGTTTAGTGTTAACGGATGCTAAGATTAGATGAATTTAAGGATGTTGTTTATTGCAATTCATTGATGCAGAAAATTTGATTTTGCATCAAAGTCTAGTTGAGCGACTCGGTAGATGCCGAGGAGGAAATGACTAGGACAAATATGGGCAAAGATTGTTTTAAGGGACGCTGCCTTAGGCCTGATCGAATCAAGAACATCAAAATGATGCTTACTCAGGGCATTATCTGTAGAGGTAGCAAGATAGATGGTCTTCTGTAGCTATCTTCCATAACTTTTTCTGGCGTTATTCGCTTTGAAATGCGATTTAAACTGAACGCTCTCAAAGCATAGGGCTCTTGTGGTCCATGCTTATTGTGAAGCTCGCTACAATAATGCGACTCTGCATGCAAGTATAATTCAAGCACTTTATGATTATGTAGCAAACAAGATTCTACCAGATCTACCCGTATCAATATTGTAGCTATGACAGCTTAATATGATGAATGTTTTTGATTGAAGACAAATTGAGTCGTTATTTCTGCATGATTATTCCACTATATTATACCGTAATATATTGGTATGAAGTATATTGTAGTTTAATTGCAACTAAATTATTATGTCAATTTGTAAGTTTTAACAAAAGTCATACAGATAAATTCGAAAGATGGCAGTTCTACAGTCTCTGAACGCGTGTTCTCTGAACTTGGTTTCTAACGCGTTTTTCGTGAAATTGTATTGATGCAATTCGCTTATGTAAATTACATTATGAAAATTAAAAAAGAAAGGAGTTCTATCAAATCTACTGAAACACTTCTAGAACACTGATCTTTCAGGTCATTTTAAATAACTTTTCCCTTTGTGAAAATGTTCTCCGAAATACATAGGATAGGGTTATTTATGGAATAACACATCGTGTAAATGGCCTCCACGGCTTTGCTGGCACATACGCACTCTTTTGTCGAAATTTTTCATGACCTTTCTGCATAATTGTGGCTGAATTTCGTTGATGCAGCGTTTAATTTCCTCTTGTAATGCACGGGCGGTTGTGGGCTTGTTGACACAGACCTTTGACTTCAAATAACCCCATAAGAAGAAATCTAATGGTGTTAAATCACGTGATCTAGGGGGCCAATTCTGATCACCGAAATGCGGCCGCCAAACTTTCATTATTTTTTAAATATTGTTCAACAATGAGAACACGTTGTATCGTATAACGCTCCATTTTCACTAACCCTAAACTCTCAGCTGTAAAATTGTTCTTTTTTCAGGGTTACCAACAATTTACTGCAAAAATGGCGGAAATTCAAATCTTGCGTTAATTTTGGAACACCCTTTACATATGTACATTTTAGATCCACTGTAATAGAAGAGTTGTTGGGCCAGTGTGACCAGACGAGGGAGGGGAGCACGTATTGAGGGGAGAAAGTTACCCCCTCTCTGCCAGTATCGTACACATGCAGGACAGCGTCGAAACGCGTCACGTGACCGGGCGGAAGCGTGGGGAGAATCGTCGTAGAAGGGGAAGGTAGAGCGGGGACAGAAGTCCAGATCTGGCGACACTGTTCGGGATCCAGCGAAACTTGGATATCGGAATTACACATATCGAACTTGATCGCATTGGCAGCGGTTAGGCACCTGGATCAGCGGAAGAAAGGAACCGCGGGAAAAGCAGATCGGACGGTTAGTGTCACGCGCCACGATACGTCATGCAGAGTGGACGGCTGCGGATGCGAATTCGTCGCCGCTGCGCCGAGAAAAAGGTCGGGTTTCTCTCATGCAATATTCATTAGCGCTATTATTGGCGCGAGAAGCGCCGATGATTACTAACGAACCGTGGCGGCGTAACGTTAATCGCGAGCTATCGCGAAACGCCTTTCTCACGACACGCGTCCGAGAACTCGCGCCGCTGGTGGCTGTCTCTAGCTTCTCCTCTCCCTTCTCCCTCCTCTCTCGGTCAAATTGAAATTGATGAACGAACGGTTCCCTGTGTTTTATCTTGATGATTTATTGCCGTTTCCCGGCAACCGCCAGCCGCATCGTCGAGAAGACTCATTATCAGCGTATTGTCGCGTAAATTTCTCGGCTCACCGGTCAGATTAATCAGCGACGTTTGGAAATCGATCCCGGAGACAAAGTTTAGAGAGATCCGAGGTCGGAGGTCAACTTCCGTCTAGGCTAAGGGAACGTTTTAAACGCGTTGCGTACACGGAGACCACCGACTTGGTCGGAGATAGTCTCGCAACCGATCGTTGGCATTTGTTCTACGACACAGATAATGACTCTTCCTGGCTCGGGTCTGGGATAGGTCATCATCTGTACACGTGTTCACGGGTTTCCATCAATATTTACTTGTTCATATTGGATAAAACGATGCATCATCGTATCGGCCGATCGGTCCTCTGAGAAAATGCTGATTGAACGTGTCGTTATAACTAGAGTAAGGATCTTTGTGCAAAGTTTAGGGAAAACACTTTCTGCATCGAGTCGTACGGAACAGGAGTTGAAAAACGTACCTAATAATTATGTCTTCACTACTTACTGCAGTTGTCCACTTTTGTCGTGGCTTTTTAAACAAATCAAAAATTTTTCTGTATCATTTGCAAAGCAAATTCTATCGCAATATTGGTAAATAATACGAGTATACAGGGTGTCCCAGTTAACTTGACCACCTTGAATATCTCGCTTAGTCTTACTAATAGAAAAAAACGTTATAGGACAATATTAACCTAATCGAAGGAGCAATATAATGATTCGGGAAAAACTTTTTTCAAGGTCATGAGGTTGAAAAATTCACCCAAAACAGCCAAAAAAATTTAAGATTTAATTATTTACAAGTAAGCAAGTCACTTTAACCTTAAAATGTCTTGGCACGACTTTGTACTACACATTGAGTTAATAAATAATAAGTAAATATTGACATGCGCAGAAACGACGTTACTTTCCGGTCCACCTAATACTAACACAAACTACAATAATATTTTAGAATTTAAGTATACAGGAATATACAAGAACATGATAGAACAAGAATCAAATAATGTTTTCGGCGCTCGGGTTCGATCAATTTTGAATCGGGTTTTGAGTCGATCGAAATTGATCGAACCCTAGCGCCGAAAACATTGTTTGATTTCAACAATTTACGATCGATGAAAATAAATTGAATATAGTACAAGAATTGAATATAATAGAAAATACGCTAGAATATAGTAGAATATACTGGAACTACTGGAATATACTTGATCATAGTGACGCAATTTGTTCTGTTAAAAAACATTGTCCGCATTAATCGAGAACGAAATGAACTTTGCGGACAAGCTAATAAAATGAAATAAACAATGGAATAAAAGCAAAAAGCGCGGGGGGGGGGGGGGGCAGGCGGCGCAAAAGACATTTTCGAGAACGGTGCCGGGAAAGAGAAAAAAGTGTTGATGAGGAAGACGACGAAGATCGCGAGTTACATTTGCGCGTGTGTGGGTCCGTTCGTTGTGAAGGTGAAGAAGCGAACAAGACGATGCGTATCGAGTAACGATCGGCTCCGCGTACGTTGATACAGTTAGTGGAAGCCGATATTCGTAATTTACCGATACGCCATCAGCGGGAGGTTTATACCCGAGCTTCATTAGTAATTACCAGCTGCTGGCCGGGTACCACTGATCGCGTCGATGAATATTGCATGAAAGGAATTTCGCGCGGTTTTTGTCGCCGCAGCCACCGGCACAGTGCTTAAGCCATGTTACGAGACATAACAATTTCACTGACGAGCTTGTCGTGAGATTGCTACGTTCACCCGGTGAAATCGATCTATCGTTTAATCGATCCGTCGTTCAACGATTAGAACAATTCTGCAGGCTGGCCGACGCAGGCATCGCTTCTTAATATCCTCGTAATTGTTAATGTTAATGAAATTGTACAAGGATTGAAGGTTTCTAGCGGAAGCACACTTGCGACCAACGGTATTAGTACCTTACTACATTGATACAATTTTCTGCGTTTTCACCATTGTACAGTGTGTTCCAAAAATGTTGTATTTCTTGAACTTCTTAACAAAGCCACGGAGAATATTTTCGCGAAGGGAGAAGCTACTCCGAATGACCTCAGGAATCACTCCTCCGAAGGGAGTACAACATTTTTGAGACACCCTGTATTACATGGTTTTGTATTCGGAATCTATTATCTCAAAAGTTTCTTTCACATTATGAACGTTTAATATTGTTAACACTAAAGTTACCACTGCCGGTCAGATGACCGGTTTTATATTTTTCATTTTGCAATTACTGAAATAATGAAGTTGCTTCGAAATTAATTCGACGAGTTTTTTATGTAAGAACATATTGGATTAACAATTGTACAAAATCTAAATTTTAGTGCTCGGTAGTGTTAAGTAACACGAGCATATACAAACAATCTGTTCATCATTGTTTTATTATTTCCTAAGCCTCCTTCTACTTAATCGCGCAATTTGCTTTCTTAAACGAGTTGTATCGTGCACATTACTCGAAAACCGAAGCTTTGGAATGACACCGTGATTTTTCAAATCATCTAATACATCTTCTCCTAGTTTTGTGGATTGTTATACGATGTTTCGGGATGTCAATTTGAAGAATTTAGAATTTTCTTTTGGACGAACTGTATAGCAGAAACTTGATAACTTGAAAGCGAAGCTCATCCGTCGTGTTTTGTTTTTTACGGTCCTGAAGAGTTTAGATGATCTACGAACGTTGGTTTCGGTATACGATACGAAAAAGGGTAAACTTGTCACTGTTACCACCTTTTCTCCGATTTCAATGACCTTGAAATATCTTTTCAAGGTCACCATTCTGAACATTTCTCTATAAAGTTTCTCGCGAATATCTCGTAAACTAAAGCCGACCGGCAATAACTTTACAGAGAAATGTTATTCAGAGTGATGACGTCGACAACATATTTCAAGGTCATTGGAATCACAGAGGAGATTGTGTCAAACTCACAATGCAGATTCGAAAGCGAGTGTACACTCATGTTCAACATGGCGTTTCTACATTTTATGGTGATCGTAAGGCAAAGTGTTGAAATATTTAAAAAATTCTTTGACAAGAAAGAGGAAGAAATAGTGGGAATCATTAACTGTAATGATAAAAGGATGAGTTCGTTTATGAAACATGTAGTATCGGATAAAAATAACCGAGATAATCGGGAAAAAGAAGTAAGTTTGAAGTCAAGGTCGTATCACTTTCTGACAAGCTATTACATAAATTTATAGCAAATAGCGAGTGTTCAATAGGTACATTTTCATATGCACGACGCGTCTTTCGCTTGCTCTACGACGTTATTTTAATCTTTCGATTGTAAACATTTATTAGTTGTCGTTTAATTTCGATAATATTGCGGATGATTACAATGTTTCACGGCAATCACCGTTAAAACTTATTTTCGCGACGTTGTGCAGCGACCTGTCTTAGCAAAATGCTTCACCTAGTGTATAAAAATCATGTTACAGCGACGTGATCGTGAAGATATAACATAGCAACCGTTTTATTGATTTCAGTGAAATCGTCTGATCGATTTTCAAATTCATATTGACGTATATGTTGTCGAAATTACACTGAATTTTAAAGAAATATGTAAGCTGATGTTCTTCTATTTTTGGAATAAAAAATATTTTAAACAAAATCTATAGATATAAAAGCTTCGGAGAATAAATTATTTTCAGTAAAGTACTTTTGATAATTGACTGATAAATGCCTCCTTTCTTCAAATAATTACAAAAGTAGTTTATAATTTTTTAAGTAGTTAAGAATTCATAATTTTTGTAAATAAAGGTATGGAGCCAAAGTATACATTCTGCTGACACTGAATCGTTGTATTCTCTGAAGTATGAATTATTGATGAATATATCGTCACTTTTATGCATTAGAATTTACAATGACTTTCACTTCGAAATCAAAACTGCAGAATATACATATACAGTCAGTGTAATAAATGTTTGGACACCCTTAAAAAGCCGATAACTGTTTTACAATTGTACCAAATGACTAGACTTTTTGTGAGCAATTAGATTAATTCGGAATCGATTGACACAGCAAAAAAACGACACGCATCGAAAAATGTACGAATCTGTGGATTCTGACCAAAACTACGATTTTCATCACTTTTAGCCGCTTGTAATTGAAATTTTTAGCAATGGTATAACTAACATAGATCTACAAAACGCATATTTTAAATTTTCGTTACGGACCCAAATAAAAAAGTTTTAAAAAGCGCCTATTTTATTTTTTCGTGATTTTTATTATGATGCTTGACTACAAAAACTTGTGCGAACATTTTTCACGAGAGTATTTTTCTAATTTCAAAATAAGATAAAAACGCTAGAACATGTGATCGGCAGGGATGCGCTGAACAAAAATTCGCCACGATTAGAAATTTTGTTCATTCATAATCCATGACAGTGAAGCGTGCTGTAACTGGCCGTCCACTGTTGAGAAAGATTATGTTTCAGCAAGGCAACACGCACCAAACGAAGTTCAAACGTTGACCTGTCGTCGCGTCGCGTCGGTCTGGTGCTCGTCGAGTCGCGGTGGACTGCGTGACTTAGTTCACGTATGTCTCGAACGGATAGAGGAATGTTACGTGACAATGTGCGGTTCGGACGACCTTGCCTCGCGAAAGTTCGCGCGCAGAACGACCGAGAATAATTTCCGCCTGATACGAGACCGTTGCGTTGCGCGTTCTTCCCGCGACTTTTAATACGAGACGCGTCATCGAATTAACTTTATTACGATGACTCGTCGGGTAACGCGATCACGGTCAATCGCTTTTCCACTTCGTTGACCTTCTGTCACTCTCATCCCGATTTCTGCACAATTCTTCTCTACAGGGGAAAAAATATAGGACACGTTTATTTGTGTTTTATTTTAGTCAATCAATTATACAGGGTGGGGTCATAACCAGAGATAGCGAGAAAAATCACTGACCGTGATTTATCATAGTGATTGCAAAGTCACGATCACTGTCATGATTTTAACTTCATCCACGCCGTGATTTTTTAATCTAGCGTGAATTCGCTCACTGTCATCCTAATTCTTCATCTCGATTAGTTCTTTTTTTAATTCATCAATTAGAAGCACAAAAATATCTGCATATAACGTAGATTTACTTCATTTGATAATAAAAATAAAAAATATTCAATTTTTTTAAAGAAAAAGTGAGAATGAATGAATATTCAATTTTTTCTCTAAACAAATTAAAAATTAAACTTGCGTTTACTATTCACAATCATTAATTTAGCCATTATTCCTCATTGTTCCTAATTATTTCTTTACTTTATGCGATGTACCTCGCAATTTTGTTTTGATGTCGTTAATATAAAATACAAACATACAGGTTATGTCTCTGTGATTTGCGCGAAGAACATTTCTGCTCTGCGCTAGTGATATAATAATAATTAGAATAGCTTTTTTAACTTTATTTGAACGAAAAGTATTTGTATATGTATTTTTACGTAGAATTTAATATTCTATGCATGATACAAAAATTTGGTATTCTGCTGGAGGAATTGACGGAAATGTCGGTGTTAAAACACATGTCATTCATAAAAAAATTTATTTACACATTACCTAATAAACTGATTCTTCTAATATCTCGAAAAGTTTCGAGTCTTTTGCTTCAATTTTCAAAAAGTTTTGAAAGGATGGCCACTTAATTTAAAATAATTACTTGCCAAGTATCCCACCACAAAATATCAAATAATTATTTCCAATATATTCTCCACATAATATTATTTCTATATGCAGTTTTTTATGTAAAACTTTGATATAAACTACATCTTGAAATACTATCTTATTCAGCCACTATTTACCATACAATACTTTTGATTTGCAACATACCCAATGTCTTAAAAAAGATGGAAATAATTTCTCAAGAGAATCTAGGAAACGTATTTCAGTTTCTGTAGGTGAAATTCTGAATTCTTACAATTCATAATGATTTTGCATCGCACGCATCCGGCATTTCCTAATTGCGAAAGGGGCGATAATGGTCCAGCTTAATCTAAGAATCAAGCAATTCCCTATTTCCGACCGATTTATAATTGCGTTATTTAATCCTTTCGGGAAACCGGAATGCACCATTCGGGATTTAACGCGACGAGATGAGTAACGCGTCTAGCCGCTATGCATCACCCATCCAGTTATTTGTCCTCGTTAAAGTTTTTAGTTTCCGCTTAACTTGGACCCGGATCGGCGCTAATTTGCTCGAAGATATTCCTTACAGTTTAAACGTGCCCGACGTTTCGGAATTTAATCAGATGAACATAAATTTCATCCGGCAACGTAATAAATCCCACGATTCGTTCTTTCATCGGTTCCGATCTCGAGCCGAGCCACTAGGCGAAGGAGAGAGGTGCACCGCGGAGTCTGAAACATGAGCAACCTGAACTCCTGTTTCTATTCCCTAAGCCTGATCGACAATCCTTTCTCTGTTGCCAACCGGTGTCTAAAAATTCTGCAGGCATTTTCAACACTGTTCTTCCTGCGTTGTTTATTATAAAAAAAATTTTCCGATTTTTTCCAGGATACTCCCCAGGATTGTGACACTATCTAAAAAAATAATCTATACAAAATTGTAGCCCGTTCGAACAAAGGGGAAACGCGCCGCATTGAACTTGAAAATTTTGGATTTTTGAAACACGGTTTTCTTCATTACATCCTAAATATACATTTTTATATGTCGTTGAATTTGTCTTTCCATGCTTCATGACCATATGCAAATAAAATACAAGACCATCGTAAACAAAAGTTGGCAACTTAGAAATTTCGCAAATTGGATTTCAAAAAAAGATTTTTTATCCAGCATTATATTTGCTTGGTCGAACAAAGAAAAAGATTAGAAAAATAGTGCACTGTACTGGAGAAAACCGAATTTCAAAAATTCAAAATTTTCGGGCAATCTAAAATTTTGCATAGAAAATTTTTGAAAGAAATTCGAAGGTCGAAAAATAATGCATACCTTAATGCATATATTTGCGCTATTTTGCTTTTCAAGTTGTATACATTTTTGGACGATGAATCATAAACTATATCTTCACGAAATATACAAAATGGTTCTTCCACTCGTGACCTTGTATGACCTTGAAGATCAGTGTGGCGTACATGAATGAATTCGTTTTGGCACGCACTTTCACGTAATATAAAGAAATACATAGCATTCCATTTTAAAAATTGAAGCTCATCTTCATATCTGAAAAAATAATGCAAACAATAAAACATTAATTTTTCCTCGAAATTATGCTCAGTTCTGCATGATGGGGAAACGGAAAGCAAAGTCGACAAAGGAGTGTGCAGTAGAAAAAGAGAAACGCGGAATAATATACAAAGCGAAAGAGCCACGATAAGGAAGGAAGTCGGGAACAGGTGTATAATCTTCCGGAACACCCGTACTTATGACGCGTGTCGTTTATTTTCCATACAGCCTGGTTTATTGACGATGCGCGAGGAAGAGGAATTCGAAATATCACTTACATCCGGCAGGCATATTCCGAATTTTCAAACGTTTGAACGCTGCAGAATCCTATGAACTTCGTGTGTAATCAAACACAAATAAAAGGGAGTTTACATACCGGAATAAATCATTGCAATTGACTGCTTTTTCAGTTATAATACTTTCAGAGTTCTCCTACGTATAATCAATAATTGCAATCATTGTATTCAACAATAGAAATTGGATTAAAAGTAAATTTTTATTAATTGATTTTAATTCATACAATTATAAATAATTGTTATTAACGTAAAGTCGTATGAGAAATTGTAGCTGTTAAACACTATTTGTTTTATAACAAACTCCTAGTTACACGTAATTATTTGAATAACTAAATATTTAACACTACATGAATATATAGTAAGAAAGATATAAAATTTTAACATTTTTGGGACACCCCTTATATGTAGAATCGTTTCAATAAATTTACATATAATTTTTGCACAAAGATTTTTTTTTGAGGTTTTCTTAACATTTTAAGAAAGAAAAGTACCTTGCGCTAGATGAGTACATCATCCATGAGTATTTAAAAAACAAAACGGGTTCAAAAAAGTCATAATTTGTAGAAATGGCATAAAATAAACTGGTCAAAGTCAAATTTTTCGAATAAAAAAATTAAAAGGTCAATATCTCAAAAATGGTTGGACTTTTACTACAACGAAATTTTGGCATATAGTTGGACATGATGTGAGCCGTCCGGACATCCTGGACACCCTGTATAATAATAACGGACGATTAGATACGGCGTTAGACACGAAAGAGAAGAAACAATGGAAACGAGGGAAGCGATTTGGCGAATCTGGTGCACGTGCCGCATAGCCGAAGTAAATTACAGATATGTAACGCGGCGCAGGCAAATGAGTTACGAGTGTCACGAGGAGGCCACTAACCCGAGGGTTATGTCACGACGAGGAGGTTCGCCGTCTGCTTGTCGGCATCCTCTTCGTCGCGCGGCCCGAAAATATTAATAGAAGCCTGTTGACGCTGTCGAGTACTACAATAAACCGTTCCTCTTTACGTGTCGCCGTTTAACCCCCTTATACTCGCTCGCCCCATCCCCTACTCAGGCCGTAGAACCATATTTCCGGTTTACGACCCCCACGATGACTCAATACTTTTAAATTGGTAAAACTAAACTAAAAATTCTTGGTAAACGAGAATCCTACAATTTTTAAACTCAGAATCCAATCAGTGTAAATCCCTGATCATGAAACATAATTAGAATTAAAATGATGTACTTGGAAGGGAATATTTTTAACTTTTTATCATAAACTAATATGTACTTGGAAGAGAATATTTTCAACTTTTTTTCATAAACTAATATACATAGTAACTATTTTACATTTATCTGTTTTAAATTCAAATATTATTCTGCATCTTTGCTAGAAAAAATGCTAGAATACAAAATTCTACAGAATTTATGTTTTTTTTTTGTTCCAGAAGTACAAATACTGCTATCACTGAAAAGAAGATTTTACGTGATTCCACTTTCTTAAAATTTGTTCACAAAAATTGAAAATTGCGTAAACATCTGCAGTCTAGTTATTAGCAAAGTCGGTGTAAGAATTACAAAACTAGGCTAATAGTACAATAACAAGAGGATTTGTCACACAAAATCATATTCAATAAACTTAATTCCATGGGACCATTTTAGCCTTGAATTTACCTAGGTGAAGAACATTGTGTACTGAAGTCAATAAGCTGTAAAACATTGACTCCGACAATGAGATTAACTGTTCAGGCCATAAATGTGTTTTACTATTGCTGCAGTTCGATCAAGTTATTAATTAATTCAATATCACCAAATAAAATGGAAAATGGAAGTTCATGTCAGTTTATCTACAGTTAATGCGAAAGTACAACAAAAATAAAGGTTCGCAAGACATTGCACACCGTAATGGTTCAAGTTCGTCACAAACGGATGACATCTGCAACTTACTTCGCGCACTAACACGGCGGATTTTCGATTGAAATGACTACGATGCGAAAAGAATAGAAATTAAGATTCTGCAGAAAGTATCGGGTTTCGAGGTACGTGCTGTCCCTTCCAAATTGAATGAAACCTCCTTCAGGCTTTTCACAGGAGACGGAACTGAAAGGAACCTGGAACAACGCCAGCGATCAATTTGACGGAACTAGATGAACGCTCGTGCTCGGAATTCAAATGACAGCAGGCGCATGTATTTGCCAGTGCGACAGAATTGATCGCGCAACTTCGGGAAAATAAAAAACAATGGAGAATCGAAGGAGATATCTGCGAAGGAAAGTTGTCGAACCCGTAAAATCAAAAAATTTTGAAACTGCGCAAAAATATGGTAGTTATGCCGAATACCACTCTATTTTTTCGTTCTATTTTTCATAGTAAAGGGATGTAATCAGCCACTGAAAAAATTTCAATATTTTTGTGAAAAATCTCAAGAACAACAAACGATATTTAGAAAAAAGTTGAAATGAACAATGCATGGTATTATTGTATCTATCAAACTGTGTAAAAAATTTTTTTTTAACGCTTTTTTAAATTTTTTTTAGAAATACTTGCATTTCAAACTATAACATGTATACAATACAAATATTTTCATATATATAAAAAATTTTATACTTGTCAAATTTTTGTTATAGAATATTTTTTACAGCCTATGTAACTAATCCTTATTTAGACAGGATTAAATTGAAATATGAGTGAATTAGGTTTATTGCATTTGAATGCACATTTTTTTTATGTTATAATTACAAAAATACAAAAAATCGAAGTACATTCAATTTTGTAAAAGCACGTGCCAACTACTTTCAGTTCTACGTTTAGCGTTGAACGCCATGAATTTATTTATGCGACTTGTCGGAATAAAAATCGTGTCAAAAGTCAAAACTAATCATGCGAACGGTGAACAATGCGAAGTAGTCATGCCAATTCAAAATTCAAAGCTGAAAGAGATACGGCGCGCGGTGCACGGTAGAGACCCGTTCGGTGATAAATTGCTTCTTGGTTCTTGGTCGTTTTGCTCGAGTAATTTGTGCCGCTAAGTGGCCACCGGCTAGCATAACTCTTTGGGAAGGCGCCTATAGCAACAACGACACCGTGAAACACGGGTATACCTTTTTATGTAAATTCGACGCTCCGAGGAGTTCGGCAGTCATATAGTATCCGGAAGCACCGGACCCAGGTAGTGCCATCGTCGAAATCGAAATCGGAAACGTTATCGATCTTTTCTTTTCGAATACTTGCAGCCCGATACAATGTTTTCCACATTTTTGCATGTGCAATTTTCTTCTTACTTGTTGGAAAATAATATCAAACACATATATGTATATTCTCCAATCATCCTAATTGTTCTAGTGTTTTATAGAACCCATAATCTAATAATAAACGATGCACTGTTTGATACTATTTTCCAATAAATTAGAAGAAAATGGCACACGCAAAAATGTGGAAAACATTGTATACCATTTTCAACGTGTTACGGTTATTCAAGAAAGAATTAGATGTGTAGCTCCCATCTCTTGCAACTGATGCAATCAATTTTTAATATAATTTTTTAGATACTGTTAATTTAATTTCCATCTTATTCAATCTTAAATTCATGTATAATGTAATTTATTAATATTTTAATTAAATGGGTTAGAAAATATTTTAACGAAATTGGGGGAATTTAACTTTTAGGAAGGGTAATATTAAATTGATATTTTAACTAAATCGGTTGGAGAATATTTTGATGAAATTAGAGGGGCTTAATTATGAATTGAAATCATTTTATAGAAAATTTTTATATTATAGAGGTAGTTATGTAATTAAATTTTATAATAAATATCAGTGTTTACAAATGGTATTGACATTAGAACGCCATTTTTTAAATGATCAAATAAAAACGAAGAAAATAAAGCTAATGCAGTTAATTAAGGAAAATAAATCAGCTTATTTATAATATTGTAAAATTAATTGCAATCATCGTAAAATGCTGTATATACGAAAACCGAATTTCACAAAATTGAAATTTGAAATATTTGGAGACCAATTGTACAATAAAAGTTGCAATGAAAAACTCCAAACCTTTAAAAAATTCCGTTTTGAACGTTCTGTATATATCAAGTGCTCAGAGAACAGAATTTTTTGTGAGAAATCTTAGAAATAAATTTAAGTAAGTTTAAGGTAAATTTGAATTCACTGACCAACACTCTCATTTTTGAAATATCTCGTAACCTTAAAAAGGTATGAAATATTTACAGAACGAATGGCCCGAGAAAATTTCTACGAACAAGAAGTAGTCTATCATTATGTTCAGTATTTATCTCAAAGAAACATGAAAGCCTATTTCAATGGTGTTTGCCCGCGTTCCTCATGATTCCCCGGCGCGCGGCGTCTGTAAAAGGAGAAAAGCGCGGGAACGTGTTTCAAATTTATCGCTATTACAAGTTTATTACAAAGAAATAGAGTAGCATTCGCATGGTAGGCTTAATGATACGTTCCGCGATCGTCAAGTGTAAAATGTCACGCGTACGTTCTATTAATTGCAGGGTTCGCTGAAGCGTGATTCACAAGGGATGTTTCTGAACGAGCAACAAGCAGCATTCGCGCAAACGGCGCTCGGGGCTCGTGATTAATCCCCGGTCAGTTGTTTCGACGGAGAGACTTCGAATTCTAATTTCGGTATCTTTATTTTCTCCCCCGACCCCCCTCCCCGCCCAACCTTCCCCTACAGGGACCGTTTCCCAGCGCGATCGATCTTTTTGTCTTTTCGGTGTATTAATCTTGACCGGGCGTCAAGACCGCCTGCCGGTATTCAGGACCGTAAATTCACGTTTCAAGAAAGGAATAAGATGTTTGGAATTTTTATAGATTCTCGTCCGCACTGCTCTCACAATACCATATCTCCCCGGCCACGCTCTACGACCCCTTTCGTGCCTCCATTCTCGAATTTACATAAGCGGGTCTCCCCCGTGTTTCACGCGGCTGCCGTTGTGCATCCGCTGCCTGGCGCCTGCTAAAAGATCGCCTGGCCGTTCATCATCGCCTATTTGTCCACTAAAATAACCACCACTGCTGGCTTTACCGTTCTGCCAAATTTTCGTGACCGAGTCACGTGGAATTTATTTTATTGCTGCTGAAAAATTTTACTCTTAGGAACTCTTTCACTTTTTGAACAACTAATCTTTTGCAAAGACAACGATCGGAACGCTTCAGAGTTGGACAAAACGTAATCCGATTAATGATTGAAAATTACGATTAATATACAATTCAATTATTAATTGTGGTTACTGATTACTAAATAATCTGGAACCTTTGATCAGTGAATAAGAAAGGAATCAGAAATTTTAATCAATGTTCGTGATTGCTTTGTTAACTATTAATCATGAAACGGTTACAATTTTTATTATGATTTAATCTGTACTTTTGCTGTAATAACAACGCTGTGAACAATTTTTAGAAATGTATATATTTTTTACACAGTTTTTAATAGAAAATCCTTAGAACAAGTTATTAATTAAACTGATTCTATAAATTTATTGTTGCTAAAAATTTTTCTTTAATGAAGGTACATGTTTACATCATGCCGGTGGGCAGTGGACTGTGAAATTATTATTACTGTGGAAGGATCTACTACTCTCGTATAACCCATAGACTTTGAAAAATTATAAAATAACCGCCGGTAGATGTGTGAAAATTTATCACAGCGATTATTCCTCTAACCTTTTTAAATGTATTCAAAATATACTTTTAAAAACTGAACAAAGTGTTACTCCCATAGAACCAACACGGCAATCAACGCATTAATATTTATAATTAAGAATAAATCGTGCTTCGATCGAGCCATGTTGACCTAAAAGCAGATTGTTTTACTTGCGTGTATGTACATATAAATTGATTAATCATCAACCTTTCATAAATGTTAATCCGAATTAGTATGCAGGGATATGAAAAATAACAAATATCCGAACAGTGCTCACACGGCTCAAAATGAAATTTATGTTTCAACATTCTGCTTTTGCGGGAAGCTCGTTACGTATACCATTGAATTAAAATCAAATTTTTTTCACCGGGTCTGCATTTAATCCGGTTTCTGCCGATATAAACAAGAATTAAAACAGAAGTAATGGTTAAATATTGTGCTCGCCCGAAACGATGTTAATGGTCAAGTATCAGATTTATTCGCGAGGCTGTTAACGGGAACGTTATTGTACTCGTTGATTACTCCGTTGCATTTTCGTGATACCGTAGATTTTACGGTGCAGTGGCGCGCGCGCGTGAAACTATGTGTTTAAATAAAGTAACACGGAGCATAAATACCGAGACGTTGACGCGATAATCGTAAGCGACTAAAGCGACATAAACACACAGCATGTACGTCAATGTTATAACTTAATTCCGAGGTTGTAACGCGTTGATTAACTTTCCCGGCGCCCATCGCGGAAAAATTAGCCGAAGAAACCGTTCGAAGGGGGCCTTGAGCCCTGCTAAAAATGGCGACAACGCCATCCATCTTCGGAATCTTCACCCCCGTTTCCATCGTACGCGACCAGGAATAACTCGTTTCACCGAGCAATAAATCTTCCGCCTGTTAACCGATCCACGAAACGAAACGAAAGAGAGCAAAAACCGAAATCGTAGCTTATATTTTCCAAGCGATTGGATAGGATCGAGGGACCAAGCAATTCGAGCAGATAGTAATCGTTCGATTACAGGCCTCTTCACTTGCACTCTCACGCGGTTTTGATGTATCGACTTTAACCACCGGCATATTAATCCCCCGAACTAATATCGTTCTACAAACATAACGACCTTTTCGAGAATGTCTCCTTTTCATGGTAATTTCGGTGTCACGTGTGTTCTGCGGTATCAATACGTCTCTTGATTGCTCTTCCCAAAGCAATATCATGGAAGAATTTACGTGTACTCGCATCGGCGAAGAAAAATGTTGATTGCGTTAATTTCATATTTTCGTTTAAACCAACTGGACACGTGGTACGACTTATTTTATGGACATGCTCTTCAGCAACATTTTATATGACAACATAAATCAGGAAATTAAGTTTCTTTTATGCAACTGTTTTTGAGGGGCGTATGAGTGTTAACTAAACCGTGGACGCAGGGGCTGAACTACAATACGGCAAGACCCCGCAACGTGTTAGGAACCGTAATCGGAAGGGGCCCAAAATTTTTGCATTTATTATCTGATAATTTTGTTGTTTTTTAATGTAATATAAGTTTTCTTTCTTTATACAATATAAAGTGTTTTTTTTCTGGGAGCTCAAAATTATATTTTGCGGGGTGGGGGCAGAAAATTTGTAGTTTCGCCACTGCGTGGAGGAGATTTTCGCAAAGAAAGGGTTAATGTCGTTACAAGAGAAGCTCCGCTAATAGAATTTTTAAAACATTAGCTGTGAAAATAGCAAATTACATGAAGATCCACAATTATTGACAATATTCTAAGAATATGGTGCTTTAGTATACTATTGATCGAAATTCGTCGAAACATACCTGGCTTGATTCTATCACTAGAATGCATCATGTATTATACACCAACGTGAATCTCCGATATTAGTGTACAGATTGTAAGCAGGTAATTTTTTTATCCGCATTATTTTTTTAGAAATGAAGGTGAACTTCAATTTTTTAAATAGAACGCTGTGTGCTTTTTTAGATCATATGAAAGCGCGTGCCAAAACGAATTCATTCGTATACTACATAATGACTTTCAAGGTTACACAAGGACACTATTGAAGTATATCACACCTATTCATCACCTCTTTTTTAACTCAATTAAAACCGCTGAAAGTTATCCGAACTAATTGGGACCGAGGTGGTTCGGAAAATCGAATTGTTCTAACATCGTTTTAAAATTATTTATTAAACACAAAAGTATTTTATATTTATATTTAGATATATATATTACTCAAAATATATGTATGAACATATAGGGTGGTCCAGTCAAAATTAGCACTTGAATATTTCTGTTAATTTTGAAGTTATTGAAAAACTTTATTAACAAAAGTTATTATATAATAATATAAATTATTTGACTCTATCACTTATAACCCTCTCTTTTTCACAGACGCAATTAGATCGAAACGTAAATCGGTAAATTTTTTATTGAACCTAGCGCCGATATCAATTTTCATTAATTGTTATACAACTTCGATCCACACTTTGCACCAAAAATAAACAGTTAATGATCAAAACTTATTTTTTAAAGTAGTCTTTAATTTTTTTTTCACTGATTCAGATTATCAAGATTCTACTGTGCAAGGTTTACGTGTCGCAGGAATAGCGAAATATTCAATAATAACCTCTCTGGACCGGTCCCTTACGATTCAGATTGTCGACACTGGCGTTACAGGAGCGAAGGGTAGCCTCTCGATTGCAGGCTCCGGCGCTTCGACTCTCACACGAAGAGCGATTTGATGAATCGGGTACAACGATTAGCAGCGGTCCCTTACGTTCGCTTCTTCATTAATTAGCAAGGCGAGCATGGCCAGCCTGTGCCGTGGTAATTACTCCTCTTCAGTTTCACGGCCGGGGCCCGCAATAATGTGACTCGTTTACCTTCAGGGACAAGACTGCCGAGAGCAAACTCGACCGCGTCTCGTCAGCTGTGAGAGCTGTGATATGGTGGTCTCTCGCACGGTTCCTAATTCACTTCTTATTAAACTATTCCGTGGAGTTTCGTGCAAATTTCGGTCAAAGACGCACCACGATAAAACAGATTATTGTACCCTTATTATATAAAACAATAATTATTCAAGTGCAAACCATTGCGTTGTAATAACTCGTAGAAACGCTCGAGAAAGCAGAAAATATTAAAAATTAAAAATAGAATTTCATTTTTTTATTCGTTACGTTCCCCACGCTTTCGACACGGCCTGGTCACGTGACGCGTTTCGTCTCTGTCAGGCGTGTGTCACAATGTCACGTGACTGGTGCGATAATAACGGAGAGGGGGTAACTGTATTCCCCTCAACTTCCCCGACCTGTCACGTTACGCGTTTCGTCTCTATCAGACGCGTTCACAATGTCACGTATATTTGAACAATGTTACGTATACTTGAAAATAAATAATATAATTGTCAAATTTCATTTGATGAAATGACAAAAGCTTCGACCTTGAAAAAATTCAAACAGATTATTCACTTCCTTACATTGAATATTAAGTCGTAAATAATTTCTGTTTCTCTCTCTCCCCTTGGTTCGCTTTCATCGAGAATTGTTGAGAATAGATGTTAACGTATTAATAATATTTACTAGATCTCCCTTACTGTAGTTTACTGAAGTTTTTTCGACAAAATATAATTGCAACTAAATTCAATGCAAGTATACTTAACCGATTCAACTTTATTGTTACTTGCGAAAGAAACGTTAGAATTGTTTGCTTCATTTGAATCCATTTAGTTTGTTTCAATTCCATTTAGTTTTAATATTAAAAGAAGAAGTTTGAAGATGTGCGTCGAACGTTCGTAAACAATATTCTATAAATCTGGAAATTTTCGAGATTTCAAGCTCACCTTGGCTTCGTTAAACGGATCATGGTATTTTTCATCGCACAGTTTTATAGCTGACGCGAAGACGAATTCAATGACCTACTCCGTCTCCATGTGTTTGGGTTAGGTAGGATAAGGCGCACTGGCGTCAGTGATTTCGGCTCCGATAGTATCTGAAAATTAAAAGTTGATCGATATTATTATTTTTGATCGCATTCTCTATCGTATGACGTACGAAATCCGCGACGTTTTCAATCGATTCTTCAAGTTACAGCATTTAACAAGAAAAACACAGACCAGACATGTTTTTTTCAACATATTGTCAAAACGAATTGCAGAAGGAAAAGAAAATCGTACGTCACACGATAGAGAGTACATTCCCAAATAATAATATTGGTCAATTTTTGAAATTTTTAGATACTGGCGGGGCCGAGAGAAATACACCGTTTTTATGCTCTCGTCAAAATGAACACCTAATGAAAACCTATATCTCTTTCTAATAAATAAAAATATTATAATTTTCCTACATATGTCGAGAATCAAATTTTCCCATATACATATAAATTTCAAAACAGCGGGATGATGCACTGTACCCACTTATTTGCGTTATAAATGAGTAATTATTGAAAATACAAACCGAGTAATACAATAAAATCTTAAAGTTTTCTAATTTTAATAAACTTTCTAATAGTCAATATTTTCTCGCGATCACTTATTTTTGCGTCCACCGACAGTCAGAATGAATAGGTAATACAATGGAGGTACACTGCCATTATTATTATACATAGAAAGAATTAACCAAAATCACCCACCCACCAACCATAAGGCGGATATAAAATCCGATGTCTAGTTATGACCATTATATTTGCGATCGTTGCTAATTATTATTAATATTTTACTCGTAAAATAATATAACCGAAGTATAATGTTAATTTTACTTAATTATTACGGAAACGTTGATTATTTTTCATTTTATTTCCAATGTCGTTACCTTATAAATAACCGTGAATAAAAGAGATAAAGTATCACATTTTCTCATTTACATAAAAAAAGACCTTAATGCGCTAGGGTACTCCCTACATGGAACTTGTGAGTAAGTAGGAAGCATAATAATTTTTGCGCAATAATCAACGTGGTTATTTTATAAATAATCCGGAATAACAGAGATAAACTCCCCCCCTACATGGGACAGTCAGTAAGTAGGAAGCTTAATAATTTTTACGAAATAGTCAACAGCCCCATTCACCTGAATTCCTATGTGTGGCGGAATGCAACAAAACTTTTATGACGCTATTATTTGTGCATCGGATCGGAACGTTTCTTGCAGCCGGCAAAGGAACGTCTTGACAGCTACTCGATCGTATAAATCGCGGCCGTGGAAAAACGGGATCGTAAACGACGCCGAGGTGGTAACCGCGTCGATCGACTATTGAAACGTATTATTTTTAGACGGACCTGCTCCCAGAACGCGATTAGCGTGAATATGTTTGCGTGGCTCTTTTAGACAATGTTTACAATTACCGTGCTTGACCTTGGCAGAGAGAGAGAGAGAGCGAGAGAAGAGAGAGAGAGGGAGAGAGCGAGAGAGAGAGAGAGAGCGAGAGAAGAGAGAGAGAGGGAGTGTCAGCTCACGAAAAAGCGAGGAAAAAGTCGATGCCGAGAAACGGCCTGCAATTTACAAGATCATATCGATTTCGTTAATCGACGGACAACCAGCCGGGACGTTCGGAACAAAAGCAGTGCTCGCGTGAAAGACCGGTGCCTCCTCGGGATCCCGCAGGAACGAGTTAGCAAACGATGCCTTCCACAGTCTGTTCCGCCTCGCACATGTACCCGAAGGAAATCGCTGAAGATGCTAACTGGGGAAAATTGATTTTCTACGAGAAAGGCTCGCTCAATAGTGCGAACGTGATGGTTCGCAACGCGAGCCGCTCATTTGCCAAATCGATTAACCCCTTGCACTACTATTTATATTGTTATAGTGATCAGAAATTCTTCGTCGTTCAGAATTTCATAAAAAAGAAAAGAAATCTTTCAATACCTGTCTGTCAGAGATCTACGAAACGTATTTTTTAAATTTCCAACATAGAGCCACATAAACAATGTTGTAAAATGCAACTTTCAATATTTTCTCTACAATTCCGACCAATTGTAATTTTTGCACTACTATATTGTTATACTGATCAGAAATTGTTCGTCGTTCAGAATTTCATAGAAAAGAAAAGAAATTTTTCAATGCCTGTCTATCAGAGATCTACGAAACGTATTTTTTAAATTTCCAACATAGAGCCACATAAAAAATGTTGTAAAATGCAACGTTCAATATTTTCTCTACAATTCCGAGCAATTGTAATTTTTGAAAAAATTTCTCTTCGAATCGTGTAGTAAACTAATTGGTCTAACTTCTCAAAAAAAAGTTCACATCGCATGGTCCAATGTCAATAATGTTATCGTTTTTTTAAGAGCGACCGAATATTCATGGGAGTCACTGTATGTAATTGAACATAAAAATCTAAACAATGTAAATCATGGCACCGATCCAATCCTCTGTCCTCTACTTTTTCGGGAACATGTCATCGTCAGAAGATCTTCTATCGCCGCATGATAAATCTAGAAGTTTAGAGTCGTAAAAGCCTTGTCCCCGACTTCCAGGTCGAAAAGCAGCCGGTCCGGCTTGCGGAACGTTCCGGGAACGATCTTGCAGAGCAAATTCGCAGGTTATTGCTTCATCGGGACCGCGAGAGGCGAAGAGTTCGACGAGCGGTCGCCCGGGCAGAAAATAATCCCAGACGAAGGCGGTCACAAATTTCTGCCCGCGCGAAATACTCTCTCATCCGTGCCCCTGCGGATTATGACATTATCGGGATAATCGATGGTCACGATTTGCCATGGTTACGCCGACGGCCGGGCCGATCTTTTGTGTCGGCGGACCTCCCTGATTTATGAATAAACGGCAAGCACTCGGACGCCTCGCCGCCTTGCCCCCTTGCTCGTACACGAGTTTCAACCGTCGCGCCGCGCCTCGCCGCTACGTTTTGCAGCCCAGCAGAGATTTGAGAAATGATCTATAGCGGCCCCTTCGTGGGTTCAACGAGACAACCGCCAGCACTCCCAGAAACCCGCTCCGCTGTTCCCGAATTTCTTCTTTATTTTATGAACGGCCACACGCGTTTGCCACCTACCACTCGATATATTATTTCCGTCGTCTGCACCGGGCCGGCCAAGGGGAGGGGGAAGTTAATTCGCGCGCTCCTAATTGTGCACGTGGGCGGAACTCGTTTTCCTCAACTCGCGTGCCTCGCATCAAAATTCCAGAATCCACTGAAAAGTTCTATCGTTCCTTTTTGTCTCGATACTTTCACATTTTCAGTGTTTTATTTAATGTTCACAGTGTGCGAGCTTCATTATTTTTTAGTTATGACGAGTAGGCGGATCTTTATGCAAAAGAAAAATTGTAGGCATCAATTACGAGAAACAGTAATAATATAGACCTTCTTTTCCCACTTCAACAAACTTAATGAGCCTGAGACAATATCTTGATGTTCTTAAATTATTTTAGTGTACCTACTGTTTTCAAAGTTGCATCGATTAGTGCATAAAGAGATATTCAGTACCATTCACAAGATACAAGAGATATTCAGTACCATTTACAAGAAACAGTAATAATATAGACCTTCTTTTCCCACTTCAACAAACTTAATGAGCCTGAGACAATATATTGACGTTCTTAAATTATTTTAGTGTACCTACTGTTTTCAAAGTTGCATACTATCTAAGTTACATACTATCTCATGCATATGGTCTAAGGTTACAATAGTTTTGGCCACAAAAAACGTGCGCCACTGTGTAGCGCACCGTTTTAACATAGTCTTCTTGATGCTTAGAGCAAAGAAAGCCCGGTCTGCGCACGAGTCTGTGCTCACGCGAAAACACCGTGGGGTCCCAATCTACGCGCAGCTTAAGCACTCATTGTTTCCTCGTTTGACCGTCTAGCACAGAATAATGCGCGCGCAGAAAACCGTATCCATTGGTTCTAGAGGAAGTTTCGTCGCGGAATGCCACGGGGATATTTATTGCGAGCGTCGATGCTCAAAACGCTTGTTACACTGACGCATCGTAAACCACGTGCCCACGTGTATGACTTGCTGACAGTTCACAATAGGAGCTGAATTGACTGGAGCCTTCGCGTCGAGAAGACGGAGAAGAACAGTTAGGGCGTGTTGAGTACGCCTCCCGTGTTCCTCTCCGATGATGTCTTTGTTAGATCGCGCTGATCACCATACTTAACGGTTCCTATGCGCCGCGACAGAGATGTAAATGTGCATCCTGCTAGCAGATAGATAAGGCTGTTCGCTCGCTCCTCTATGCGCGACTAGTTGAATGCATTTGATTAGGGCTTGAGTGACGTAACTGATCGCAATTGCGTTGGCTCCGTCGCTTAAAAAGGGAGTTGATTGTGCCGCACCACGGACAGACACTCAACCATTCGTGATTACCCTTTTAAAGATTTTTTATCCTGCCGCGCTTGTTTATTCACGGACTTTTACCGTGCACCTCGTAACCTCGACAGCGCGGCGGTCGCGATTGGCCATTCACTGGAATTTGTTCAAATGATCAACGCGTTCTTCGGACCATCGTGTTGCAACGTTAATGTAGCTGACGCTCATTGTTCAGGCATATGACAAATATTAACTCATTGTGTCCCAATGGCAACTATGACATGCCACACAGTGGGCAATTCGGACGATATTGGCGACAAAAGAACTTTCCATAGAAATGAGATAGAGCGATGAAATTTTTTTTAAATTGTTGCTGAAACTTTGTAGAATATGGGAAAATAGGGAGATTATGGTACGAACGGTTTTGAACCTTGATAAAATTCGTTAAACTTGTACAATTTCAAGAAAATTGTGGTTTTTCAATACCTCGAGCGGAAAATTTTTTTTTAATTAATACTTGCTATACATCATTTCCCGTAGATTTTTTCACGCTGATTGCAAATCTGGTTTCAAAATCCTGATGTCATAGACTAAAAATTTCCAACTTTTCTGAATATAATATTGTACAATTCGACGAAAAAATGATAGAACTTTAAATTCTAGTGCGCGGAATTCAAGTTTCAGCGTGCGAAGTTGACTCGTTTGAAAGTTATAGGAGCGGGTATGATTTAGTGATCGGATCTGCTAAGTCTGACTTAGATATTGGATTCCGCACACTAGAATTTAAAGTTTTATCATTTTTTCGTTGCATTGTGTAGTATTACATTCAGAAAAGTTGAAAATTTTTGGTCCCCTGAGTGAAAGTTTAACCCAACACTATGTTCAACGAGACGAGACGGTAAAGTACCAGCGTGCGTCCTTGACTGCTTACCAGAAAAAAGTAACATCAGTGGAGATCCTGTCTCCACTTTTGTCAGTATAGACAGAAATAGATCATACCCAGTTTTAGCATGGAACAGAATCTATACCGCTATTTAGCATGCTAACCGCGGGCAGTGGCGGAACTACAAATTTTCTGCCCCCCCGCAAAATATAATTTTTTGTCCGTGTACTTTTAAGTGAATCTAAATTCGGAATAATTTTAATGAAGTTACTACATAATAATTGCGGGGTCTTGCGGTATTGTAGTTCCGCACCCCTTATCGTGGGTATAGGTTCTGTTCCATGCTAAAAGCGGGTATGATACCGCTCTGTCTATGCTGACAAGAGTGATAGAAGAATCCCGAGTCATATCCTCACTGGTAACACCAACTCTGTCGCACTCGAGGGACTATGTTTACGTCCACTGGATCGTCTCGTTGAACAAGGTATAATGTCATTGATTGTTGTACTCGGAGTACCTGTAAGCAATATAACACGTAGATTGACGCCAGTCAATTGATTTAGGAGAAGATGGCCAACCGATGAACATTGGAATGGCTTTCCAAACGATTTCGACGCGCTAGAATGCCGGAACAAGGACTGATTACGGGAAGATAAGCCGATCGTATAGTCGGTCATCCACGAGCTTACAGGGCCGTTGCTCGTGGCACATTTCGTGGACAGGTTCAGGTAGACAAGGTTAGGGTCGATAGTCATCGAAATCTCGTAAAACCAGAAGAGGCGAGTTATGCTGAGGGTAAGGTGGTCTCCGATTATAAAAACGTAGAAACAAGTTCGTAGCAATAATGAAATTGGAATAGAGCAGCAAGAGCCAATCGCCTTGATAGAGTCATCGTTTCTCCACCTTTTTTCTTTTCCATTCCTGGAAAGCCGGATTGGATCCTCTTCCCGTTAATCAGCCCTTTGATTCGTCTTCAAATGGTCACTTTGCTCGTGATAACCGTTCCGCGAACTTGCTCCTTGGTTTATTCCCAACTTTTTACGTGTGTGATCCGAGAAGTAGCGATGCCAAGATCAATTGGATATTAGAAGGTGAGAACAGGTCGATCTATTTCAGGCCTCGGAGTTAAGTGCTTGCGACGGCCGATTTTCGAAGGCTACGCCCCCGCGAGCCAGCTGCACTTAATCGCGAGCACTTAATTCCGAGGCCAGATCTAAAAAATTACAAGTTTCAGAGCAATTGGACTCTAATACTTTTTTGTTCAATATTCTATCGAATACAGAAAATAAATAATTCGATTTTTTGAAAAACCGAGAGTGACCTGCAGATGTCCTTCACGCGTACAGTTGTCAAGAAACTGCTACTACTAGAATCGCCAGATAAAGACTTGTGTCCCCACTCTATCTTCCCCTCCTACGACGCTATTCCCCACGCCGCGGCCCAAAAATTTTGTATTTGTTATCTTGTGATTCTACTAAAATAATCCCTAATTTAAATTAAATTAAAAGTACACAGACAAAAATACATACTTTTCGCGTTTATTGAATTGTTGATTTTTACTTTTAAATTTAATAATAAAAGAAAGAAATTAAAAATAATAAAAAACTATTTTAGAATTTCTACTGCAGAAGAGCGTCTGCATAATTTATCTCTTTCAGCAATAGATGTTGCAAATTTAAAATCTCAAGAAAAAAACATTACATTTCAAAAAATGAAATAACAATATCAATGTTTTTATATAATGTAATATAAGTTGTCCTTTTTATATAATACAAGTTTTTTTATGTAATATAACTTTTCTTTCTTTATACAATATAAATTGTTTTTATATGTAATATGTGTTTTCTATTTTTATATAATATAAATTGTTTTTTTTCTAATGGCCCAAAATTTCCAAACGATTTTTGATATTTCAAAACTATTTCTGTGTCCATGCGCTGGCCACGGTAAATCAATCAAATTATCGCGACACCTATTTGCGATTGTTCTTTTGCGTACAGTTTGCGACTGCACGCCACTTAGCCTTACACCGTTGTAAAAGTGTCTAAGTACACGAGCCGAGAGCGTAACGGCGCTGCGCGGCGCGTAGGGACAGGACGCCACGCGATAAATCAGCCGAATGCAAATCGGGATCGATAATGAACTCTGCCGGAGCAATTAACAATCGAGCGTTGGTGGGTGGAACACGCGTGACAAAAAGACCGGTGGACAGGGTCGACCGCGCGGCGCCCCGTTTAATCACAATTTGCGCGGGCCTGATTTTTACGAATGATTAATTACAGCGCGGAGGGTAGCGGATAGCCAATTAAATTGAACCGTCGCGTCTCGTCTGGTCGCGTCGCCTCGCGTCTCGTCGTTGCACGGTAAAGGTCGCGATTAGTTAACTGTTGTCGCCACCTAGAGGGTACTCGGTTGATTTATGCAGGAATAATCGACCGATACCGGCGTGTTCGTCGTGTGTACACATTCGTAAGAAAGATGGTGAAAGCGGACAGGAGCGGAGGAGCACACGGTGACGCGGTCACTTTGATGTTGATCGGCGAAATGACTCGACGCGCTGTAATTTGTCGGGCGTTAACTCGACGCTGGGATTTATTAATCGCCGCGATGTTCCGTTAATCGACCGTTAATTGCCACGGATTTGTCCGTCCGTCGCATACGGTGATCAATGGACAACGATCATCTCATCCAATTCCAGAGAGAAAGAGAGAAAGAGAGAGCGATCAGCTGGCTTTCGGCTTGTAGACTCCTCGGCGTTAACGAAGTTCCATGGGAATTCTGGAGTTACAGAAAATTAGCTCTACCCCGGCAGCAATTTATTAGGTGGAAGTGAAGCTCGTTTGTTCTTTCTTCGTCCGCTTTGCCGACCGACAGTATTTCACATGGTCGTTTCGACACCCTGCGAGCTTCGATCCTCATTATTCCGGGAACATTGGATCCTGTGAATGGATTCTTCTTTCGGTACCGCTTTCGACTGGTTTTCGGGAAATAGTGAGAAATTAGGCATCGCAGTAATCAAAGCGGGACTATCGTACTTCCAGCTGGTGTCTAACAAGGCAAGTTATCTCGGATCCGTAAATTCAAAAAATTATGAAACTTTGCGTATAAACATTGTAAGTTATGTCCAGTATGATACTCGCAGTAAAGGGGTGAAATCAGCCCTTGAAAAGTTTCAATATTTTCGTGAAATATCTCAAGAACAAGAAGTGATATTAAGAAGAAGTTCAAACGGAAATTGCATGGTATTTTTGTATCTATCAAACTGTGTAAAAAAAATTTTTTTAATTCTCAAAAAAATATATATTATAAAACATACCGAGGGTATGAAGAGACTCAAGATAATTTGACAAAAGTTGCTTCCACTAATTGGAACGCGTCGTTACCGCAATCGATAAATTTTTAATTTTCTACTCGAAGAGCAACGAGGAAATGCATTTCCGTTTTTTAGAGAGACACAATTTTCTGCGTGCCAGCAAGCGTCACGAAAAAAGAAGCGGGAACTCGTTTGAACCCGTTTCTCGTTAAGAAGCGTACTTTTTTTCCCGAGAGCAAGGAATCAACTTCAACGTAATTGAGTAACAGTTTTTAATATTTTTGTTGTAATATCTTAACAGTCAACGCATCCTGTATCCGCTTGAGTCCATCAAGATAAACCTAGCTCTATTTTCCGTTACACGGACATAAATGGTTAAATTACAGTAATACATTTATTTTTTAAATGCGAGAACATACTATAAAAGATCGCAATTCATCTCCTCGAAGTTCTCCTATATTTTAATATTGTTTTATGCTTTCAAATCACATTTTTATTACAATAAAAATTTTTTTTATTACAATTAAAATTATAAACCACAATTTATAACCTTGTTTTATTTTTATTGAAATTCATTTCGATGTATAGTATTCATTCACGCAAGTAATTGAATATTATCCCTCGAGATAGTTGAATATTAATTAGCATGTAAATCTGTGTTCGTAATATACAGGGAGTCCCAAAAATATTGTACTTCAAAGATTGGAAAGGGTGATTCTTCAGGTGACTTGAAATAACTTTGCGAAAATATTCTCCGCAGCTTTATCAAGGAGTTATTAACGAAAAAACGTAGACCAATCAGAGACGGGATTACTACCCCGAGACGGGATCCCTCCCTCACTCCATCTCTCACTTCGGTAAATTTTTGCTGGTTTAAATGTCGAAATATCCCAAGAGCAACAAATGATATTTTTTAAAGATTCAAACGAAAGTTGCATGGTATTATTGTGTCTACCGAACTGTATGAAAAAACTTTTCTAAACGCATTTTTTTATGAGAAATGCATTTAAAAAAATTTTGTAATAATAACATGCAACTTTTGTTTCAACTAGTTTTACGTATTGGTTGTTCTTGAGACATTTCACGAAAAAGAAATAATTAAAATTTTTTCAAGGGCTAATTTCAAAAGCAGCATGAAAAAAATTGTATTGTGCATAGCATGAAGCATCACTTAACAGTGGCGGAACTACAAATTTTCACCCCTCCCCCGCAAAATATAATTTTGAACTCCCTTTTTTCTTTCGATATTTTTATGAGATTGAGATTTTTAAATGTTTTTTAGGAAGGAGAATTGTAAAAATTCAGTGTATGTTTCATTTAATTTAAATCGAGCCCCGGCTAGTTACGGTCCTATCCCCCGCAGTTCGGGGTCTTACGGTATTGTAGTTCCGCCACAGTAACTTGCTATACTTGTGTACAAAGTTTCATCGTTTTTTGAATTACAGGTTCGTTAACTTCCCTTGGAAGGGCTGAACTGTAATTTTTGAGAGGAACTTCCCAAAAATAATTTCACTCTAAGCGGCACCGGTGTTTTTACGGTCTCGTTCTGTTTCCGCGCTCGCGGCTTTTTCGGCTCGCTGCGTGTACACATAAACGTGCAAAATGGAAACTCGAGACTGGCCCAGCTGTTCTCCGGGTGATTCCGCGTCGGCAGATGCGGCGTGGGCAATAATATGACGGCGGAACCGCCAGGAAAACCGCGGACAATGGACAGCCAACCGGTCGAATTGCCGGTCGTGTAAAACGGTCGTTAACCAGAGAGACAATGGCCAAAACGGAGCCACACGAACTACCGAAAACACTGCCAGAGCTAATTCACAAATGGACCAGAAAAACCTTCCGTTCGGCTCCCCCGCCTTACCTTGTCATTCTCGTTTCACGGATATCGGTTTTCCGCGGCGGATCTCTTCATCCGAGAAAGAAGGCCAATTGTTGCTCGCTCTTTGTCGATTGATTTTTTTCGGTTAGAGCTCCGATCCACTGTTCGAACGTCAGTGGGTGTTTAACAGACGAATGGGAAAATCGTCGTGTGGGCGGGTTGTCATTATTACACGACTCGATACTAACACGTATATGACAGGCATTCTTTCTCTGTTCTTTCTTAAATTTTACAAAATTAATCATGATTTCGTTTTTCGTTAAGGTTTGTGAATTATTTTCATTTATTTCAGAAATTTATTTAAGAAACAAATTACTATGATCAACATTAGTCACTTAGTGGAGTATCTGTTCTTTCTTAAATTTTACAAAATTAATCATGATTTCGTTTTTCGTTAAGGTTTGTGAATTATTTTCATTTATTTCAGAAATTTATTTGAGAAACAAATTACTATGATCAACATTAGTCACTTAGCGGAGTATATGTTCTTTCTTAAATTTGACAAAATTAATCATGATTTCGTTTTTGGTTAAGATTTATGAATTATTTTATTACACTACAAGATTTTGTTGATTTCACCGTTGAGATATGTAATGTAACACTGATAAGAAACAAATACATATTTTCTAATAATTTCCATATACTTAGTTTTGAAAAGATTATGTAATTGTTAGCGACGAAGATTGCACAATAAAATGAGATAAATAACGTCCATCGCAAATGTTAGAATCAAAAAAACATACTAAAAAAAATTTCTATTTATAAACATTAATGTTATACTCCAATATACGTTTTCTCAAGTGAAAAACATGAAGTATGTTAAAAAGAAAACACATGGATATTGTATATTCTCTCATGTTCCACACCTCTATGATTTTAATTGTTATAAAAATGAGATAAATAATATTCGTCGCAAATGTTACAGGTAAAAACTTAAGTACAAAAAAATACTGTCTATAAACATTAATATTGTACTATAATGTACTAGTTTTCGATTTACTCGAAGCAAGAGCCAATAGGTTGTGTATGAAAACATGAAATACGTTAAAAACAAAACAGATCAACAATAAAACGAAGGGAACGGAACACGTAGAAGAAATTAAAGCTTTTTCTATCTTATTCTTTCTCTCTGTTGCTCAGCTAGGCCTACACAAATGGGAAGATTTTTCCACGGAAAGATTCTAATCTATAATCGTATCTCCGTATGAAAAACTGAAAGAAGCGTTACACGAAACCTAACATCCACCTGGGAGAGACCCCGGCATGATTAATTGCACCACGGCGCGGGAAGATTTATCGCAATTAATTACCATTGGTACATTTGGCGTTTCATGAAATCATAGACTATTTGTCAAGCTTAGAGAGCCTGATCACCCCTTCCTCAATGCCGCAATTAAAATCGTACGTCATAAACTATAAGATTATGTCACCGGTACCCGAAGATTAATGAGTACGTATATTGATAAACGATACGGGAATCCAACATAGATAGTTGGAGGAAATTTCACGAAACCTTTGAAAAATTCAGGTCATAGATCTCTCTCTGGGCAGACACTCCGGAGAACCAACACGCCGCGCCGCGTCGGAGAGATTTATTCGCGAAAACACCGATCGACAGCGATATAACTGATAAGCGAAAAATTGAAATCGTACACAATTTTACTTCGAACCGACACAAATAAGTAGACAGCGAATATTTATGTAAAATAAAAGCTGCATCGTTTGCAAGAAGATGAAACCACGTAGAAATTTATTTCCTTCTTTCGTGACTAATCTGTGGATTTTAATTAAAAATTATTTTTAAGAGTGCTAATATACTGCCTACTTATTAAAATTATCATAGGAAGATACAAATTTTTACTTGGGCTCAGCATTTTGCAATTAATACAGAAAATTTCTGGGTAAACTTGTGCTTTCTCCTCTCTAATTTCAATGACCTTGAAATATGTTGTCAAGGTCACCACTCTCACAACTGTTTTTGCGAATTGTAACCTAAAGTCAACCGCTAAAAAACTTTACAGGGAGATGTTGTTCAAAATGGTAACATTGACAAGATATTTTAAGTAGGAATTGTTTAAAACATACATACTAAGTTAGTTTTATACATCGAAAATATTTATTTGATCCGACTTACGTGGCCCATTGTATCAAGTAGAATTAGTGTGTAATAGACAGACAGTGTCAATTATGTCTATCCATTAAAAAGTATTATTTTCAATTATAAAAAAATGCTGTATGTGTATTATCATAGAGCGTGCGCACGATTAACATTCAGCATTGTCTTTTTTGTTATTTACCACTTATGCCAAAATATTTTATAGAACCACCTATTTTCGATGGAACTCTGTATTGTTACAATAAATAAAAGATTTAAAAATTCTATGAATTATCAATCAATATACTGATTATTTCCTGCTAATCCTGAGCAAATAATAATTTAAGAAGTTCCATCGAAAATGAGAAATCTAAAATTTCTACTTCATTCGGATCGCAACGGTTCGTCGCGAAACGCCGGGAATGGTGGAACATATAGCAATTTCATTTCGATTATCGCGGTCAATATAGTACTTAACTCAATATCGGCTAGCTTCCTATTGTACAAGTACACGCGGCTGCACGATTATATGAAAAAAAAATTTTATTGCAGCATAAAGTGCATGGAAGTTGAACAGTATTACGTTAGCAATATCGATTCGCATAGTTTCACATACAGTTATGGGAAAATATAGGGTGTTCTTGAAGCCTCCACACATATGTAGACCTTTGTTAAACAGAGACAAGTAATGAATGGAATCAATCTTTATAAGCGAAAGATGTATTTAATGAAATGTATTAGATGTAATATAAATATCTCCAATCAACGTTTGTTAAATAGTGTCTTACTAAATATTTGTTTAAAAACTTTCGAAATTACAGTAACATTAATCAAAGCTTGAAACAATTTAGTATTTTAGTTTGTTTGCAGAGCTTCTTGTATAAATAATACCTCCACTCATAAAGATATTTTAATATAAACTGGAAGATACGAAGAGCAATAAATAATTTCGTGAAGATTTTATCCAATCAATTTGGTTCCCATTAACTTGCGCAAATTCTTACTAATCAGTAACTGTATTAATTAATTTTTATTTTTTATTTTATTTTCATTTTCGTAGATCAAACTCGTAGATATCATAAATTCTCTTAGAAAAAACGTACACTAATAAATTAAAAATATTTATACAGAAAAAGAAGAATAAACAAAAAAAATAAAAAATATTTATACAGCGTGTCCCAAAAATATACTTCCTTGGAAGGGACGATTCTTGACATCATTTATTTCGTTAACATTTTTGTTGTCATTTACTTTGTTAAGAAGTTATTAACGAAAAAGCGGACCAATGACATCGTGGCTAAAGTTGAGCAAAGAAGCATTGGCCGAGCCGAAATCAGTGCGCGGTAGCCACGCTTTGATTGGTCCGCGTTTTTCGTTAGTAACGCGTTAACGGAGCCGCGGAGAATATTTTCTCAAAGAAAAAAGGTATTTCAAATGACGTGTATGACAACTTCCGAAAACCAGGCTTTGTGATCTTATTTATTTCGTTAGAAAAAACATTGTGAAAATGATCTCTCATTTCTTCAACTTCCTAGACCGGTACCTTAGTATGCCAGGGCTCGGCGTTTTACGGAAGGCGTTTCTTTCGCAGGTTCGATTCCGCCGTAGGAGAAGAATCCCTTGTCAGTTGAGGACAAGCAACAGGTTATTCTTACCTGGCAGATCGGCGTTGTCCACGTGTACACGTGTACATCGGTCGAACGGTTTGCACGCGCACCGCGCATGATTAAGTCCTTCGATTATAATAGTCATTACGGTGGACAGCTACACCCATGAACATTTATAAATATGATTTGACGAGCGAGCAACACCGACGGCAAGGTGAGAGATCTTGCCGGGGGAGATGAAACGATGCGAAGTTAATTAGGACTCGGTGTCCAGTTATTAGCAGTCCACAGATCTTATGCATTTATAGTAGAGGCAATCGGGTAAAACACGAGAAAATCGAATGTTTATTAAATTTAAACATAGATCTCGCTTTCTTCTTTTGAAATAATCACACCGTTTATTCCGCTAATAGGATCAGGCTTAATTACTGTATTCATAATTCCCCGAGAAAAAATACGCTGCACGCTGCCACTTGACAACTCGAAGCACACTTAGGCTTTCATTATCTCATGTCATTAGTTTCTTCTTCGTTTTTTTTCTTTTTGCGAAATAAAATACTCACATTTGAATTGTAATTTTACTCACTGAGTACAACCGACATGTAACAGCAGCATACGTATATTTGTGACGACCACTGTTTTCCTTTTTGCGTGAAGAAAGCTTAATTAATTCGACGCATGTTTTTGTTTGCAATCGTTACGCATGACGTGGTATGCAGGAAACCAATGACTTTTCTTTCTTACAGATTTTTAACACTGTCGGAAATGTTAAAATACTAAAGAGTATAATTAACTTCCGAACGAGAGTAAATGATGGAAATTAATGTGTCGAGTACTATTCCATTTATATGACGGAATAAAATATTCGCTTGAACATCTACCTTACAGAATCTCAAATATTTTTCAACCATAATATACTTCGAACTTTTCGCCAGGAGTATACGCAGCAAGCTACTTTCATTTTGACACTATCGGTAAAACGAAAAGTATATTTTTCGAATAGGATTATTCTAATGTCTTTGCCCGTGTGACAATTATGTAATGTAGAAAAATTAAGTAAATGAAATTCAAAATTATTGGAAAATTCAAAAAATTGAAGTTGTCAATATATGATTTCTTCTGTATTAAAACCGTTAAGGGAAGAAATAACATTCAATTTGGTTTCTATTTCTTGCAATCGATGCAGACAATTTTTATTTTGCATAAAGATCCGCTGTCTAGTTATCACTCTTTATGAAGTTTCATATAAACATTTTATTAATTTTGTTTATTAATTTAATAACATTTTTTTAAATAATAAAATGGTTTCATCTTGATTTTTTAATTGTCACTATACATATATTTTTTACTTAATAATGTTATAGCAGACCTACTATACTAAATGTTAACGTTTTGTCGATCGTAAATTGTTTAATAAATATGGTATAAAGTTTACGGTGCTACGTTTCGATCAATTGCAACAATATAATAGCTATTTTTATGAAATCTAGGACGAAACACCACCAATATCCAAGTTCCACCAATAGAAAAACAATTTTTAGCAAAACGTGGCCAATGACGTTAGCAGATTCAAACCCGAATCGTTAACGTTTGAAGATTTCATAAAAATAGCTATTATATTGTTGTAATTGATCGAACCGTAGCGCTGTAAACTTTATACCATACCTACTATACTATGGCTTTATGTCTTGAAACAATGCTGAAATCTTTGTGAGCAGCTAATTCGACGATTGGGAGCACTGTGGGTGGTCAAGATCCTCGAGCGCCCCACTGTTGAAATCACTGTCATCTCCCGGTGGACGATCAGTACATATTGACTGTTGTTATCCTCACGGCTACCACGGGTCACGCATGACTCTGGCATAGCATACGGAGGGTTAAGTGAACATTTTAAAAATCATTTATGCTTGCATTGATTTTGATATCGTTTCTTCGAACCTGCTCTCTATCTGACATCCAGGTTTTACGACTCACAATATATCTCCACAGAAATTTTTTCCACCCCGTTTCTTCCGCTGATAAAGTTTATTTCAATTCCGTTCCGGCGGTGATAATCGGACCGTTTCATTGCATCCTTCTTATCGAGCCTTTATCAACTTTCTATCAGCTTAATTAAAATTTAGTAACTCCTAAATCACCCCCCATTTTCCTTATCTTATTCTTCAAGAGGAAACAAAAAGTTCTTCCATATTTTATTTGCTTCGATTTGCTTAATATTCTATTAGTGTTCTCTTTCGCACCCTGCAGACCATAATCTCAATTTTCAGACGTAGAGAACAGCAATGTATGGTAGTAAGAATTCATGTTCGATAGATATTTTTTTCCATATAAGTAATGCCGTATAATTTCACGAAATTACACGTATAATATTTCAAACGTTCAATGCGACGTACTATCAGGAAGAGGCGTCGCCAAAGGAATCTTTTAATCAATCATCTGTCCATGAAATTTACCCTCACGTCAGAGACCTTCGTGACCTTGACCGGCTTGCATCTGCACTCTTCAGTACAATGGAGGACATAAGTGTGTAACGGTACCGTTCATTTAAACACTCTAACGATATTACGAATTTCCGGCAATGGACAGTTTTTAACCTTTAAGCCGACCTTCAAAATGTACAGCGTCAATTATTCGGACCTCGATTATCCGAACCAGTGAATTAGAGATCTCGAAAATACAGTTTTCAATGTTCAAAAAAAAGAAACTAATGATTATTTTAACAAACAATGTTTGATAACATTAACTGTATGTAGACTACGGATCTTTATGCTGAATAAAAATTGTCTATGTCGATAGCAAGGAACAGAAACTAAATAGAATGTTATTTCTTCTCTTAATAACTTTAATAGATGAGAAATCAGATATTGTCATCAATTTTCAAAATTTTCCTACAATTTTGAATTCCATCTATTCAATTTTCCTACAATTTTGAATTCCATCTATTCAATTTTCCTATAAACGCATAAAGAATTGTGATTAATTTTCGTCGCAAATGCATAAAATCCGCATTCTTGAGTACAGATTAATAAATGATTTGTTCCATTGAAAGTACATTCTATTTTTAGACGTCCCAGGTCGTTCGAATAATTATGAGCGGCACTGTACTTACTTTCCTCGAATGGGAACGTCGCGTCGGGTCGCGTCGCGTCGGCTCGACGGCATCTCTCGGATCAATGAAAGCCGAATGAACGGAATACGGAAGAATGTTAATCGTTAACGATGCAAATGAAACGGGCTGGCACGGCGTCTGTGAAAGGGGGGTATCTGTGGAGCATCGGATGTCGGCTGGAAATTTTTATAGGATAATAGAGAACCAACAGTCCTGACGAGGACGCGTTTCTGCTGTGTTCTTTGAATTTTTCCCCGTCTCCTTCCCCTCCCGGCTCGGATATCGCGTCATTATCACCGCGGAACTCTACCGTTTGTAATGTAGATGAGACGTTATCACCGAGCCAACAACGACATAGATAAAATTCGATGTCAATGAACGCTCCTTTCTAACCGTGTTCCGCGTTAGACGTTTTTATCCTAATTGGCTGCGAGTCGCCGTGGGTACACCGCGGTTACACCGCACACCATCGGCCAACCAACAACAAATCCTACCTGCGACTCGTTAACGACGGTTGCGATCATTTTCGAGCGACGCGATGGGGCTCCTTATCTCATCGATACGGCTGGGATGTATTAGCGAGGCTAATTGCTTTCCCTTCCCTCCGAATGTGTTAATTAAATGAATTTCCGTTAACGAGGTGACGATCCGGTGGGTTCTCAAACCGGACATTGGACTTGTCTTTTCGAGCTATCCGTTCGTAAGTAATTTGTTAATGTTGCTAGAAAGATTAGCTTCGTAGATTAACTTCATTTTTTGCCATTTTTAGTATTTATCTTTATTTTATTTTTTATCACAGATAAGTGTGATTATATAAAAATTATTTGCAGTGAACGATTTTATAATAGGTTGTAATTCTTCCCTTTCTTAACGAATCAGAAAATATTGTACAATCATTAGGAAATTTTTGCCAGAAAAAAAAAGTTTATATAATTGTTTCCGTACTTATTATAATTTTTTGGTTACTGACTATATTATTTATAGTTATTAAGTTGTATACACAGCTGTATCAATCAGCACAAATGATTAATTACATCTTAGTCACTATATTTTGTATTTCATAAAGGAGTTATTAATAATTGATTGAAACCTTAAACAAGAAATAATGTTTAAAAAACAATTTGGTAAACGTTTGAATATATCATCATACGAAATTTCGGAAATAACATGACAATATTCAGTATGGCCAGAAATAAGTTTGCATTAGATTTCAACTATTCTCTTTTTAGAGGAAGAAAGATGAATTATTTAAATAGTCTGATTTAATGTCGAATAATGAACATAAGTAAAATATTCCTTATAACTAGACAGCGGATCTTTATGCAAAATAAAAATTATCTGCATCGATTGCAAGAAATAGAAACCAAATTGAATGTTATTTCTTCCCTTAACGGTTTTAATACAGAAGAAATCATATATTGACCACTTCAATTTTTTTAATTTTGCAATAATTTTGAATTTCATTTATTTAATTTTTCTATAAATGCATAAAGATCCGCTGTCTACTTATAATATATGAATATAATTATTCTATAAGTATTACTTGTATCCAACTGTAGTATTGCATAAAAATAAAGCTCAGATTACCATTTAGAAACCTTTCCGGCAATCCAGTATTTCACTTTTCCTATAGTATATGTAAACACAGACTATAGGCTATAGAGAAATCATATTGTCAGCAGATGTATAGGTCCCCGATTTTTTCATTAGGGTCGATATGCAAAATGCCGTGCGAAGAGAAGAAAAAGTCGAGAGCCGATCATAATACTTCGTGTTCGCACGAAGGGACACGGTATTTAACGTTTCTGCAGAGAGACGGCGGCGACTCGACAGTGAGCCTCTTGCAAAACGTGCAAGAAAAACGAATCGTATGAAATGTCTCTCAGTATAAAATGACCGGAATACGTAATATTAGTACATACACGCTTTTCAGTTAATGATATCCGGCGACACGGTCTACACCCTACAATGTATCACATAGTACTACTAATACAATAACCGTGATACATTTTAATGTGCAATTACCGCGTTAATGCGTTTACTTACATCGACGTATTAATGCGTTGCACAATAATTATCCTTTGCGTGGCGATGTTCTATCAAACGGAACACGCCATATATACCCGCAAAAAGTTGACGTACACATCACTCTCGTTTTAATGGTCCGTGATTTTCTGTGTGACGCAAAAACGTAAACGGAGGAAATTGTAGTCACCGAGGATCAATTGTAAGAAACCCCAATGCGAAGTGACAGGTACGGTTGAAATGATCACTGTTAATAGATAGTATAGCATAGATGGTAAGATCATTTGTCTATCAAAATCTATAAAAATTTATCGAAATTTAATATTTATATTTTGCAGTCCAACGTTCCGTCTTTATTTAATTCTGTTTTATAACATATTATAGTAAGTTGGCACGTAGTCATCCTTCAAATGTAATTCTAATATTATTCGTCAATTTTATCACATTTATACAAGATGGAATAAACAAAAAAACTATGAAAAAATAACCGCACAAAAGAAATTTTTCTGCTATGCTATTCCTCCTTCAATATCATTTGTATTATGCTGGAAATACTTTCTGTGTCATTATTAGACTGCGGATCTTTATGCATTTATGGCACCTGAATATTAAAAAAAAATGTTGGAACATAAAATTCGATAGAATTTGGCACGATTTTTATTTATTTCAGATCTAGAAAGACTGAAAATATGATTTTATTTAATTCGACTTTCTTGGAATTTGCCTACAAAAATTGAAAATTGCATAAATATCCGCTGTCTAGTCATTACAAATAAAGCAGATATTTAAGTGGCCCCATTTAGTTGAGACACCCTGTATAATGAAAAGAGAGTAAAAAGTAGTATTTATTGAAAAGAAAATATAGCGATCAAGCGTATGTTTTACTGGTGCACATTTATTGTACTAGTTAAAACGTAAGAGAGATAGAATATTTTAACAAAATCATTAAATTATTATACAAGTTTTCAAGATGAATTCTAATAGCATACATATAGAACTACTGCATTTACGTATTAATACAAAAATACAACCTGGAGATCACTGAAGTGTGTTAAAAATTAATATGGAGCTATAGTTTCTCGACTCGTATTATATTTACGCAGAGAACTTAGTATTTTTTATACGTCAAGTTCGTTATTTATCGTGCACTTGGTTTTCCCGAATTATTCCGTCAAATGTTACTATTTAATAGCATGTTTGCAATATATTTAACGACATTTCGGTCTTATGTTAGACCATTTTCAAGAAAAATAATTGCGTCTGTGAAGTAATAACGTTTTCTTTTAATATATATTGAAGACATTAATACAGATTTTAACATTTTACGATCGATCAAAATTGAATATTTATTCCGCCAAAGTTCCGAAACCTGAAACATACAAGTGGCGCTATAGTTGTGCAAAGGATTGTACATCTTTGGAGCAGCGTCGCAAGAAGAGGAGAGGGGGGCATGAAGCGGCCCTCTCCCTGCCAGTCGCGGATTAGTCACGTGACATTGTTCCAGATGTACGACAGAGACGGAACGCGTCACGTGACCGGGTCGCGTCGTAGAAGGGGAAGGAAGGTAGAGTGGAGACGCGAGTCTTAATCTGGCGACTGTGCTTTGGACCAATTGAATTTCGAAAATGACTGAAACCTAAGGATAATTTATAATACTGTGCAAATCGACAGTGGGCGTTCGAGCGTGGCGAGTTTAAAGCGTGCAATTTGTTTTTCGCGTCGCGCTGATGAAAACAAGAGAAGAGGAAACGAGCGAAAGAAAGAACAAAGTGGAGGCAGAATTTTCCCCGGGACCGATAAAAGACTCGTTCGGCGCGACGCGACGCGACGCGAAAAAAGGAAGCCCGCGAAAACCAGAATGGACGCGTCTGGATCGCGTGTCCCAGTCTGCGCGAGTCCTCGAAATAAAGGGGGACACTCGTGGGCCGGTATCAAACTGGTTTCACTTTCTTCTGAGTCCGTGTGAACTACGCGGTCAGATGATATCGGGCCGATGTACCTGTTTATCGGAGATCCGTATCTCCCGGCCATTGAAGAGGAACCCGAGCCGGGGACTCGAGAGCGGGTCGACGAGCGCCGCTATGCAGCGTCACGTCGAATATCCGTCGCCCCATTAAACGCCACCAGATATCCGAACGATGCTCGCCGCTGGACTTATCACCGGGCGTGTATTAAAAATATGTAATTAACCGGCCGTCGGGAGGTCGTTTATTACCGAGATTGAGCTGTTCCCAACCCTTCCCGGTCGACCCCACCCCCGCTGGGGTCCACACTAAATAAACGACCGGCACGCTGCCCGGATATCCCCACGGTGCACAGTGTGACACTCTAGACTTTTAGAGTTTCGAGGGACTGAATTACCAAACGAATACTAATATTGTTTAGTTTTGCGGCTTTTTAAATGTTAACTTATACCACTAAACTTTTAGCTCATCAAAATTACAACGCTCTATTTTTTTTATTTCAACGTGTGTTTGGATAAAACAATTTATCGGATCATTTCCCATGCGAGCAACTTTATAATTTCAATAGTTACAAAATGGAAAATATAAAACCCGTCGTTTGACCGACGGTGGCAGGTTTAGCGTTAAAAACTTTTCCAATGCCGTTGTCGACAAGTTACAAAATTACTATAGATCTCTAATTTTCCTATTTATCCGCAAGAGCATAAACAAGTTTTAAAACAAATTGGGAGTGAGTAATCGAGTACCCGAGTATTGAGAATTTACCCTTGTAAGTATCCATATGAAATGTCCGATGTTAGAATGCAAACATTATGAACCATTTTAATCAAGAAATACTATACAGAGGGGCAAATGCGGTGATAAGGAAACGAATTTTCTCAAGGTCATTTTTTTCAAGGGTAGTCATTTTTTTTAGCATAATATTATTGTTTGTATCAAGACGAGACCTAGTATACTACGACCTTGACACGACCTTAATAGTAAGGTCTTAACAGTAAGGCAGGCTTAAGTTATAGATATTGATCTCCTAAGACCTTACTATTAAGGTCATGTTAAGGTCATAGTATACTAGACCGTTGAACTCATCTTGAAACAAGCAATACCATTCTGTACTAAAAAAAAAGGCCGCGGAGAACATTTTCGCAAAGGAACAAGTTACTTCAAATGACATCAGGAATCATTCCATTCAAAGAAGCACAACATTTTTGGGACACCCTGTATAACAACTTCACAATGATCCTTCATAGAAATAGCACTCAGGAAATGAAATAACGATTTGCGAATACTTAATTAATAAACTGCGGAGCTTTGTGCAAAATTGTCTGCGCGGATTGCAAGAAATTGAAACTAAATAGAATGTTATTCATATTCCCTTAATAATTTCAATAGATGAGCGATCATATATTAACATCTCCAATTTTCAAAATTTTCCCACAATTTTTAATTTTATCTACTCAATTTTACTTAAAGATCCGCAGTCTGTTAATTAATTAAGTGTCCTTTTGTCAACCTACGAACAATCCCCAAGCCAAAATGGTTGTCTCTCTCTCTCTCTCTCTCTCTCTCTCTCTCTCTCTCTCTCTCTGTTTCTCTCTGTGTCTCTCTCGATTTCAATGATTTCCTGATTCATACGCGCTTCGTGCACGATGCAAAGTGATTTTAGAATATGTTAGACGAACAATCGTCCCTCCGAGTCTTCTCACAGCCGCTTTAAAGAAACCATTGAGCCTCTTCTCCCAAGAAGTTGTGCGGCGCGTGTTTTTTGTTCTGCATTGTCGCGGAGCGGCGTTTTCCTCGTGTTCCTGGAATCCCGTTGCATTCGTGTGCAAATCAGCCGTACGTGCGTTTTCGAGCACCCTTCAGCTCCGATTTTCCACCGTCTCTTCCGTATCGTTTTCAATGGCGTCGAGGAAAAAGCGGCGAACCGCCGCCATATCTAATCCGGCAGATTTTACAGAATTGTCACGGGTGGCTAACGTGCTCGGTGTCGTAATCATTTTCATGTGCGCGCGCTTTTACGCGGTCACGCTTGATATTGAAATACAGCGAGGGTCGTTCCTTGCGGCGAGATAGTCACAACGCGGCGTGAAAAGTGCTCCTCGACTCTAACGGAGGAAATGACACTAAGGACGCATTGATGGTTGAGGCATTGGACTCCCGTTTCTATGGATAACGCGTGGAAATAGTCATTTCTAGCTTTAACAAAGTTTACTTTTGACGGAGGAACGCAAGATGATTACCATGCGCGCAAAGAATTCATACAATATTCGTTTTGTGGTACATACATGTTCCTCTTGTAGGCAAGTTTCACATTTTTGTTAATTATGCACAGCTTGGAATGACGAGTTGAAGATAATTTATCAATAATCGAGTTTCCTATTTTAGAAAGAAATTAAAAAGTGGACCAGACGACTTGAGTTTTGCAAGAACTTAAAGGGATTAGTTTACAACGTTGCTTGTGACCTTGAATAATCTTGAGTAATTATAATCACTGCATTTCCAATCAATAGGACTATCATCACTGGTGTTTAAAAGGAGTTGGTTTCGTTAAAAAAAAATGTGATCTCCAGATATTTAAAACAAAAATAACATAAAACCAAACATTTTCATTGCATCAACAAATATATTTGTTGTTCCTAAAGACTTGTTGTTTTAAAAAATAATGATTTAAAAATAAACTTATTAAAAAATCGTAATATTGAAATTTTGTGAACTATCACTCCAATAATTATATTATTAATTATTTCTATGCCTTCATTAAAAACTCTTTACCGAATGAATTATAAAACCCTACCTATTTTACTATTAAATCAATTGGTCATCAATGGTATTGAAGATATGAATATCCTGAATTTTCTAATATTATATTTGATTACTACATAATTAAATCTATTGAAAATTTAAATCAATTTCGATTATTAGATGTTGACAATCGAATAATTATGGTTGTTGTGAAGTGAAAATATCATTGGGATGTGTTTAATGGTCCAAAAAATTATAACAAAACGTCACTGAATTCTTCGATCCGGACCACTGTGCGGCGCCAAAGTTAAATCGCCCGCGAACTCCGGTTTCGCTGCTGCTTCATCCCTTACGTAAGGCGGACGAAGTTAGTAAAAGTGACACAACGGGCTGCGCGGCCGCTGCCAGACACTCTCACCGCTCATCTGTTCGCACAATTCACGGGGATGCTCTGTCCCACGTCTATGACAAACGTCTAGCGGGGATAGTAATGGTCCTAGAGAGTGGTGGCCGAAAATAGTTGGCTACTAAATATACGCCGTGCATCGCTCGCTGCCGAGTCGAAAGACAAATGGGGGCTCGCCCGCTGTACCTGAACGTGCAAACCTCGCTTCGCAAAAGTTCATTGCTTTCTGCCGGCGAATTCCGGGTCGTGCGTCTTCCCTTCTCGCTTCTCCAAATTCGCAATCGCATGCTAGACCAACCGTGATCAACGGGTGCGCGGCGGGCAACCACGCGCGTCTGATCAATGAACTGCGAATCTTTCAGCATTCCAAATATGCGAACTGCCTACTTTGCCCTTCTTTAAAAGTCAGTATACAAGTATTGTTAACAAATTTGTGAAATTAGATAAATTAAGCAAATTAGACAAATTTGATATATCTATTAGACAAAATTAGATGAATATAAAGAAATTAATTTCAATAAGAAATTTAAGAAATTAAAAAGATTTAATCTCAATTTCAATAAGAAATTTAAGAAATTAAAAAGATTTAATCTCAATTTCAATAAGAAATTTAAAAAATTAAAGAAATTTGATATATTAGAGAAATTAGATAAATTATATATATTAGAAAAATTAGAATGCAACAGTATTCTATTAGTTTCATTCAGGCTTGGGCATTATCGAAATAAATTATTTGGAAAATAATCGTTAAGACCTACTTGGTGACATGTTATTATTATTCTTTATTTACTGCTTTAAATTAAATAAAATTCATGTTGCACGTACATGGACAGCCAAATAATTTTCAAAACATTATTTCATTATTTGCATTTTAAATGAAATTTACATAAATCTTCCTTCAAAATTCTTTACAAGAACTTCTCCTTTGATATATTCCCCCACAGCATTGCAAAAACTTCTCTAAGTGTGATTTCTTTTCCTTGTTGGGAGTTTCGTTAAAGTAAAAAGTGAAGAAAACATCTGTAGTTCAACAATGCAATCGCAGGAAGAAAGGTAAAATTGCAGTTCTTAATAACAGTTCCTTATGCGCTTCATAATTGTAGCTCCTTATGGAGCACCAAATGCATTAGAGTATTCTCATGAATTAATTATGTATCATAGTTCTTTTTCATAGTGAATCTGTGTCTAGCGTCTGGAAAATTTCAATTATCTTGTGAATAAAATTATTTATAATAACACGTTTCATTTATTAACATTCGGACAGTTTGATTTATCAATCGATCGATTAAAAAAATTATGTATATAATTGAATGTATTTAATGTTTTAGTTGACTAAATTATGCAAATAAAAAGATATATATTATTTTAAAAAAGTAAATATGCAGTTATATTTATTTATGTAATAAACATAAAGTAATATGAATTGTAAATAATAAAAGCCTGACAGTTAATGAGACAAATTGAGTCCAATTATTTGCAATGTTACAGTTCATTTGACTTGCACTTATAAATATGTATAACTAAAATCAAGTTGATAACTGCTACTAAAATTATTATTCAATGACTAACAACTTTTAATAGCTGTATGACTAGTTGCTGATCCTTAGCTATGGACAGTATATGGAACGGTATCAACGACAATCTAATGTCTTTTGTAATTAGCATAGTGATTAATATTCAGTGATTTACAATTCCATTTAGTGATGTGATTAATAATACTACGGTCTTCGGTAATTAGGTGCTCATTAATAGTTGTCAGTTGTGGACAGTGCGTGTAATTATCGCTGAAATGAATGTTCAATGATTTTGAGTTTCAGTGAAGTTCCTGTAAAGGAACGTTGTTTTACACAAGAGAAATATTTTAATACAGATGTTATTGTTTTCACCGACTGACAATGTACAGTTGTCACCGAATTTGAATCGTGCCTTTTAGGAAAACCATCGAGGAATGTCGTTGCAGCTTTTTCAAGAGAGCTTATCATTCGTATATTTTTAAAGATTGGACCTCTGCCATATGTGCCGCGCATCGCGTGCGCAAAGCTGGAGCAACTCTGCTGTAAATGTGCCTCGTTTATCGCGGTGATTTTCGCGCGAACTAGTTTTTATCGTACCGTCACCTTTTTGCCGAATGTCAACGCATTCCGTTGACGGGCCGCTCGTCACTGCACGAAGAATTTAATTTATTCCTGGCATGTATAAACGCGTCAATGTACCGATTATACGCGCGGAACACGGTGCAGGCTCGCGTGACTTGCGAAACGTGACCATGTCACCGGGGACAGGTGCGAAAATTCGATTCACGAATTCGCCGATGACGCCGGCACCATCCACCATGTCATCGCAATCTTTCGGACCCATCGTTCCCGAATTAGCTATGCGAATCCTCGGCGACTCGGTTTATGTAGTCCCGCTCTTAAAGAGGAACAACTCGCGACTCGTTTTTCTTTTGCCGACGAACATTGCGTCCTTATCTCCGGAAATATTCTCATTACGCTTTAATATTTAACGGAATATTTAAACAACGGGATTGCATATCCAGATTCTTTAAATTTTTGTATGTTTATTACTTATTTTTTATTACTTAGTTATAATTATAAAATTTTTACTAACAGAATATTTAGTTTGACGTTAAAACATTAATGTAATGTGATTTAATTTTATTTTTAATTAGTGAATGAGGGAAACGATTTTCTTCGATTCTTCATTAGCGTAATATATAGTTTATCTTGTATAGTGCATAATTATGACGACGATAATAGTAAGAATAATGCTTTCATTATCTTCCCTAAGTTTATAACTTAAGAAAAATATTTGAAATTTTAAAAATATACAGGCATGCGTATGTGCAGAAAATACTAACCCATAAAAAAACAATAACGTGTAAATACAGAATTAATAATCACATTAATAATGTAAATAAAATCAGAGAAACGAGGTTCGATATAAACTACTGTTCAAAATCTATAAAAGCCATATTTTTTAAGTGTAATATTGCATTATGCAATAAAATCAAATTATGCAATTTGCACATGGATGATATTTAAATATATGGTGAATACTGGACTATCTTGCCTTTCGAATACTTTCATTATTCATTCTAAAGGAGGCCAATGGATTGGCAGCGTAATCTGGAAAGTGCTGCATCTATGTATATGTATATATGTATAAAAAAAATGATAATTCAGAATGTAATTTTCTTTTCTATTTTTAGCTGAGGAAATTAATATTTAGAAGGTGAATACTATTTGTCCGTTTTAGTATTATTTCATAGTTCACTGCTTGTTATTTCGAAGTGTGTTAACATTTCTAGATAATTAAACAAGTATTGATTTATCTTTAGATAGTATTTATTTAATTCATTATTCAATATAAACATGTAATGTAAAATGAATTAATCAGGACTTTCATTTGAAAAATACTCATAGTCTATAATACTTTCATATTGCAAATTCCGATAATTTATATGCCACCGATTTAATCTATATTGCACTAAACATTTTCGAACTAAATCAATTTTCTAAATAAATATAAGTCGATAGATTGTATTACTTTATTAAATATGGTTTATTTAACAGAATATATGCCATTGCTTGCAATATTTTTTTTATCATTCTGGTAATAGTTGCATCATACAATTAAAAACTATGCCCAATTTTCAAAAAGTACAAGTTTGAATTGACACAGTAGCAAATACACCATAAATGTTTAGCGTTTTGAGTATCCGCAATATTTGTTCTCCTATCTCCTAAATTGTTTATTATTCCTTCAAAATAATGACGATTATACCGTCCGTGAAGTAGTCATCAAAACTTTTTCATCCACCTATTATATATAATAATACATTATTATAATATTATACTTACGAAAATGAATAAATTTCCTATAATTGTGACATGTTTACCCTGACAGCAAACCGCAAACAATTTCACGCTAAAATTTCTACATTTAACTTCAAATTTTGACGAGACTGAAGGAAGTTGACCAGGTTGATCGAAGTGCCCGAAACTGGATATGTAAATTTCTGTTCCTGTGTGTCGTGTCAAAACTTAATGTTCCTCCGATGTTACAAACTACTCTATCATGTTGACGACGGCCTTATTCGCTCGCAGAGCACGGGAACGTGTACACTGGGCCAGATTAAACTGTGTAACTGCTACTCGGCAAAATAATATCGACGATCTGAACATTTTCAAACTTGAATTTTTAAATATTTCATGTTCGGAACGTCAGAAACCGTGTTTTTGTCGCAGCAGAATACGTAAAAATGAAGAGTTCCGAAATGCCAGAATAATTGCCGAAATGCCACAAATATTGTACTTCATCACATAATAATGTTTTGTAGTTATATTTTCAAGTGCTTGCAATTTTTGCAATTTTCAATTATTTATGGCTGGTAGAAACCTTAATCGATTTCAATGAAACTTTGTACTGATCGTTCATCAAGAGATGGCAGTGAGTTTGACAGTCGAGCACAGAGAGATCTGCGGGCGCCACTCTTACGCTTAGGTTCTGGCGGGAAACGATTCGGCCAATAGCGGAAGACCTGCGGCGCGGAGTAGGGGTATCACGTGGTACCTACAAGTTTCTTACTGCCATCCCCTGATGGACGGTCAGTATAACAACTAGACAACGGATTTTATGCATTTAGGACAGAAATGAGTAGGTGTAATTCAGTGATAGTAAAAACTTTATTAAAGATATCAAAAAAATCAATATTAAAGATATTAAGAAAAAAAAATTAATTTCTATTTCACTCCAATTTGTAGCAATTTATGTGGACAATTTTTATTTTATATAAAGATCCGCTGTCTAATAATGACTTACATAAATTTGCAAAAAGCATGTTTTAAATTTTAGTTATAGACACAGATAAGAAACTTAAAAATCTTGGCGTTTACTTTTTTTCATCGCAGTTTCGAACAATAGTAATTTCTAAATAATTGTTTTATACGTCACTTAGTAAACAAATCCTTGCAAAATCTCAAAAAAATTTAGTCGCTTCTAAAGGGTGTTCGAATATCTTCCTCTATCAAAGAACCTCTAACAAAGAGCCTCTAGCAACCGTACCGCACAAGAAATTCTCCAAAATTTGTCTTCCTCAAAACCACATCACTGCGATCTAATAAACGATGTCTTAAAGAATCGTTCAACCCTCAACGAGACAGTTAGTCCTCCATTTACACCGACTTCAGCGCAATAAAGACGTACAAAGCACCATTGTTCCGCCGAAGTAACCCAGAGTGCTCGCATCGCATTGAAAGTGAAACTCGAAGGCAGAAACGTGTACCTCGGTGCACCGATTGTAGTCGCGGTCGGCGTCGGGTCGATTTGAAATTTGATTTCCTGATTTGTATAACGAGATGTCGAGCGGGTGACACGCAAAAGCGGAACGCTAATTGGATTACGCTGTTTAACCAGGCTGCATTTTGTTAGAAGACGCCTGTTAGACTTTCAAATGTTTTCGGGGGTGAGTAGGGCGGCCCGGGTCCGGGCCCGGGCCGGTTCGGTCGAGTGGTGGTTTCTATTGTTTCGGGGGCCCGGCGAAGTTGGCATGGAACATAAGTCGGCGGCGTCCGCCGTCTCGACGTCCGTGCTTCATGAATTCGTGCGGTGCAGCCATACATTATTCATAGCGCCATGAATTATCGATTCCTCGGGGACCCGCGAGCGCGGGGCCCGCTCTTCGCGTTCCCCGCCGCTCGCTCGTGGCATCGACGTCGGGGCCCCGATCGTGTGACGTGACATTTGTTAGGCTCACCTAGATCCTCACCTGAAGAAACCACTGCGGCTATTCCGGCCTGGCCATTGTTCGTCTCGGGGAACTTCTTCCGGCGCGGCGCACCCTTCCTACACCGGAATTTCTGATCCCCAGGGGCGAGAACACGCGGGCCACGTTCCGTCGTGCCGCGCCGGTTCATTAAGCGGTGCCATTGAAGTGTAGGCTACCCTCCCGTTTTGAATGCAGCTCTCGGGACCATTCACTCGCCGTATACAACTCGAACGAATCATTCCTAAGTGTTTAAACTGGCCGAGGTGCCGCCGCGCGCGCGCTCCGATGTCACCCGATTGTTGTCTGGTCGTTCGGTAATGTCGTTAACCCCTTGCCTTATGACTAGACAGCAGATTTTATGCATTTATCACAAAAATGCTTAGATACCACAGAGACGTCTTAAAGACGTCTTAACGATGTCCGAACGACTCTCGAACGACTCCCGAACACCTTTTGTTAGGAAACGGTACGTCTTATTTCAGACGTCTTTAACCCTTCGATGACCAACGAGGTCCCTCTGCCGTTTTCAATGTTGCGTCATTTCAATACGGTTCATCCGAACAGCCGTAGCCTCTGTGACTTCTATAAATGGAGTGTCTAAAAGGGATTACAATCGGTTTCGGTACGATTCCGTAAATTTTTTCATCATAATCTCGGGTTGAAGTCACTTATGGCATCCATGACCGACAAGGTCCGCAGGGACCTTGTGGGGATTACTATGTAATTTGTTCTTGTTTTTTGGTTGTGTAGGTATTTTCATGTAATTTGTTCGTGTTTTATGGCTATGTGTAAGGAAGGGATGAAGAAAATATATTCAGACGCGTTGCGTTTATTTTTTATGACACCCTTCCGCGATTGCCTCTTTCCGTACATCTGTACCTTCCTCTCCTTCCTTTCGTCTCCTACTTGACTTCTCTTTAGTCTCCTCTCCTATTTTCTCCAATTTATCTGACGAAATATATATCGACACACATTCTGCAACGCTACAACAAGCGTAATGGAGAGACCCAGCTCTGTGTATAATGTAAAAAGAACCTCTAATAAATTAATCAAATCGAAATATCAATTAAACTCAATATATTGTAAAATAGACAAAACCCAAAAAGTTTTTTATCTGTTTTACATCGCATCGATCTCTTGATCATTAACATCAATGTGAAGTATTTATCCATGTTTAGTTTTCTTCAGAAATTTAAGTATAGTTTAATAATTTGATACATCACATTCAAAATCTTCAGCATGAGTCTGTGTCAATATTATAACTTAAGGAGATTCAATTTGTCATGTTGATCGTTCTTTATATTTTACCATTTCAAGTAGATGTAGCATTTAACCCTTTACGCTGGAATGACGTGTCACGCATGGCGAAAGGTTCTGTCTCAGAGTTGGAAATGACGTGCCACACACGTCGAAAATTTATTATCCCGTATAATAAAAATTTCGTATGCAATACAGTAGGTGTAACATAAACATAATAGAAATGCCTGGATAAGTATATCCTGAGAATAATTTCACACTAAAATTATTGTATCAGAGCTCAACACAGAAATTGTCAAAATTGTGTAAATTGGTGACAGAACTGAATCTTCTCACTTTTTATGAAATACTTTATCCTTCGCAAGATATATGTATGTCAAGTTTTGCAAAGTAATGAATTACTCCTTGACACACATAAAATTTCATTGTTGACGTAATGAATTAATACCAAATAACCTCTATACCAGGGAATATTTAAAAATCATGACAGCGATTTAAAAAAAAAAAACATGTTTTATGTCGCGTCATTAAGAATTTGTGTACTCCAGAGACGGTATTATTAAATCACATTGGTAATTGCACGCGATTGAACCTCGACAGTTATTATAATTACTCGCAATTAGATGTTGTAATTATGTTTGGGGAAAAAAAGGACGCTGGCCAGCTGCGTGTTTATCACACCCGCCATCGCATCACGGGTTTAACCGCTCGAAGAACCGTGGTTGCAATATCCCTGTCATGTTTTTGCAACTTAATTACGTTCAATAGTAGATGTTACACATTGTAATTATCAGCGACAGTTCGCCAGTGCAAGGCAAATTACAACGTAACGAGTTCATTACTAAATCGGCTCTCTTATTATCCGAGCCAGCGGTGTGTTTCCTTCACACCACAAAAAAGAAATACAAAGTCTCCGCGTAAGCTTGAAAACCAAGATCACGTAATACATCTGACCCCCGTATAGCATCATGATTTTACAGCACAATTCCGATGTGTAAATGACAGTAATTGAGGTTAAGCAAAAACTAATGAATCGTCAAACATGCAGGGTTTATGTCGACAATATAACGCAGTTTAAACGTCTTAACATTAAATCCTACAAGGAGAGAGGACAGTTTAATAATTATTTCAATAAAATCGATAATCGAATATAGTAATCGTGAGTAATTATAATAATCATGTAACAATAATAGGTTTTCATCGTGCACAGTGCTCTCATAACTTATCTTACTACTTTTTACAGATGTTTGAGTTTACTATAGTTACTGAAATACTGTCACGTGACGATTTTTCGAATAACCTCCACTATTTATATTAATATTTATCATTAGATATTTGGCAGCATACAAACGTAACACGACTATACGTTTGAAAAATTTTTAACTTGAAATTCAGCAAAATTTTACTAAAAATATTTTTAATTACTATTATTCTTTACATTTTTGTAAACTTGTCGAAGTACTATCTCCTCTTAAATTTCAAAGATCTTCGAATATATTGTCAAGATCACCATGAATTACAAAAATCACCTTGAATTTCAGTCGAAAGGTAAACAATATTTTTTATTGTATTCTATTATATCCATCACAAGGATGTGAAGTGCAAAAGGATCTATCGATCAAAGTTTTTTCATTATATTGATAATATCATTCATTATAATATTGATAAAGTCGTTCAAAATTATTTTTTGCGCGTGAAATTAAAAATATAATGCAAATAAAATCAGTTTGATAATAAAAAAACTTTATCATAATTTTTTAAGAGAACGGTTGAGTTTTGACCCGCGGTTCTTGTACTTTTTATCCGTGTGACGAGTAGAATGAAACACACACACAAAAAAATCGTTGACCTTTTGACCATGAAATTAATTTTCACTGTACGATAGTCGTGAGATATGTACAATTCCATTACACCCCATACAAATTAATTGGAGGCTGTTAATCAGTTTCAGTCGATCTCTTAATTCGCGATCGGGGGTTCCACCCAGCTGATTCTCAAAGTATGCAAGCGCCACCGTGAACAAATCGATAATCGACTTTCTGGCAAAGTCGACAATCTCACGAATCACGTTGTAATCTGTTCTCACAATGCCGATTGCAGCGTTCGGCTCGCTCGTTTAGCGAGTGTTTACGTTACGGAACGAAGAAGCCGAGGACATTCGCATCCGAAGGTGAATCACACGCATTAAGATTCCTGGCCTAACCAGTCCGGACAGTCTACGGGAGATAAATAAGACAGTGTCGATAGCGGACACAGGCTCATACTGTCATTAATTACAGCCCGGCTGATATCGGCCGGCGAAAGGTATTTCGGGCAAAATTCCGTTCAAAGTCTTATCGCGATTCCCCGCGGACGATGTTTCACGGTAGCGTGCTTTGACAGAGAGACACGGAATCGTTTTAGTAACCAATCGCTGCCCTCTGATAAACCGCTGTTTCATGGGTCAGCTGCAATCGTTCCGTATAATCCGCAATTAGCTCGCGCGGATTGTACCGCCAGCGAGATTTCCAACCGATTTCTGCGCGATCGATCCACTATTCTTTTTCCGATTTGTGGCTCGCAGCCTCCACGATCCGTGTTACGAAATTTTTAGAAATCTCTCGAGAAAAAGTCAACACGAGACTGATCTTCTGAAGAAATCGGAGCGTAACGGTGACACTGCGGAGAGGTAAGCTGACGAGATAAAGAGATCGGTCTAATTTTACATTGGGAATACTCGTAGAAATGGCGGGTTCCAGACTTTCTAATTTGCAGTTACCGAACCTCGATTATCCGAACCAGCGAATGAGAGATCTCGACGACGATCTGCGATTGTACGAAGAAAAATTAAAGATTGCTTTAACAAATAAGTTTTGTTAACGTTAGCTGTTTATTTATATGTATCGTATATACAATTTCCTATATATAAATTGCATGATTTTAATATTAACACTTTAGTTACCGTTTGCATCAAATAATTTATAAAAAAAATATACAATTCCATTTAAAAAAGTGAAGATGACTTTGAAAATTCTCCAGCCACAAAAGAATTATTACCGCCGTATTATAGATCTCCCTGACCTGAACAATTTTTGTTAACAAAATCGTTCAATATCTCCAAAAATAACAAATATTCAAGTGCTAATTTGTACAGGACCACCTTGTGTTTATTATGTGCACATATATTTGGAGTAATACAGGTGTATATGTATATAAAGAAAGTATAGTTTTTTTTATTTGAATATACATAAGGAACACGTGTGATAGAATTTTTTGCAATAATAATAAATAGGATAAATAAAGGATAGATAGAGAAAAAGTTTAATTGTCGTTTCTTTTATTACAGGTAAGGTTGTAAATATTGTACATAGTTGTAATAAACAAAACTTGAATCCTCTTATTACAAAATTGAGTTTTGGTTTTCAGAAAATCCTCAATAATAATAAATAAGATTATTGTCTTATATGTATATTACATTTCTCATTACAACAGTAGCACTCTTGTATTTAATAAGAAATTTTCAAACTGTTCGGATAAACAAAGAATCCTAAAATCGCAAAATTGTGTACACGAAATTCAAAATTTTAGGAGAATTTTGAATACTGAAGGTGTCAATATGATTTCTCATCTAGTTTCTATTTCTTGCAATCGTCATGGACAATTAACAACAAATTTTTTAACTTTACTAAGGGTAAAACCCGTTGGGGCGTTTCCTGATCGTCAGGTCTCTCGCAGTTTGTCGGTCAGCCGCGATCGTCCGGATATCTGAGAGCCACGTATTGGTTTCGGCCGCCTCGCAGAACGAGAGAACCGGAGAACTTCCAGATCTCCCAGTCGCCCTTTCCTTCCGTGTATGTTCGAGCGGTCATTTGAATTTATTACCGGCGTATTTCGACCACCCAGAAAACAAGTCGACCGTCGACAGTCCGAGGCCGAGTTTCGACTACGCGCAGGAGGGAAGAAAACGTTCTATAGGTCAACTCAGAATAGAATCGAAAGCGGTTCGAGTCGCCGCCGCGTTCCTGAGCCCCGTCCGCGCACCCCAATTTCACTCGCCTCTCGACACTCTCACCAGGCCGCGTCTACGACCTGGAGCTTCGTTATCTGCCCCGAGTGAAAGTTTCATTGTTGCCCCACCAAAACATTCAACATTCTATCGACATATCGGTTGAACTTTCGCTCACAGAACCAAAAATTTTCGACTTTTCTCGATCTAATATTATGTAATTTGACGAAAAAGTGACAAAACTTTAAATTCTAGTGCGCGGAATCCAAGATCTAACCCAGAACTGTGTCTGGAAACCAATATGGCAGCGTTCTAACCTCTCAAACGCGCTTGAAATCGAGCAACTTTACTGATCTATACCTAACGGATGTATTTAATAAAAGAAATTCTTTAAAGTATCTATCTACTCTAAGGAGTCAAATTTAATACAAATTAGTACATTACAACCTTCCTATATACGACCTTTTCCATAAAAAAAAATTTAAGTTAGCACACATAGCTTGAAAAAGATAATAAAATGATAATTATAAAACAATGAATCCGGTGACCTCCGTTCTCCTCGCTTTGAGAAAATGTAAGCTGTCGTCAATTATATTCACGACACCGTACTATAATGTTTAATCAATTATTTCATGACGTTATATGAAAACAATTGATATGCCTTGAGAATGAAATAAGAATGAAAATCTGAACTTTCTAATGAGATGATCTAATGATTATATCATATCTAATGATTAAGAATGCTGTGCGTGTATATTATGGAATTATAGCGTTCAGTTAAATTATATGATATCTATATCTTACTTCTAAGTAAGTGCTCGAATGAAACACGAAGAATGCTCAAGGCTATAAATTGCGATTAATCCTCGTTATTGCAGTACTTTGTCCGCGTTTATTATCATTTGCATGATTATCTTAATACGTTCTGCTTCATGTGGGTCACCTGTATTGTATGTTTGATTTTACCTTTTAGCTTCGACGTTTTGGCTACAAAATGAAGACTAATAATAGATCATCAATGACTCAGACAAAGGGAATAGTGGATTTAATTTGATAATTTAATTTTCACATTTTCGAATTTGTAGTATTAAAAGCATGTGATATTTGCCGTTCAATAATGAGCACGATCATAAAAAGACTACGAATTCATTTTGAAGTACAAATTTTCACGAGTTTTAAAAAATCCGAATTGAATATATAGGGTGTTTCCGTCATTACTAATCAGCGTTTGTGTCAAGAAAACGTTATATTGTTTTTTGCAAGCACTATAATGGTGCCTGTAATTTTCTTTCATTGATAATATCCGTCATTGATAATAATATTTCAATATCCGTTTCATTGATAAACCACTCGGTTTAGATTTTCTGTCGAGCTTCGTGTGTCAATGACTCTACGCAGGAAGCACTATAGAGGACACTGAATCAATGAATGAGAGAACGAGCGAGGCCAACGAAACTGAAAGTACGGCTTTCGTTTTCGAACGCCAAAAACAGTGACTCCGTTCATTGATCTGTGCAATAGTACGTCCCGTGCCTGGTCAGTGTTTCCGTCCGTCCATTAATTAGATGCTATTTCGAAACTAAGGAAGAACATATTTTTCTTGATCTATTATGCAATTAAAAAAATAAGTAAGTTCACTTCTAGTTTGATATTGTACAGTATTAATTAAAAATTAATTGTTCTAGAAAAACACATTTAAAATTTAATATTATAAGTATCAGATTTTATACATTTACGACAAAAATGAGTCAGTGTAACTTAAAGCAGTAAAAAGAATTTATTGTACAAATTAATAAAATTTTTATTAAAATATTTTAACAAATTAATAAAAACTTCATCTAGCGTTATAACTAGACAGCGGATTTTATGCATTCATGACAAAAATAGGTAGATGTAATTTAGCATAATTTTCAGTCAAATAAACATACTATGAAAGAAAATAAATTTCAATTTCATTGCAGTTTATTGTAATTCAAGTAACTTTTATTTTATATAAAGATGCGCTGCCTAGTCATAGCTGAGTAACTGTTCTAACATTCTAATGTTCAGTACGGATAATCAAGGTTTTATTATTTACGTGAGGAATGCTTGTACAATTTTTATTTAATGTTATTCCTATAATACGAACAGGATATAGAAAGTAAAAAGAGGAATTAATATTAAAGTATAAAACTTTCGAATGTTGATGTAAAAAGAAATTTTTTATTGCAGAGATCCAACTGCATAAAATCAATCTTCCTCGCCAATTATTTATACAAGTTCTATCTCAAGTTCTATCTCGTATGACCTCGTATAAATTGGAATGGGAGGCGTCAGTTAAAAAAGAGGACATTTTTAATCAGTTCCTATGACGCGTCACACATTTGCTATGCGGCACTCATTGTACGCATGTTCTCGGCAAACTCTAGTTTACGGGTTAGATAAGCGCCTTAATATCTTCGGAATCTTGTAATTTTATTTATGACGACCCGGACTGCGAAGCCTGGCTACGTGTGATTCACTTCGCAGCCGAGAAAACGACTGGCAAACTCCAGAACGTTTAATTCTGAATTAATGCTCGCGACGTTAATATCATTTGACCCGCGATGCTCACGTGACGTTGGGAAAATCTGAAAGAGATGACATCGTAATTAGTTTTAGTTTTGTTGCTTGATACGGCGCCGGTTGCTCAATTTTTACAAGTCACGAATCGTTCGCATCGTCACCTCGAATTCTACATGCTGTCCGAAAAATGTACTTCCTTGATAGGGATGATTCCCGAGGTCATTGTAAGTAACATTTTCATTTGCGAAAATGTTCTTCGCTGAGCAGCTGTTCGCGAAAAGCGGGGACCAATCAGAGCGAGGCTTCTGCGGACAGACTCAGGGTTTCAAATTCATTTTACCAACTTCTCCCTCCCCCTTTTACCACTCTTCACACTATCGCCTAATTTCCAATTTCACCAGGACCTACTTTTTTATTAAGGTGGGTTCCGAACCACCTATTTTGCCAACAACACGTGAATAGCACCCAAGAGGGACACCTCCCGGCTTTTTACCGAGCGGTCACCCATCCAAGCCGCCTTCCACGCCCCACGCTGTTTTACTTCGGTGATCGTACGACAACCGGTGTTTTCAGCGAGGCAATGGTCGTCGACTTCGTTTATATTTATATTAAAGTGTAATAATAATACCCTACAGTGTTATTATTCCTGTTGGTATACACCGATGATATGCACAGCCAGACTACCCGGACTTTGTGGCACCTTAAGTATATAAGGACGAATGCAGCCGCCTAGCCCTCGCTCCATCGACAGTCACCAAAAAAGAAAGAGCAGCAGGCTAACGGACATTTCTAACGGATCACTACTTTAACACAAGCCACAGTCGAAATAAACGATTATATTTTTAGTTACATAAAATGTGTTTATTTCTCAAACTCCAACAATTCCAAATCTCCTGACAGAAATGTTGAATAATTATTACAATCTCGACAATCGTAAATTAAAAATATTACTAGAATCCGTAATTTTGACCTAGTGCAGTGCAAGTCTAGTGATGCAGAAAGTACAGTTCTCGATCAAGGCTGCGGGTGGACGAGGGCTGCGACGGAGAAGAAAGATAAGAAGAAGGAGAAGAAAAAGAACGGGAAGCAGTCCTCTCGAACAATACGAGAAAAACGTTTGATCCTGCCGAACAGCGATCGTCAATTACTCGATTTGCTCGCGAACGCGCCTTGTCGCGTAGTTTTTGTTGCGTCGGGGTCTCGCCGAGCGTCTTGCTGAAAAGCCAGCGGACAAGCGTGTAGACGACGGCGCGTACACGACAGCGTATCGGCGCGGCGCGGCGTAGCTAGAGAGTTGGGTGAATTCGTGTGGGAGCGTGGCCGTCCCTTAAGAAAGGAAGATGACCGGGAGGCAGTGGGACAGCAGCATTAGGCAACAAAAACCGCCTATTTACGCCGGTCTATGTGCCTGAAGGAACGTGACAAGTTCACTTAGGGGGACGATTAGCCGCAACAGGTGCATCGAACTTGGCTCATTCCGCGCACCGCGGCGATAAACTCAATTTTATTGCGACGACTTTTCGCGACGCGCGAGACCGACACGGCTCGCCGCCTCTCCCGTGTCTTTTTACCCAGCTGATCGGTCTGCTCTGTCACAGTGCTCCCTTTTTACCCTCGTTTCGACTATTTTTGCGCTGTCGGCCGCGCACGCAAATCGTCACAGTTGTCGGCCGAGCGTAGTGATGGGACTGAACGCATCGCGAGCACCGTCGATCCTCCGTTTGATGTTCAAACGCGTTTAAGCACTTCAAACCTTTGCAAAGTTAGCTCGAGGTTGCTCAAGTCGTACCCCATAAGCATAATCACGAATAAATTGTACGATCTATTAAATAAACAGGAATTAATTGTGTTACTCAAAACTTCTGCGAACTTTGTTGTTATTTATTATGATGAAACATCTACACGCTTTGACTTGCAATTAAAGAAACTTATTAAAGTAGAATCGGTACGACTAAGAAAAGTGTCGTCAGGTACCACCTACAGGTTAAGTCGTGCCTAAAAATGAAATTATACGAAAGCAAGTAAACCCTACATTTCTTAAATAAATTAAATACAAATATTTTTATCGTATCATATTCACTGATCAAAACATTTTTTTACACAGTTTGGTAGATACACCATGCAACTTTCGTTTTAACTTTTTTTAAATATCAGTTGTTGATCTTGAGATGTTTCACGAAAAAGAAAATATTTAAATTTTTTCAAGGGTTGATCTCACCCCTTTGTAAATAGACAGCGGATTTTTATGCAAAATAAAAATTTTCTACCTGAATTGCAACAATCTGGAGTAACATAGAAATTTAATTTCTTTCTTAATATATTTAATTGGTTGAAAATAATATAACAGTATTTTTAAGTTCTTCTAATGTTTTCACTGTTTTAAATTACACCGACTGATTTTTGTCATAAATACATAAAATACACTGTCTACTTATAACAATGGCAAGATTTCTTATTGTAATATGCGGTCTTATAAATTAAATAATTTCCTATGAAAGCATCGTTATAATTTCAATAATTGCAAAATAAAAAATCTAAAATCGGTCGTTTAAGCGGTAGTGGTAAGTCTAGTGTTAATGCGAGAAGTAGCATGGAAAAACTAGGGTTGTATTAGGCATAACTTACTCTATTTGTGTGCAGTTTCATAATTTTTTGAATTTACAATAACTTCCCTTGTCAGTACTAAACGATTCAAGACATTATGTAGGGTGAAAATATTTTTTGCGAGTATTCTTACACGCGGGTGTACTAGAAATGTATTTTCTAGAAAAGGGTGATTCTTAAAGTCATTCGAAATCACTTTTCCCTTTGCGAAAATGATCACCGAGGCGTTGTTCAGGAGTTATTAAGGAAAAACACACACCAATCAGAGCGCGGCTACAGCGGACGGATTTTTCGTTAATAATACGTTAACAAAGTCACGAAGAACATTTTCGCAAACAAAAAAATTGCGTCAAAGAAACTCAGGAATCACACCTTTTGAAGAACGCACATTCGTTTCACATCCCTCGAGATATTTACAAGTAAAATTCCAAGCTCGAAGAAAGGTTGAACGATGTCTAATAACAACTTCACGGGCGGAACGGACGATTTGATTTTTATCTATATCGATCTAACTGAATGAAATGATTTTTAAATATAATATGAAACGTGACATCGATTGATACTATTGGACACACGCTGAGCTTAATCCCATCGCTGGCTGGTTGCTTCTATTTTCTCGTGACCGGTGGATATCCTCATTTCTGTAATTCAGTTATCCGACAAATCCATTTCAAGTTCGCGTATATAAGTCTGCTATCTTTTGAGGACTCCGGTTAATCATTCGTTCAGATTTCCAGGATATATAGACACCTAATAATTATGATAGAATAATATTATTTTCAATATTTAATTCGAATTTATTCTCTTCAAGAAGGAAATTTATGCAGTGCGGTAAAAGAAAATTACTAGGAAGTCTAACAGAAAATTAAATTATTCGTGCAGAAAGAATTCGAGAATATAAAAATCTGAATTAATAATATTCTAGTATTAAAATTTTTCTATGAAGTTATTTTAATTTTTAATCAAACCTCCTAAAATTTCATTTCATTTAAAAATGTTTCCAGCACAAAATTCTGAAAGAAAGGATACCTTCCTCTTAATATAAAAGGATATTATTTGCATATGGGTTTCAAATAAATAATAAGAAATAAGTCCGCAGTTGCACATCTCGAACATTTACAAATGCTCATTCCACAGCAACTTCATCGCCAACAATTGAGAAAAGAATCTCAGCGTCGACCAAGGAATGTTAGCTTAGACCAAGGAAGCTGATAAAATAATTTATTGAAAAGATAACTTACAAAGCAACATGTATTAAGAGTTCAGTCGTAGCAACTTGTGTGCCCCACTCTACCTTCCCTTTTGTCTCGCGCTTCCGCCAGGACCCGTCGTCACGTGACTAATCCGATACTGGCAGAAAGGGGTAATTTTTCCCCCTCGATTCAAGTCAATTCCCCTCATCTGGCAACCTTGTATCACCATTTTAAATGAACTGATAAGCAATGAAGTTTTACGGAATAAACCGATTCGGTATTGGAATTCTATGCATGTACAAACAACTGAGCGGAATGCAACCGGCAGAAATCCCCTACTTCACTGAAGGTGTTTTCCCAGCATTTACAGATGCTCGCTGGAAAGTACACATATACTGCTTGATTAAGTGTATTCTACATTAAATAATGATTTTAAGGAAACACTGAATTCCCTCGATATCTTGGACAACCAACGGAGAATGTTTTACAATTTAAACCGTGCTAATTTCCATAAATGTTACCGGGCACTGAGATCCAGTTGAAGCTGCCTACGTATTGCTCCAAAGCAGCTAGGAATGGACAATTCGGTAGAGGACGGCACGCTGAAAATGCAAATTACACCTATTTGATACATTTCTGTTCCGACGCACCGCCAATTTTCGTCGAACACTGAAAGCCCGTAATTCGCTAGAGGACAGCGATCTTATCCGACGTTCTTTTCGTGGCCGCGGTGGTACTTAATACAAGACGTGGCAGGCTGTAAACGTTCTGTTTTTTTAATTCACAATTAGCAGTGGATTTAAGTAGAATATTTTCTTCTTTCAGTCGGCCGTTTAAGTACCCCCGATGTTATCTAGCAATTTTATGGAACGCAAAAGGACGAAAGGAAATTACGTATTCCGTATTCCTTTCTGCCGTTCGAAGAACCCTCTTCCGCTCGTTCGGATCCCTACTCTGTCCATTTCTGAACGTTCGCCGACCATTTTCTTTTTCGTTCGATCACGTGGACAAGGAATTCCGCGCGCTATACCCCGAACACATCAGAATAATTCCACTTCAGTCCATCTCTTCTACACAATGACTGCCGAGATCCTATCTACGAACGTTATCCTGGAATCTGGACGATTTATGTTTACCTCGGTCTAGATCAGTCATCCTTATTATACTTGTATCTCTTGCTGATTAAATGGATCGAGTCAAATTGATCCTAAATGAAAATTCAATACTAATTTTTTGTAAACTTTTACCAAAGGAATTCGAATAATATGTGAATTTTGAATTTTATGGGATTAATTAAATTGAGAAATATATTTATACAGTAAAAATGAAAATTCATATATTTATTATATCAAAATAATCCTTTATTCATTTTATTTATACATAAAAGGTGATTTCTATACATAGTTAGGGTATGAATCTGAAAGCTTGATTTTAGTTTATTTATATGAGATTTAATATTTAAATTAATTTTACAGGAATTTTCAAGTTTAAATTCATTTTAACTTTAATTTAGAAGAATTCTAATCATACATTAATTTTAAACTTAGAAATCTTAATAATAATCTTATTACATGGTTATTAATTTTAAACTTAGAAAATTTGAAAAATTGGATTTAGAGAAATTTTAATAAGATTACACGAAACAGAGGTTGCATGGACGTTTATTTTTTCTCTTAATAATTTGATAAGCTATGAATTCTACGTCGAAATTTTTATAAATAATTTTTTGATGTTATTACTATTTTATATTTTATATAAAAAAAATTCAATTTTATTTCATTTATATTTTATAATATTTAATAATTATATTAATTAACTTATAAAAATAGTTTAACCGCTGATGCTGGCACTAATTTTACCATTATTTAATTTAAAATGTATATAATTAGTCATTTAAGTAATTATATACAATTTTTGTTATACCACTATTTCAATCTTGTCGATACGTGTAAATAATTATAATACACAGAATTTGTATTGAAGACTATGAGTAGTGTTTTCGTACTTGTATGTGCAATCCATATATTACATGGTAGGGAAATCAGGGATTATCGAGATAACTAAGTTGCTAAACAAGCTGCAAATCGTTTATGTTGTATATCGTTACTTGCAACAGCGTTCACATGACCAACCAGTTCTCTGTTTGTGACATTATATGCTACAAATAAACGCCGGTTGGATTTGCTTATCACTAATTGATCGTTATACTTAATAACATGTGCAATTAATATTAAAGTTTTAGATTACTCTTGTTGATACAAGATCACCCAGAAACTAATACTGTTAGAATACTAAATACATCTACTTTGCATGAGCACATTTAGCGTGACTGAACACAAGCAAATCTTATGAATATTTCTGTGTACATGGAAATGGTGTTTAATAAATAGGCTGCAGAAAGTTATGCATTTACGGATTCTTCTACATAGCGACAGAAATTAAAATAATTAAGATCTTAATTAAGTTCAACGACATCGTACGAATGCGATAAAATGCCTAACAGACTGATTAGAATTTTGACTAATTTTCTTTTTTGTAAACTATCGTATAAAATTGTTAATCTATGTAACCTACACGTGTATCTATGCCACCTGAATATTTTCTTTATTTTTAATGCCACAGACGTAATTTTAATATTATCATATTTTTAGTACTCAAGGTCACCTGAAGGTCACGGCTTAAACATACCTGAATGTATTTTTTCAGTCGTTACAAGAAATCGGGAAAAAAACTGTGGTATTCCTCCTTCAATACCATTTAAATGATGCCATAAACAGTTTTTGTGCCATTAAAAATTAAGGAAATATTTCGGTGCTTCCTTTAGCTGAGACACCCTGTACAATATTAATAATCAAGCAGATTGTACGCGTTCACGACAAAAGTTAATAAACGGTATAGTAAAAAGTGAATGCACGGGGAGAATTTAAAAATACTGTTACATTATTTTTAACCTATTAGATTTAATAAGAGTGAAAAATATGTAATTGGTTGTTGCGGTCGAGGTAGATCACTTTTATTTTGCATAAAGATCTGCAATCTATGATCGTAATATAATTACATCAGACATCGCATATGTTTACAACTAAATAGGGGTGAGACAGAGGATAATACTGGGTAAAGTGTTTCAATCCGTTTTTCAATTTCCTGTTTTCCCATTTTAATGTTATTTATTCCGTTTTATCGATCGCAACAATTTGATATAAATAATCCGTAATGTCGGCGCTACAAGGTTCGACCCAATTTTAACCTTGAAGCAATTTTGCAATTGAATGTTTCCCAACGTTTCGATCCTAATTTGGATCATTCTCAAGGGAGAAATTTTGCGTGTGTAAAGTGTTGTGTGCTTTAGTGTAACGTTGGGAAACATTTAACCCTTAAATGGGCGCACCTATTTTTGTGCACCATCCACCTACGTATATCACAAATTTTATGTCAAATAAATAACACGTCCATAACTTTAAAGTACCTAAGGATAAGTGAAAACCATATCGGCTCTAGTGGGATGACACTACAGTCGTAGGTTATGTGGGGGGCGTGCCAATCGTAACTAGCAGAAATAAAAATTATACTACATTAAACTACAAACGGAGCACTCAGTGCTACTGTGCGCCCACTTAAGGGTTAATTGCAAAATTGCTTAAAGGTTAAAATTGGAACCTGTAGCGCCGACATTACGGATTATTTATTTAATATTATTGTCTTGAATTTTATTATTTTATTAAATTGTTTTCATTGCATTCTACGCGCGATTCAATAAAAAAAACGATTTTCTATCCATCAATCCGAGGATGCAGAATACGCTTATGACAGCCAGGACCAAACAATTCTCTACACCCTGCACATAATAACAGAGTTGCGAAACAACGACGTACTACACTGACACAAGAGGATACCGATGATTAGTGTGTACCGTAACGATCTCGACAAACCTCGGCTCCAAAGAAAAATCCATAACTTTCCGAAGAAAAAAGAAAACGCGATGGGACACGGGTGGGCAAGTGGTTAGAGACGCGGTGGATGTGGTTCGTTCCGATTGTTATGCTAATCGAGCTCGTAAACTTTCGACGCTCACGGGCGTTCAGGTGAAACCGACCAATGAAGGAAAGCTCGATGGTCGGACGGCTCCATGGACCCACGGGTCGGTCCTTCTAACCCAGACCATAGGCAACGTAGGCGCACGTAGACGTCGGGTGATTAATTCGAAAGACCACACAAGCGTGGCTTCGACTTCGTGACAGGCGAGAGCGCGACCGGCCGTCAGCATTACCGGCACTTCTTACTCGAGTTTGATTGCATAACAAGGCTGCGGTATGCAATGCCGATAAGCGGCGAGATTGTGGGAGAGACCGAGGGGTGAGTCCAGTTCTCTTCGAACGTCGCGACGCGACAATCTCGCTCCTATCTCGTCGCGGAAAGATCCGACGCGATGCCTTCGCGTCTCGTCTAGTCTCGCCTGGCAACCCTAGGAATCTCGGTCCTGGGAAGGTCGAGGGTCGGGAGCGTCCTGATCGATTGCTTCTGGAGTCACTCGTCATGATCGTCTACTAGGTCAGTGGTGCGCAAACGAACCGCCGCCATGCACAGTGACTCGTCGTCTACGGGACAGAAATAGGAAAGCCAACTTTCATGCTGGCACTAATGAACGCTGATACATTTCCAACATGCTTCTTGGAATTCGAGAGAACCTTCGCAAGCTGACTAGACCTGATCTAGTCATCTTGGTAGGGGGTACTTTCTTTCGTTTCATTGCACACTTCCAGAAAGATGGAAAATGGTCCAAACTAGGACCGAAACGTCAAAAGTGTAATTAGCAAAATCGCAAATTTGCTTTAAATTAATATTGATCGAACCTTGCGCCGAGAATTATTGCTATTTCTATATTAATTTAATTACGATCGAGAGAACAAGAGAAATACTTCTAGTGTAGACTGTTGGGTGAGTAAGTACCGCAGTGAATAGGATTGAATGGAACAGTGTATAAATATCGATAATACGTTTCAAGTAGTGGCGATATCGATTCCGCCACAATCGACGGGGATAACGACACCCGGGAAGAAAAAAAAGTGACGAGCAACCGGCTGGATCGGCCGTCGATGATCGTCGTCGATGATTGGGAGATTCCAACGCACGTGGTGCGGTTCGATCGACTGACTGGACATGGACACACATGGCGGACAATTCCAGCAGCGAATCCAGAAACGATTTATCTCCTCGCTGAAGATGGCATAATAGGCACCGGCGATGTAATCCAGCTCGTTTTATTCCTGGCCGGTTTATAATGCGATCCCGTTCCGCCCGATGCGTGATATACATATAGAATTGAATAGATTATTCCATTCGAGTGCACCGGGCATCGCCTCCCGGATAATCCTTCCGCGGGATCAGTCGATTTATGGCAGCCGCGGACAATAGTTTGAAGCGCGTTCCGATCCCGATCGCTTGACAGACTTTTCGAATCCCTCGCGTCTGTTTATTCTTCGTTGACACGCCGACTGCCGACCCACCAGAAATTAGATAAGATCGGAGCAGGTTTGTTTATCGACGCGATAAAATGGGACGTACGAATGCGTGATATTAATTACTCTTTCTATTATCTCGCATCTCGCAGATCGCATTATAAATAGATGTGGTATGCTCGATCTGTCGGCGATGAAATGAATCTCCCAGTCTCTGTGAATCGTTTCGTTACCCAAATATGGGTGACACGGCAATCAACGTGTTAACCGTGAAATATCATTTTTAACGGGCGAATAAACAAGATTTACCAAGTGGTAGCCCAGTGTACAATATACACTAACCTTCTTGAATCAACGGATAATATTCACTTTTATACAATTGTATTGCTGCGCAGCTAGGACTAGAAATACTATTCAAAATAATTCATCTTTTCTATTGCTTTAAAGTTTCATTTTCCCGTTGAAGGTCACGTGAAGGTCAACATGTCGCACATTCTCGAAGCAACGGATAATATTCACTTTTATACAATTGTATTACCGCGCAGCTAGGACTAGAAATACTATTCAAAATAATTCATCTTTTCTATTGCTTTAAAGTTTCATTTTCCCGTTGAAGGTCACGTGAATAGTATATTATATGACTGTGCAGCTAATTCTAACTGTACCACTCGAAACAATTAATCTTTTCTACTGCTTCGAAGCTTCATTTTCTCGGTGAAGGTCACGCGAAGGTCAACATATCGTTGAATTTGTCTTTCAATTAACTATAAAACTGTTGCAATGAAAATATGTAGTCCCATTAAAAAAAAACTTCGATGACCTTGAAATTTCGAAAAAAGTGACCTTAAGAAAATTTATTTACCTGTCATTAACAAGATATTTAAAATGGTCAAGTTAGGAAAAATACTCTGCATAGAAATATGTATAACATAATTTTTAGCGATCGATTGAACTGTATTATGTCACAATTCTATTGTAAGCATTGCAAAGTAAAATTATAATGATTCTACGTGAAGAAAGACAGAGAAAATTTTTGGAATATTAAGTAGTACAAAATTGCAATAAATTTTTATTCGAGAACAAACATCTGTACTTTTGCGTGTATCTTGCTCACGTGTTCAAAATGCGAAGGTAACGATCGTAAAATTCTGCCATTATCACCTCGCGTAGAAAAAGAATGGAGCCAGGGGAAGAAGCACGAGCTCAAATTCTCTAAGGAGGCGCACGCAACCCGCAGCGCTCAATAATTAATCCGATAGTAATTCGCAAGCGCGGACAGTTTGATTAATCGTTCCCCTGATTTATCAGTATTACGCACGTGCCAGGGGATCTCCTCAAAGTGCACGTGAATCCGATCGACGAATTCCCCGATTGATTTACGACTGCCGGTTAAGGACTTGAGAGTCTTGTTGCTCGCTTCGCCCCACTCCGTGCATCTGACAATCTGTTATTCCAGCACGCTACAGATTCACCAAATCTATCGTTCAAAACCGCCGCAGATTATTGATCTGCTATTCTTAAAACACGTGTGCGGTATGTGCACGTGTGCAGTATTATTTAATTATTTCGCAAGTACAAATATTATTTCATTTCTAAATTAATAATAATAAATTTTAATTTTACTTTTACATTATTAACACTAAAACTATCGAGCACTAAATGCTAATGCACAAAATTTTAATGAAAAATTGCTAAAATTGACCGATACAAAAAGCCTCGGTAAGTCTAATTTTCGTTTTCTGAATTACTTGAACTGACTTGAGGACTTTCTCCCTTCAAGTCCGAATTACTAATGTTCCTCTGCATTTACAAATTCTGCGAACACGATAAAAAAGTTGGCCAGTCGCCTCGAACAGCAATGGCCGCGCAGCTCGAGTAACGGAAGCGGTTCTGGGAGAGGCATTCAATTAAATCCTCGTTTCGCTGAACCAACAGAGAAAGGTGGGTGCAGGTCAGTAAGATTCTTCGGACGGGTCACGGGGAAAGTCTCGGGAGAGATAGTCTCGTCGAGTATTTTATTGAAGCCCGAGCCCACAAGCCCACAAAAGGGGAAGAAGCGTTCCCCCTCTGGTGAAGCTGTTCTCCGTGAGGGCAACAACGAACGAAGCTAGTTCTCAATTATTTGATGGCGTGGGGCGGCGAGACGATTGGAAGAATCAATGAGACACGAATGGGAGAGATCGATGTGGGCGGCACCTTTGACTAAACGAAAGGACGGGGAAGGTAGCGCGGCATGTATCATCCTTTTGACTCCCTCCTGCGGGGGTCGATAAACTCCGGCTAGCCTAATCAGACTCGAGCCTCATTGGTGGTATCTCGATGCATTATCCCTTTATTGCCGGATGATCTATCGCGGTAATATTGAAAAATGGCCCCCGCCGCCTCGCCGTCCCTTTGACGACAGATCCGAAGATACATAATATACGACCGGTCTCATTGGGAACCTCCCGGCTTTTCGGCGGGATTACAAAAACCCGGTGCCCGCGGGGCCTCTCCTCCACGTCCAGACGGAACAAGCTTTCGCTGGCGGACCTTCTCGCTCCTGCTATTACCACCGACATCGATTCCCCGAGACCGGGTATCTCGGTATCGAGCATCGATTAATTAACTAATTGATACCACGGGGAAAACCGACTACGGGAGCTCGTGCTTCTTCCTCGACGATAATCCATCGAGCACTTCGGTTTAGATTAGTTTCGGCTCGTACACTTCGACCTGCAGCGAAGCTTCTTTTATCTATCTATTTAACGCTCCGATCGCGAACACATATCCGACTGCCATTTTTTTTCTTTTCTTACATTTTATAATACAGGGTGATTCTGGAACTGGGACAAGCTAATGCTCTTTTTTAGTTCAAAATAGAAAAAAAACGATAGAGGAAAAAATCATACGTCGTAATATATCCTAACTTCCTATGGCCTTATTTTTTATGTGGATGCACCGATGCATCCGCCAGGTGCAATTGCAGTTTATTCTTTAATGCAATCCAATTTTTTTATTCAACCAATCGGTCCCTTTTATTAGCCTACGTATAAAACTATTAACTCAAGGTTATCGAAATGTCGATACTTTACGAGATATCTCAACCATAATTGTTCAATCTCACTGTTACGGCAGTGTCGCCAGATCAAGACTTGTCTCTCCATTCTACCTTCCCCTTTTTACAACGCAGAAACAGAGTTGGGCAAAATGTTTATCTAAATAAAAATTTCGAACAACGAATAAAAGATCAAAAATTTTTATTTGTTATTTGAACGTTGAATAAAAAAAAGTATCTTTATTCGATGAATATCTTTCCCTGGCTAGGAGCTTATCAAGACTTTTTCAATGACCCTTGGATTTTCATGAATATCTTCTCGAATTTCAGAGACATTGCCCAACCCAGATAGCACAAAGACGTCTGAAAGATGTCTGAAATAAGACGTCTTCCAAACGGCTTGAAAAAGACGTCTTTAAAACGTCCGGAAAAAGACATCTTTAAGACGTCTGATTTCAGACGTTAAAACGACGTCTTTTTAGTACGTAAGATTTTCAGACCTAAAATCGACGCAAGATGGACGTCTTTAAGGCGTCGTGTGCTATCTGGAAACGAATCTTCCAAGTGATGCAAGTCAAAATGGAGACCCTCTGACCGCTTGCCAACTATAAATCCACTCCACTTGCAACGAGAACTCGTCTCTCCTCGCTCGATGAAAGCTGCTAAAGAGTCGCGACGATCACTGTTACAGACAGCGGCATTAATTTACAACACAATGACAATTCTTGTTACACCGTGACACGGGCTCTGTCTCGAGCAGTTCCTGCTCGCTACAAAGTTAGACGACGGCGAACGCTGATCCATGAGGAACCGGAGAACCCTAGAAATAATGCCGTATAATTAGTCCGCGCGTGGGATCACGCTCGATAAACTTCCGCGCGGCTTCTGAAACTTCTTTCGCCGGGCGATTAACAGTCTCGTAGAAGGCTAATGAACATCGTTTTTCCTCGGTTTTTCCGGTCACGGAATATCAGCTCTAGGTAAACTGTTCAGCGGAAATCGGTGGAGCAACTAGTTTGGCGAGATCTCATGGTTCTTCGCTAGTTTTACGCCTTTTAGACATTTCAGCATTTATTTATCGCGGGAATTAGAATTTCCTTTCTGGCGGAAACATGGAATTTAGTTTGCTACTATTCGCGTAAGGGTGGTTGTTAGAGTGAAAACGATCGGAGAAACTCGTGCTGTCACAAAACGAACCAGATGAGGATATTCGTTTCCTTCTTTGAGGAATGTCGGTGATTAACGATAGAAGAAATTTCTCAATTTATTGTAATTTTTCTTTGCTCGTATCAACACGTCTCGGAAATTACGTTCACTATAATAAAAATTAATTCCCTATTGCTTTATTGGTCTTTGATTGTTTCTTAAAGTAATCGGGAATCATTACTATGTTTATTGCTAGGAATTTCTCAATTACTTAAGTTATTATAAAATAGTTTACTATTCATTTACTATAGTTTACTATTTATTTATTCATACTATTAATTAGTAACACTTACTAATAACATCTCAGGTACGAAATAAATTAGTGACATTTACGGTGACTCCCATTAATATTCGAACGCTTTTAAAAAGATACATATGACTTGGATTTTTGTTTTTTGAGAAGTTAGAACAATTGGTTTGTTATGTAACGTGAAAAGAATTTTTGGAAAAAATTGCAATTGGTCGGAGTTGCAGCGAAAATACTAAAAGTTGTAGTTTGCAAATTTTTTATGTGGACTTACATTGAACATTTAGAAAACACGTTTCGTAGATCTGTATCAATTAAACGTATTCTGAAAATTTCGTCAAAATCGGTCAACGTTGCAATGAGCTACAAATGTTTAAAGACGGTAAAAATTGCAGTTTTCCTCTATTCTTCAGCCTCTAACTGCAATAAATCTAATAAATCTTTCAATGCTTGTCGTTTTTTAGCGGATTGACCGATTTCGATGAAACTTTCACAATTGACACAGATCTATAAAACGTGTTTTTTAAATTTTCAATATAGACCAACATAAAAAAGGAACTTTTACTATTTTCTCTACAATTCCGACCAATTGGAATTTTTGAAATAATTTGTTGTCGCATTGTTTAGTAAACTAACTAACTTCTCGAAAATGTTCGTATGGTCAAATATTAAAATAGTTATCGCCTTTTTATCAGAGTTCGAATATTAATGGATTTCTTTACACGAATAGTCTTATGTAAGATAAATGCATAAACGGTTATCTCGGGTATTAAATGCATTTATGTTAAACAGATACAATTCGCGTTGCAGTGAATTTATTATTTATTTTCTTAGCCTACGGTGAAGTATAGGATGGAATGTAGTAGAAAAATGTGCTTCAAGAATTTCGTGCCTCGTGTTTTCCAGATTAACCTACATAGTACGTTATGTTCTTATCGCGACATGTGTGTTTACCAGAAAAAAAAGTGGAATTAAGAAACAAAGCTCTGGGAGTCTTTTAAATCAAGTTGGAACCACAGTGTAACGAACCTGATGTTGTAACGAACCTAACCCAGTGATTTACTTAAAAATTTCAGCGGTTATATCACAGGAATGCGTAACCGGACTGAAAAATATCAAACAATTAACAGATATCATTTATACATATATGCGCTCATAGGCCACTGTTAAAATATCGATTTGTCGAATTTATTCACTTGATACTTTCACAGATTAAGTACTTTACGTTTAATATGCGTTTTGAATACACTACAGTGTGTTCAGCAGCGCATAGAAAAAGATTTAGGGGATGAATTTTTTGCAAAAATAAAATAAATTGCAATTTTAGGTTTGCTCTCAAGTTACTAACAATTAAAGGCGATCAGGGTAAATTAATCTTACTAATAACTGGAGACACATAAACCGTTAATAATTTCATGAATTTAATATTGGACTCTGTACAGAGCGTAACTTGACCATAAATTATTGTAGAAAAGAAAATTAATAAAAAATTAGATCTCATAGACCTACTATAGTAGTTGTTGATTAACTTGAAATCGTTTTTCTTATTATTGATTTACGTTTTATGGTTGGTTTATAAAAGTAAGACGATTGAATTTTGCGGTCCGCATGAAAGAATAGATTATTAATTATCGATCGATACGATTGACCGAACCTAAGCTCAAAGGTTTTGCGCATAAAAGAAAGATGCGTCCGGCCATAGTATTATTATCATATCTTTATATTGTATTGTTTGACCAAAATATATGTATATAGTGTTAAGCATTGAACTGATACTTCTCATTTACAGATCCACAAATTTATTAATATTTAATAAAATTTTTATTATAATATGATCTTGCCTAACGGAATCTACCCAACAATTTCTCATGGTAGCGTCATTACAATAATTGTAGAATACTACAATCAACGACAAAGAACCGTCTCTTTACCAGTTTGCAAACACCGTGTAGAAAAGTGACGAAACGAGAAAAACAAAGTACGGAAGACTGAAAATGAAAAGATTGCAGTGCGGACACGAGTCCGACTGGTTGGACAAATACCATCCACTGTGTCGCGGACGCCACTAACACAAGCGTGGATTAATGTAAGTCGCGAGGACATGACTCGATAGATTACACTAGCCCGTTGCTTTATTTTGTTTCGATCGTATTTATGCAAATTCGCTTCTTGTTACTTCACTCGGGTGAACGCTAAGTGCTCAGCGTGGTAAAACTTTTGTCGAACGTGTAACGTCAGAGCACTTTCCCTCTGGAACGGTCTAACTAATTCTCAATCCGCTTTTCCGTAGAGACGAATAATAAAAACTTTAATAGAGGCGCGCAATAATCTGATGCGTCCCGTCCGATCTAACCCGCTCGTAAAGCAACCTACCTCGAAATTTTAATTGATACCGTACACTTTACGGCAACCGGGAGTGAATTCGCTTCGCCTCCGTATCAATTCCGAATTAAGCTATGAACTAATTAATCGCTTGAAATGCCGAAGGACTCCCGGTCAGAGCAACATCGCCTGTAGGTTGGTCAGAGTCACCGGATGAGGGGTGGGAACGAATTGAGGGGAAAGAGTTACCCTCCCCCCCTCCCTCTCTGTCTTTGCCAGCACCGGACAGATTCGCGACAGAGACGAAACGCGTCACGTGACTGGATCGCGGCGTGGGGAATAATGTCGTAAGTGGACGGACAAGGCTTGATCTGGCGATATTATGCATTTATAGGAAAATTAAGTAAATGAAATTTAAAATTATTGGAAAATTCAAAAAATTGAAGTTAAAATTTGTTAACAATTGTTTTGTGCAAAATTGACCTTGGCAGACTTTTACAAAGTCAACATTTTGTATGATAGTACCGGTTTCTACTCATCGAGAGGATCGAACTCCTCACAGGAACCATAGGTCAACGATGAATCGTTGTCTTGAGAATTGACGTTAACGTTTAAACAGCATATAAACTTACCTGATTCAAAATTTCATTACAACATAACACTATAATGTAATAAGTAGACAGCGGATCTTTATGCAAAATAAAATATTTTTATGACAATTACAACAAATTCGAGTGAAATAGAAATTTATTTCCTTTCTTAATATATGTACATATTTAATGGGTCGAAAATAATATAACAGTATTTTTTGCGAATATTTAAAAAACTAAGTTGTTCAAAATGATGACCTTAAGAACATATTTCAAGGTCATTTAAATCAGTGCGGAAGCCCCTAGATAATTAACAATTTTTAAAATCTTCCTAAAATTTTGAATTTCATCTACTCAATTCTGCTATAAATGCATTAAGATAATAATAAAATTCTTAGTTAAGTCTTGCTACAATTCTGAACAACAAAACAGATTTTCTCTAGATTTAAAAACAATTATGAAAATAGAAAATTGCATAAAGGTAGATGAGGTCTACTTGTTATACATTAACTACATTTTTCCACGATCAACAAACAAATTCGCTTACAGAATCGTGATCATGTAAAATTTTCCTCATTGACGAACGATCTACGGCAACCGGCGCTATACAGGCGTGCACACGAACATAGGGAATCGATTACAAGGCAGCGTTCGAGTGTATCGATTACTTTAATCGCCGTGGAAAATTGTTCGCGTTCAACGCGCTCGTGATTCATTCAAATCGCAGCGGAGACGCTTAAAAATACCGGCGTACGTTCCGTAACGCAGCCACCGGCCCGTGACTATGATATAGTCAGGGTCTTTTCGTCGATTTCATATTTCAACACGACGCGCGACCAGGGAATGCTTCATCGGCTAGCACGATCGAATTTATGAAGCGGTTCCCCGGCTAGGTGTAACGTGTTAATTAGCTTTCTCGTTAAAGAAAAGCGGTTCCCTATCCGACCGTGCCGCGACATAGTGGCCAATACGCGGCAAGTTAATTGGACAAATTAATTAAGGGATCTCGCAGTATAATTTATGGGCTGATAAACGCAAATACGCGTACACCGTCGAGGAGACTTACGGCCTACTATACGCTACCGTACGGGGTACGTGCTCACTGAATCTTATTGAAAAAGATCGTTTCAATGTTGCACGATAATGAGCCGAGCATTAAAACCAACGATTTCTACCTTCTTCGATCTACCGTATTTGATTCAGCGGTCTTCGATTATGCACTTTCGAGATAATTCGCGGGACATTAAAATACCGATGAACGCACTCCAGCAAAATGTTAGCACCTGCTTACCGAATAAGTAGGTGCATTAAGATACTCTGATAAATTCGAGAAGTAAGATTTATATACTGTAAAATTGTCTCTTATAATTAGATAGCGGATCTTTATGGAAAATACAAATTTTCTACCTGAATTGCAACAAGTTGGAATGACATAGAAATTCATCTTCTTTCTTAACATGCTTGATAGGCTGAAACTAATACAACAGTATTTTTAAGTTCTTCTAATGTTTTTACTGTTTTAAATTTCACCGACTCATTTTTGTCATAAATGCATAAAATCCGCTGTCCACTTAAGAATTTTTCATTTCACCATTTTTTAATTGTGAATTTAAACTTCAGATTGGCGAAAATTTGCTTAAACAAATTTTTTGGTTCTTCTGGTTTAAACCTGAATAAAAAATATCGTTGCCATCTACAGTGTGTGCCAAAAATGTTTCACAAACTTGAAAGGCTTGATTCCTGATGCCATATCGAGTAACTCTTTCCTTTGCGAAAATCTTCTCCCTGGCTTTGTGAAGGAGTTATTAACAAAAACGAGAACCAATCACAGCGCGGTTACAATCCGCTCGCTCCGTGTTTTTCGTTAATAATCCCTGAAAGAAGACGCGAAGAATATTTTCGTAAATGACCTTAGGAATCCTTTCGAAGGAAATGCAACATTCTTGTGACATCCTGTATATTGTAACGCTTGATAAAATTTCATACTTCGGAAACGATACTAAAATTGAATTGAGCGTATCATGAAGTCATGAAAAAATTAAACCATCTCATTTGCGCAATTAAGAAATGAACATAAATATACAAAAAATATTTTTTGTAATTGTGTTTATCACAGCGAGGAACGTGTTTGCAGCTCGTCGACTGTAGCGTCGATGACGAGCGGTTGGCCGAACTCGCCCTTATCGTTGAAAATTGATTTTTGTCGTACCATACTCGCGAGCATCGAGTTTCATTTACATTTGCAAGATCCAACAGGATTAAGCGGGTAGTCACTCAGATAAAATCTGCGTTGATTGACTGCGTAAACAACTCTGCAATCTCGGTCTCATTAAGTAAGTTGCATCGATTGCGCGCGGTTCCTCAAGCTGGTAGTTCGGCAATCAACGTATGAATGAAGAAAAGAGATCGCCTTGAATCCTCTGAAATATTTGTGTTCGCTCACTGGTTTTCAGGCAGGGGCGGAACTACTGGGTCGGTTAGAAAGTAATTTTGGTATTTTAAGGTGAAACGAAACCCAATGCTTGATACGAACAACAAACTTTAACCTCTCTGCAATCTTATTACCGAATGTTAGTTATCAAATGTCAGAAAGAAAAAAATTTACCTCAACAGAAGTTATTGAAACAAAAAAAAATATCACTATCTATTAGTGAAAATCGAAATTACTTTCTTGCCAACCCAATACGTATAATACCGCAATACCTCGCAATGGGAAGGGGCTCAAAATTTTTTAATTCATTATATTGTAATTTTACTAAAATTATCCCTAATTTAAATTAAAAGCACACTGACAAAAAAAAACATACTTTTTGCATGATATATTTAAATATTTTTAATATTATTACATTTATTTTTATATCTTTTATATATTATTATATCTAAAATTATATTTTGCGAGTGGGAGGAAAATTTGTAGTTCCCCCACTGTTTTTAGGATTCTCAAAACATTTGTGGTGCAGTCACATTTTTTGGAGAGGGGGTAAAATTGAAGTGAGCAGATACTTAGGAGAGCCAGTGTATGCAAAGCTATGTATACAATCGCACGAGATGTATACATGTACTTTGAGCTAACCGGGGAGGTGGCGTCGTTCTTTTTCTCGTCTTTTCTCGTCCCCAGCCTGGAGAGACCTACAAGGGTCGGCTGAAAAGAAACAGCCCCATTTTTCACTATATCGGACCAGATAAGATTGCACGGAAATAAAGGAAGTATGAAAGGCCAGCGGTTCCGAGCGAAACGTACAAGAACGTTTCGGACCAGATACATGAATTTAGATAAACGAATTCATGAATTCGCCGTGATCCGATGGGCCAAACGGACAAGATAAAATGTACCATTATAGTTACTTTCACACTTTCGGCCCTTGAATCGATTAAGATATGCAATTTACGAAACATATTTCTCAGAGAAGTTCATGTACGGTGATAATTATTGTAGGCATAAAAATTAATTAAAATAAATTCAATAGTGAAAATGATATTTTATAGTAAAATAGTAAGGAAATGCACTCCTGAAAATATTTATTACTGCCAATACCAAACAAATATCAGGCAAATATTTACAACATACATTCACATTGACAACGTATTAAAAAATGATCGAAATCAGAATAAATATTTACTATATATTTGTTTTCATTCTTTTATTTATAACTATAACCCAAATAATATCATAGCGATGTCCTATGGATATGTTCGCAAGATTTAAATTTCATATGTTCTAGGAATGTCCATACACATTATATTAATTAATTTATATTCGTCTTAGTTATATTACAGTTATATATGTAGTAATAAATATATAATTAATAATTATCTTCATTAATTTTATAGTAATATTGTATAAAACGTATACGCCTTTGACGAGGTTGGGTTTTTAAAAATTCTGTAAATGTCCAGAGAATGCCCTGAGGATGTCGCAACATGACTTCTCGAGGACGTCCCACTTTGTAAATGGGACTTTCTCACGACATTTATAAAACGTAATGAAGATATACATATGGTTCTTATCAGGATGTCCCCAAAACGTACAGAACGTCCGACAGGAACGTACATCGGACGTACATGTACTATCTCGGTATTTGTTTAGGTAACAAAATAAAAAGATCTTTAAATTAGAAAGCAATACAGTAAATGTTTTCTGCAGCATGTGTTATCATTAGACAGCTAATTTTATGCGTTTGTAACAAAAATAAGTAGGTGTAATTTAAAACAAACATTAGAAGAATTTAACTGTTATATTACTTTCAACCTATTAAGCATATTAAGAAAGAAAATTTTGTTTTAACTCTAGATTGTTGCAATTCAGGTAGAAAATTTTTATTTTGCATAAAGATCCGCCTAGTAGAATCTTTGTGCAAAATAAAAATCGTCTGCATTTGTTAAAATATAGGAGTTAAATTAAGGAGGTTTTACTTTTTTTAATAATTTTACTATGTCTAAAGTAGTATATTGAAGCTATTCAATTCTTTCAATCTTTACACCGTGTCAAATTGCAGCTACTCAGTTTCGTCAAAAATGTTTTCTGCTTTCTTAGATTGACATAACAATATGTGCTAAAATTATGAAGCCTTAACGACTGCGATGTTGTCGAAGCTCGTAGACAATATTAAATATCAACATAAGCGTTAAATAATTCGAAAATTAACGTGTAAAAAGCTCATTGAAACGATCAGAATCGAGGCTGGTGCATCCCGTCGCATTTCGAAATCGGAAAATCAGCAAAATTCCACATGGTACATTTCCTAATAGATAGAAGATTGTGCGTAATTCAAATAAAATTGCTGCAGATCACATCCGAGGATGCTCGAACAAGATCGCAGCAACAAGTGATAGCGCGGATCTCTTTATTCGAGGGGTTATCCGACTCCGCAATAACGCGAACCGCGCACCGAATGAAGACGTAAACCGCAGAACGGCAAAACCGAGGCCAATAAGCCTCGTGCATCGCGTGCAGCAAAGAGGTTAGAAGCGCATCAAGCGATCCATTAATCCTGGGCAGTCCCCGGGCTGCCGGAGACGAGAAATCAACAAATTCTGCATGGGTCGCGGCGCAAAAAGGTCGACCGAAGCGCGCGCGAGAAAGAGAGAGAGAGAAAATCTGGTGGTGCCGCGAGGTTGTAAAATGGAGAGGGAACATCAACGCGCACGGCGCAGGAAGTGATGGCTAGATCGTTAAGTAATTTCCCTGTCGGATTACCAGGAGTGAAGATTATGAAGAGGGTCCGAGGCTCTCTAAGCACGCGGCGTCAAAGACGATTGCCGAGGATGCAGCGACCTGTGAAGAAAACAGTGGATAATTCGAGAGAGGCGAGAGAGAGAGAGAGAGTTGTCCAGGGATCGCGCAGGGAATTACGGGTTCCCCTGTGGACATAGCCCCTAAACTGTCTCTCTAAATCGCTTCGATCGTCCGGTCGATGGTCCACGGGACGAGCCGAAGAATTCCTCTGACTCTGTAAACCGCGACACTCGCCACGGACGAGCAACGCGCAGCTAAATGGGCGTAATTCGGTAAGTAACGACTCACCGAAAGGGACGCGGCTCACCCGGTGGAACCGTAAGGAGCTTAACATCCTCCTCCTTCTTCTCCTCTTTCCTTTCCCACCTTTCTTCTGGCCCACCTCTTCGACTTCGACTACTCGACCATCGCCCCCGTCCTGCTGCCGGCGATCGCGCCTCACAGTTGTTTTCCGTTCGCATGTAACTGTACCGTAAATCCATTAACTGGCGGAAAATGGAGTCCGGGATTTACCGAGGCCCGAGACGCGCAAACGTGTTCTTCGCACGCGGCCATTTTTTTCCACTCGCCTCGTGGGAATTGGAGTTTGTTGCGTCTGCGGACGTAGCGAAATTCCTGCACACCCTGCCTCCGCCCGCAATGTTTGGCGCTTTACATTCGGAAACGTTGCCGATCGATCTTGGCTCGTTCAGCTTCTGCAATTGTTTTACAGCCGAGCTTTGCGCGACATGAAAATTCTGCGCGCTAATCCATTGCGTTACAATTATTTTACGACTGCAGTGATCGCAACTTCCTTTTTGTTCGGTATTTCTTAGACGGAGAAGCGAGTTTATATTTATTGCATATACATATATTCTCCAATGATGAGCTTAAGCAAAATTTAATTTCAATAAGGTAGTTGTATCGTAGCAAAACTAATATGCACTAATTGTAAGTGACACACTAAGTTATATTGTTACATAATCATTCCCATAAAATTGTCTACTAATCATTAATGACGATACTAACGCGAGAAATGTCATCCCACAAATTGGCACCGTTGAGTCAATTTTGCATCCACGTGGTTGTTAACATTGTAAAAACGCATTCGAGTACTACTGGCCTAGAAAATCGGTTATTTAACTGCTGCTTACCACAATCACTGCTCAAGATTTTCATTTTGCATAAAGATCCGCAGCCTACTTATCAGTCTCGACTTATTAAAATGATTAAATTGCAATCAACTTGGAAAATTTTTATTAAAATGATTAAATTGCAATCAACTTGGAAAATTTTGTATTTTGATTAGATTGCACGAACCGAAAACTTTTCCTTCAATTTTCTCTGTGCCAATTTCACGACACACCGTGTGCAGTAGAAAGGAAAGCCGACGAATGCTCTAACTTACAGACCTGCTCGTTACGTGTTGCTATTAAATGAATGAGTATGATAAATTAGTGATAAATGAATCGACAAGCGGTTGTGTGTGACGCAAGTCCCTCGTGGAGGAGGAATCAGGAAGACGAAACGGCATCACCCTAACCGCCGCGATGTTCTAAGTAGACTTACAAAAGCGGGGGTTAAGTGAAAGGCATTAGTTCGTTGAAACGCTCGTAATATTCCCAGCGCGGAGTTCCTACGGAGCTTCAATTGGTACGCGTGTGGCCTCTTGTCCATCTGGGAGACAAGCAATCAACAAAGTAATACACGCGTGTATGCGCATTGGTAGAAACAGGTTCGCACCGGAAACACGGCATTCGATTCTCTTTATTTCTCCGCGCAGACCAATTGAATCCTGTTCACATACCCTTAGCATTACTTGAACAATTCAATTGTTCAAGAATTGCTCGGACGTTATTAACCCTCACACGCTCCTCAGAAATAGTTGCACAAAAGCTCCTACCATATTCTTTCACCCAGTTATACTTTATTATTTAATAAGGTTATGTATTTAACCTTCAGTTATTTCCATGCAATTATTTCAAGGCCAAATCTCGCTGTAAATTCAAAGAAACTTTATCTAACAAGTCCAAACGCTGCCAAATCTATTTTATTTTATTTAGTGTTAATCCTTATTAAGTAGTGGGGGAAGGACTGATTGATGGTGGAGAGCGTGTGGGGAGCGACGGAGAGAGTTGAACAGACCTGTCATAAGTAGACTGCAGACTTTTATGTAAAATCAACATCGTCTGCCTCAATTCCAAAAGTCAAGAGTCCAGTAAAAGTACCTCTTTTTCATTAACAAGTCTAACAGGAATAGTTTAAATTGTACAGACTCAATTTTGTTATAAATGCTGTCTAATCATAAGTTTACAACTGGACTGACGATAAATACGTAAATTGAATAAACATTATCAGCAGATTTACGGGTTCTAATATTTTTAATTTACAATTATTGAAATTGTAAGGCTGCATCCATTTCAATAATTCTTCAGAATTATTCAATAAATTTATTTGTTTGAGTATATATTATTTAAAAAATGGCTATTCTTTCTATTTTACAAAGTAATGTAAAATAGTTTACGTCATTACTTGCTGCATAGTGTATAATTATTAATTATACATATGTATACCGGTATGCATAGTCCCAACTATACAGGGTACTTTAGCAACATAGTTTCGCGAGCATAACGTAAAATTTTGTGCTCGCTCCGTTACGTGTTGTTATAGTAAACTTCGAACGTGCCTATTATTAATAGCGACAAATTAGATTGCACGTGCCACGTAATTTATAGATTCGTCAGGGCGGAACGATTACACTACAGCGTGATCTACGGTAACGGTGCTTCGCGTGTTCAGAATCTTTCACCCGTGTGTTTACCGAGCAATGTTTGCTACGATTATTTTCTGGTTTTTAAGTAGCACGTACTGCGAGGCGACCGTAGTTCTGATTATTTTTCTTCGCTTTTGGATCTTGCGAGATCGCATCGCTTTTTAAATAGAACTTTTCCGTATTTATGTGGTACTTTTTGTTGTGAAGTCGTGCTGGGCGAATGGTACGGTGTAATTTATGTGTTGTATACATGTAATTACGCAGAGGGTTCCATTTTTTTTAAACAATTCCCGTAGACTCAGAATCATGTAACAGGTCGTTCAGTAAATTGTGGCTCGCAAAGAATAATTTGCGATCTTGGAATAACAAAAGGCTTAAATTACAAAGATTTAATTAACAAATTTGCTCAGTTAAATGCTGGAAAAGTGAAGTTATGGGTTTTGATTGGTAGATGCATTTTTTATTCTTTTTAATCTTTATTGTTGCTGATAGTTAACCTTGCTTTTGTTTTTTTTTTAACTTTTTTATGTTGAATAAATTGTGTACATATGTGTAGTGAGAATGAGGGACAAAAATATATGAAGTGAATTTATGAAGTGAACTCCCCCCCCTTACCGCAAAATATAATTTTCAGCCCCCAGAAAGAAAACAGTTTATACGCAAAAACTATGTGTTTTTCTATCAGTGTAATTTTACTTCAATTTAAATTAGAGATAATTTTAGTAGAATTACAAGATAATAAATGCAAAAATTTGGCCCCCCTCCAATTACACCCCCTCTCCCCCGCGTTATATGGACTCTCCCCCGGCATTAGAAATAAAGAAATGAGTGTGTGCATGAAGTAGCTTTTACTTGAATATTTGTCTGTCGTTGATTGATGTTATGTTAAAAGATATGAACGTTCTATTAACATTTATACTTCCGTCCACTGGTTGAACAGAAATATCTGATAAAAAATACAATTTTTTTGGTAGTGGGTGAAAATTATAATAATTGGCCCCAGGCACAATTTCTCCTTGATGCTGCCCTGCGCGTGGGTGTTCGGGCACGTGCTGCGAAAACTCCGGATATTATCGCACTTTCGCGGCCTTCTTCATCGACGTCGCGTCGCTTCCCACTGTGCCACGTTTCAGCATTGTTTGATGCTGTTAGAAATCCGTTTATTTGAAGAATTTGATTGAATAGCACAATGTGGAACTTGCTCGATTCAGCCAGTTAAACAAACAAAAAGAGAGATGACGAGACACGATGCAACATCGTTTCTCCAATTATATTTAACAATAGGTTTACGGGATACGTCAAAATGACGGTTTTCAGTATTTTTAATTTGCGATTATTGAAATTGTGAAGATGCATCCATGAGGAATTATTCAACAAATTCATTTCATTAGGTGTATACTATTTAAAAAATGGCTAGAAATTCTGATTAATGTGCTCTTGTTATTTTGATAAAGGAATGTAAAATAATCGTTTTTAGCGTTCCGACAACTCAGTGTTAAAAATCTTGGCTAGAAAAGTTGATTCTTTGCCGTTTGTGATCTTGAGAATAAAGTATGGAAATAACAATTTTAATGGAAGTTAAAAATTGTCCTGCGTTAAATTTTAATACAGGAATTTTTGAACTAAACTCTAACAATATATCAAAGACGACATTACATAACAGTAATAAACGTTGCGTAATTTTAATTCATCATTAGACAGCGGATATTTATGCAAACTAAAAATTTTTTGTGTGAATTACAACAAATTGGAGTGCAATAAAAGTTTATTTCCTTTCTTAATGTTTAATAGGTTGCAAATAATATAACAGTATATTTAATTTTTTCCACAAATGCATAAAATTACACGTACTAATTTTTGCCACTTTGTAAAATTCGCTGTCTATTCATAATAATATTTTATTTTTCTTAAAATGAATCATTTGAATAGAAAGTTAAATAAGACACTGAAACAATAGAAAAGGAAGTTTAAAATAAAAAAATTTAATTCCTGATAAGAGGTTTAAAATAAAAAAATTGAATTCCCGATAAGAGGTTTAAAATAAAAAAATGTAATTCATGATAAGACGATTGAAGAGACGGTACGTTTGTTTCCTATCATTTTGATAGCTCATTTGTTACAGATAACAGCAATGTAAGCTACAAAATGAAACTCACAACTCAAGTCACACTAAGAAAGCAACAAAGTTGGAAGATACGCGAAGAACGTACACTTTACACGAAAGCGGGACAAGCCATAACGTGATATACGCAAACTGGTTCGCGTGGATGAAACAAAAATAAAGAAGACAGAAATGTATATCGAAGTTCGTTGTCTCCCGTCTGCCGAGGGTCTGAGCGCTTATGGATGTATGCCAACGAAAGCATCTTTAAGCTACAATGTTAGTCGTGCTGTGAATGTATAGTTGTAAATGCCGGCCGCCTCAAAAATAGTTCAAGAAACCAGCAAATCGTCTGGAATCGAGAAACTTTTCACGTTATCGACGCGTGAAGTTTTCGGAAAATGTACGGTGTGACATCATTTCAATGATACCAATATATGCATATAAAATTCCAATATTTTACACTCATTAATTCTTTTAATATAAGTTTTCCGATATAAGACAGTCTAATAATTTTTCATTAAAAGAATCGATAGCAGCAGTACGATCGATGACGCTTTATTAACATTAAACCTATCGACCACTAAAAGCGATTAAATGTTTTATCTTATAAAAATGACAAGGCTCTATTTATTTAGATTTTGTGCAATTTTTATCTCTATATGTGCTTGGATAAAAAAATTTATCAAATCAATTTCTATGTAAGCAACTTCAGAATTTCAAGAATTGTAAAATGAAAAATGTAAAATCGGTTCTTTGGAGTTTAAAAAGTACACAGGGATACCAGTAGTTCCTGGATACAATTTATATATAGTTTAAACATTATAATAATATGATAATGGGGAATACTGAACCGGACGCATATTTTTTTGTTCGATTTGATCGATTTTCTAAAATTACCCTTTGTTCCTAAGAAGTCAGATACAATTAACTTGAATTATCCGTGACTGCTGCATTTATTTGTTCATAAGTGTAATATATGTATAAAAACACAAAAATGTAATATATGCAGTTATGAGTATACAAGAAATTTTATGAATAATTCCTTCTTCAAACTCGCATACAATGGAAATTTCACTACAGTTCGAAACGAGCTGACATTCTTCTGTCTCGTGTATAATCCACGTCATCCTCCTTTCGAAATTTAAGATGTAAATGTTTTTATATGAGACTGCAACTTAATTTAAAGCGTAAACCGAAAGTCATGCGAGCGATTTGGATTTGGAACGTGTCAAATATTTTTCAAGGAGTGACACGGTGTTTCAAAAAGTTCGCTATAATCTTTTCAGGAAACCCTCAATCTAAACAGATGAATTTTCAGGAATCGAACCCGTTCTAAATAATCCCGGCAGAAAATTATTTGAAAAACATGAAATATTATTAGTATCCTGTAATATGTATACGTGTTAAATTTATTTAGAAATTCTTACTGATTTATACTTATTAGATTTTCCATGTAATAAATACGTATATAAAAAGTGTACAAGCTGTATTAAACAACCACTGAAAAGTATTAAAATATTTAGAACTAATAAAATGTTTAAATATAAAAATTCTAATCATCGTTTTCTTGTATCCCTTATTTTATAAAGTGTAGATATTTTGAAAAAACTGCTACTCATTCAAATACATAATACTTTTCTCCACCATTGAATATGTAAATCACAGAATTCTTATGTAACGCACACACCGGCGGATCGTTAATTTTGGAGCCCTGGGCCAACACTATTTTTGCGATCCTAGCCGTTTAACTCAAGAAATGCTTGTATAACTAATTATTTCTCAAGTTATTAATTTAAATATTCCGTTTTATCGATCGCAACAATTTTAAATAAATAATCCATAATGTCGGCGCTACAGGTTCGATCCAATTTGAACCTTGAAGCAATTTTGCAATTAAATGTTTCCCAACGTTGCGATCCTAATGTGGATCATTCTGAAGGGAGAAATTTAGCGTCTCTGTAAAGTGTTGTGTGCTTTAGTATAAATTTAATAATTCTGAATTGCCAGTTGACTTGAATTTACTTGCTTAATGAAACTGATTCTATAAATTGATTGTTGGTAAAAATTTCTTTAAAGAAGGTACATGTTTACATCATGCCGGTGGGCAGTGGACTGAAGAACCAAAGTTTAAATTATTAATTTAAATTGTTTTTATTTTTTACCGGCGGAGGAGGCCCTGCAGTTCATAAAGTCGTGAAGCCATTTGATGGTTTTATTAAGGAAATACATTTCATTTAAGAAATCGTCGCAAATATAACGATCGGTTGCCACTCAAGCGATGTCAGCGGACGTGTTAATCGATTAGAATCGATCGGAAACGTATTTCCTCTGGATCACTTAAGCACGGTAGTTAAAGCAAGGGGTCGGTGTCATTTGATATGACAGTGTGCAGTTCTGTGCCGCAACAGCCACCGTTTCATCGATGGCTGAGCTTGTCTAATAGCATTCTAACTGCTCGGGGACGAGTAAAACGGTATCTAAGGACGGGTCCGAGTATTTCCTAAGCTCCGGTACCGCTATTTTCGTACGTGGACGTCTCCGTGGAGCAGAAGTCGTTGCGAAAGAAAGAAAGAAAGAAGGAGGCAACCAATGAAACGAACCCCGACGATAAACAGATCCTCGTAGACGGAGATCCCACCGAAAATAAAGGGGTAATGCGAGGGACGTGGCTCGTAAATTTGCTCCTCCTTTGTAAATCGAAAGAATAGAGGAGGCAGCAACAATGCGATATGTTAATCATAAATTTCGGCGAGCGTGCGTACACCGTCTACTCGCCGGGAGGATCACCGGAAAAAGAGGACCAAAGGTTGCCGGAGCACAGGAGTAGAAGGTCAAAGCTGAGCGGATGGACGCGTAACAGGATAAGAATGAGGGTAAACGAGAAAGTTAATAGACGGGATCGTGAATATAGCAAAACCGCTGCATTGTAACACTGCCACCCTGTCACGATAGATTCTACGAGGTCAGGGTCAGTCTAAGGGTATGGCTGGATAGAACGGTCAGAAATTCTCTTGGATCGAGTAAAACGTGTTAAAAATGTGTAAAATGTATTAATGTTTTCGGCGCTCGGGTTCGATCAATTTTTTCTTTTTTATCTGTTTTGAAGATTTAGTAACTTATTGCATGTAAAAGTAGAAGTGGTAATCATGTTTTTGTTTATGACATTGTTTTTAATAAAAGTTGGAATTACGTTGTGAGATCTACATTTTAAATGAAATAATTGCGCCGAAAAACATTAATACAGATTTTCACATTTTACGATCGATAGAAAATTGAATATTCATTTATACAGGGTGTCCAGGAATGGACACAAAATTTGACTTTGGCCAGTTTCTTTGTTATTTTTTTTGTATGGCATAAAATAAACTGGTCAAAGTCAAATTTTTCGCAAAAAAAATTAAAACATCAATTTTCAAAAATTAAAAAAGGTTCGCATAGATTTATAGGCTCAATGATATGATATAACTTTCACTTCAACCACTTGTTAATACTTTCTGTCGTTTGGGATTTATAAGCACTTATGTACGTAGAATGGTCGGTTCGGATTAAAGGGTTGATTTCTTGCTTATATGTAGAAAGTAACAGAAATGCGTAAAATCTAGCTATCATGAAGAGCAAGAAATCTGTGCAAGAAATGCATAATCGATGTCAAATGTAAGAGAGTTAATGTACGGGGTGTACAGAAATGTTTGGCCGTGGCTGCTATGGCTGTATTATTCTCGTACATCTTCGGATCGATGACGATCTGTAAAAAAAGTTGCCGTAAAATTGTCCTTGATCTTGAATTTCAAGGTCAAATTTCTTTTCATTCCATGACACGTACTATAAAATACCAGAATAAAAGACCTCGAAATTCAAGATCGAGGACAATTTTACGGCAACTTTTTTTACAGATCTTCATCGATCCGAAGGTGTAGAATACGCCTATGGCATCCAAGGTCAAACGTTTCTTTACACCCTGTACATACATTAATTATATTTTATATAATAATTTCTAATAGTATTCACTAGTTTTAATAGCGTTAATAATTTCACTCGAAGGAACGTTAATGAGGACTATGCCTGGGTGTTTCAATATAAAAAATAAATTGAACAAAATGGTTAACCTATAGAACTAATAAATTCCCTATAGTGAAATAAGGAAACGACCTAACATTTCTGTCAGCGTTAACAAAATCCTTGCGTGACTAAGAATTTTAGATAATAGTAATCAGCGATGCAGGGTTTCAAAATGATGAAGTAGCAATTCCCATTTGAGAAGGTCCCTCAGAGGCGCGCCGAAGAGACCCTGGGAGGCTGAATGCGCGCGGTTCCTCGAAGAGAGAGAAATGAAAAATTCTCTTTTATTAGTGGCATACTAATTACGAACAGGCATTAGATACGAAGATCGGCATTATTATTAATCGCGCGAACCCTAATTATGGTAGTCCTCCGCCCCTTTCCGGACAATCATTGCGTTGCGCATTTACCCAGGGTTGCAGGACAAATAAAATTTTTCCATTAAGTAACACACGGAATGCAACAACGCGTTATCTTTCATAAAACCGGATACAAAAACAGTACTTTGCCGAAAGATAAAGCTCGCGCAAAACTACTATCATCGTTCTCCTCGGTTTTGCCCGTTTCGCTTATTTCGTGAAATCCCTTTATCTATTATATTTTCTTCGAAGAAGCATGTTCCGCTCATAGCAATAATATGTAATTTATATGTGGGGTGAATGACCCCTTCATTATATTTTCTTTTCAGACTTTTCATTATATGCATCGTGTACTAAAATATTTAAATATTAATTGCGTAAATATTATATATTTGCATTAAATATTGTAATATACGTAAATATCAAATATTTGTATTAAATATTATGATATATATATAGATATTGTAATATTGTAATATTAAAAATAAAAACTGCATTCTTTTACTGAACTACTTATGCGGACCGTAAAATTTTTCATCAAAATAAACAAGGCAAGCTATATTGTCTTTATTTAATTGGAAATTTTAATTTTTCTTGTCAATCAATTTGTAATTGCATGGCTCCAGAAACTTTTGTTACTAAATAATCATTTGTAGATACTTAAATTCAAAACAATTAGATTAAAATCAAACTTCTTTGGTGTTTGTTATAAATAAGTTATATTAAAACATGTTCAAGTAATTAAAAAAAGTGGAATTAACATTTGAACTTTGGAAAGAATGGTTGCTATCGAATGGATTCATCATCTGCGAAATAAATCACAAGATACCACATGCGGTTTGGTCACGAACGTTCGTATTCTTTATTCTCCTTGCTCTTCCTATCTCTACCCCTCCTTTCGTTCTCTCCCCCTCCCTTTTCGTAATTATTTCTTTATTATAATGATCCGGACTGTATATATAGCGAAATGTTCAATTTTCGCCAAGACACAGAGATACGCGTAATATTTATAACGAACTCGAATTCGAATTACCTAATTAGTCTTTCGTGGATTAATTAAGTTTCACAACTTCGTATGGTGCTATCTGATTTAATTCCTCATCCGTGCTGTCCGGTAATTTCAAAAAGCATAGCATCCGAGAAGAGAAAAATTGTTGAAACTTCAGACCTCTCGTCGTTCGTGGGGCAACTTTTTATGTTAGCATGTGCACACGTTTATGGTATCCCGTGGTCGGGATTTTATTTATAAAACTCAATTCAATTAAAGAAACATTACGAGTGTTGAGCATGCGATGATTCTCATAAATGATAATTTCACCTTTATTTGTTATTCACGTGGTTTACTTATGTATATGAATTCTACGATGTTTCCTCGCAGTAACACTAATGACATCACCTATGCCACTTTGTTTGCTCGACTCTCGCAATCTTCTTACTACTGATTACATGAAATTTTACATGCTGTTTTTTTTTCTTTTGATTCGCAAAAGTTTCACAATTCCATTTTTTAGTATACTATTTTAGGCTTAAAAAAATAGATAATGTTATCCCTTCGTCTGTGAAATATTTACAATGGAGGATTAGCGTTATCATTCATTTTGGAGACAATATTTGCGTCACAATTTTACATTCTGTTTCTCTTTTTTTTGATTCACAAAAGTTTCACAATTTCATTTTTTAGTTTATTATTTTAGGCTTCAAAATAATGTCATCCCTCCGTCTGTGAAATATTTACAATGGAGTATTAGCGTTGATACCATTAATTTTGGAGACAATATTCACGTCACAATTAATTACAAAATTGTATAAAGACAGGAAAATGTGGTATAATTTGATAAAATCAAGAAAAAATATTTCGCACTCTTAGGTTCACTTGTTACAAAATGGAGATCTTGAGGCGTAACGGTTTCAAATTCATGTAATAGTATAGTACTGTACTTCAATGCACGCCCCTTTAGCCTTTAATATTCCTGTAGAGGTTTAAGGGTTTCGTTTCCCACAGAATTTGAAATGATTCTAATTATACATATCTACAGTGCATAACACTATGATTCAGAATACGACTACACTGCAACGTTTTAACCGCGAAGGATATCAGTAATGTTTAAGTTTTCCCATATCGTATCCTGGATAGGGTCGATAATGTAATAATGTAGAATTAATAGGAAATAATAAAACACAATGCCAAGTAAAGTTAATAATTAAGATTACCACATTCGGTTTACGGGCGTCCGGATAATTATTTTCAGAAGGGTACCCCTCGCCGATTTTGATGACACTGAAATTGTCAAATCCTTAAAAGGGGTAATTTTTAATTTTTCCTTTACGAAAAAGTTCTCCGCGGCTTTGTTAACGAGTCATTACCAAGAAACACGGACCAATCAGAGCGCGACTATTGTGGGCGTTTTTTCGTTAATAATTCCTCAATACCAAACCTACCGAGCACTAAAAGCGATTAAAATGTTTTAGCTAATAAAAATGACAAGGCTCTGTTTTTTTAGATTTTAAGCAATTTTTATTTCAATTGTGCTTGGATAAAAAAGTTTGTTGAATCAATTTCCATGTAAGTAACTTCATAATTTCAATAATTACAAAATCAAAAATATAAAACCGGTCATTTGACCGGCAATGGTAGGTATACATAGTGTTAATACTCGTACAGACTAATAATCTTTTAGAATACTGGTACAATACTAATAATCATTTAAAACTCGTACAGAAGAAAACGCGTCCCTCGTGCTATGCAGTGGCCCACAATGCAACATTTCGAGCTCGGGTGGTAATTAAGCGAGTTAAAGAACCGGCGACGTTACTTTCCCATCAACCGAATAATTGACGGTGATAGAACTGCCAATAAAACATTAAAGTATCGCAAGAAAGTGGGTGGGGGTTGGCATGCGTGCGCGGCTAGAAGGTAAAGTAGATCGTTAATCCGTTTCATTAGTTGAATACTACAGGCGTAACAACCGGTCGTAATAGCGAATAGCGTTTATACTTGGCGAAATAAAGTGTCTTTGATTCGACTAGTTTACAACTCGCCGGCCGTGCACCTGCTGCGCTCGTTTTCAACCGTGCCGCCATTTCCGTGCGCAAGAATTTGAATTCCCGTCCTGTCACGTTCGAAAGACAAATCGACTCGATTCAGCTATTCGCACGGACGAAGACAAAAGTACCGTGCGTGTCTCCTTTCCACGGACATTACACGGTCGTCGGAGGGTTACACAGCTGATCGTTATGAAATCGTACGCCAGGACTCGACCGAAGGTGCGAAACCGAGGCGATCGAGGAGTTTGGCGGCACCGTAATGACAGTCGTTTATGCTAATCAGCCGTGTGCAGTCTCCCCCTGCTGAAAACGCGTCTGAAATAATACGGGTGTCTTCTGAATTGCATGATTGTAATCTTGAATTACAGTGTTACCTGCAAATGCTCGCGATTACATGGGACAGCGAGTTAGGGCGACCACCACTGATCATTCTCCTTAGAGCTGTGAAGCGTTGTACAACGTGACACGCGTTACTATAATGCCGTGTTTACTAGAGCAAATATCTAGTTTCATATTTTTTTAGTTTTTTAGCGAATTTTATATATGTATTTATTACAGCGCATTATTTATTTAATAGTATAAATAGATGCTACTTTCACAATACCTTCTATCCTTAAGAACATGATTTTCTCGTTAGAGGTCCCTTACGCATAATATTATAGCATCCCTTACGGATAATTGTCCCTGGCCAGACCCGTCGATTGGACAATTAAAGATAAAATACTGTACACCTACTCATTCTTGTCGTAAATACATAAAATCCGCCGTCTAATAATTTCAAGCTGAAAACCTCAAATCCTCAAAAGACGTTAGAAAAGCTGTTTGCAATTGTTGTACAATCCATAAATTTTATTGTGCACTAAAAAAACCCCAGTTACTTTGCGACTTAAACGATTAAAGAACTAGATTCGGTTCAGACGGTAGCTTGTATCCCAATAGGGTGGCCTGTGTAACTGTATCTATAAAAACAGAATTAAATAAAAAAAGTTAGGCTAGTAGAATGGTGGGTCTAATGCGCCTGACTCCGGAGTGTAAAAACCGCATAAAGAGCAGAGCCAGAGATCAGTCAGTTCCGATGGCAAGCTTCGACAAGCGTGCCGAATATGAGAACGAATGTGCCTGCGACACTGATAAGCCCCGTCAAGTTGCCACCGCGTTGCGAGGACGAGAGAACGCGAAGCCACCGAGACGAGACAAGAAGAAGACCACGTCCTCGTGTGGCTGGCCCGCTCGAAACTAATGCGTCTGTCCAGCGATTCGGGCACACGACGAAAATCAATCAAGTCCATTAAGGGGTTCCCGAGCTGGACCGGGCCAGACCGGGCCGGACCGGCCAGCCGGGCATTATAATGCCGATACCAGGCAATGTAACGCGATACCTATGCGTCGTTGACCGACGCATTCACAAAGAGAACGAGAGGGAGAGAGAGAGATGACGGGACCCTCCTGCGTTATGTCATTAATGAAGATCCATTTAACGTGACGCGCTGTCGATTACGAAATTGATGACGATTCTCGGCCGCGCCCCGTCAACTGTCCTTTAACTTTCCCGCTCCGATACTGTCCTCCTATTGTAACCCCTCTCTGGTCTGTCGACGTGAACTCGACGGAATTGAATGGGAGAGGAGGAACGAAGTTCACAAGAGAGAAGCGACTTCACATGAGAGACGCACTGACGCAACGGTGCGGTGTTCCCCATCACGCAAAACTCTCGGACCGCTTTATGCTTCTCGAGTGAAACACGCTGGACGTTGCATGCAACACGCACGCGGAGGCATGCTTTTCATAGCGAATATATCAATTGTCTACGTACCCTGAAGAACTATACTTTTGGAAAAATCACCGGGACATTTGAATCGTCGGGCATCGGATGATCGACCAAAGCAACCAAATTCAATATCAAATATAACATTTATATTATTTGTTTGCAAGTATCTTTGTTGCGAAAAGCGTTATTAGAGGTGCTCATAAATAATACCGTTGCTTCATATTTACAACATTTTATTTTCTTTAACATTTGGTATAGATTAATTTCACGATAAGCACACTACGAATTAAATGTTAATAAATCCGATTAGTATACGTATAGTTCACGTGGCAATCCCACCGTATCCTATGCCTGGGTCATTTGTGACCCGTCACCGTAGAGACAAGCTCGAGCGACCGACAATATTTATTGTTTTAAACCATACCAGTTACAAAATTAGTTTTGCTATGATAGTAGTTTTGCATTTTTTATTTTAAGTTTATTTTTATCTTCATCTATTTTTGTATTTATCTATACTTGTATACATACTTGTATGCTTTATCTATATTTGTATACATCTATCTTTGCATGTGTTACAATATACAGATATTTCAGTAATTATTTCGTTAATTACTTCGAAAAGATACCATGTAATTATTAAACAGCGGATTTTATGGATTTATGACAAAAATGAGTGGATGTAATGTAAAGCAGTAAACAAATTAGAAGAATTTAACGATACTGTTATATTATTTTCAACCTCGAGAAAAAATTAATTTCTACTTCTCTCTAGGTTGTTGCAATTCGGGTGAAAAATTTGCACAAAGATCCGCTGTCTAGTAATTATCAATTATTATAACTCAAAAGTAAAAAAAAGAAAACAAGGTCTACTTTTTCGTGTGGAAAAAAAGTATGAAAGAAGATGAGATTCGGAGACCTAGAAAATAGTAGGACGTCTGAGTAAAGCAGGCGAATGAATGATCCACTGGGAAATTGTTTAGATTAATCTAGGTGGAGCACAACGAGTCCGCAATATGAGGGGTGATAAAGTTAATGTCGAGATGCTTGCAATGTGCAATTTGCGTTACTCGACGCGACTTATCAAGTCTGGTCATCTTAATGTCGCCAATAATCGATAATTGCGAGGGGATCGAGCACAACTCATCCTATGCAGAATTTACCGATTTATCGTGAAAATGGGCTTCGTGGAACGTTATACACGTCACAGTTCCAGCAAGAAAACACCAGATGTATAAATACACGCTACGTTCAAATACATATAGGGTGCATGATAGCTAAAATATCTACTGTCATTATACATATAGATCTAATAATAGTTGCGAGTTGTAACGATTAACGAATTACAACTTATCGACACGCGTAAATTTTTTAAACATTACAATATTGCTGGGATTTGTATGTTTCACGTGTTCGTTACTCTATTTTCGTTAGTTAATTATTTTTGTTGAGACTAATGAGATATTTACCCATTATTTAAGATGGTCTACCTATATGTGCAATATTGAACAATGAAATTCCATTAATCCATCTATTAAGTATTGAAGATTTCTGGGATCTGCTTATAAAATTCTTATAAAACATCTATAAAATAATTACAAGACTTTGTGCTGCAGTTTCCACAAAAATATTACTCGATTTCTATACCATAGACACATTCACATTTTTAAACAAGAAATTTTCAAAATTCAAAATAGAACGTACGAACTGTCATGTAATTTTATTATAGTACCTAATTTATACTATAGTGCTATAAATTTGGAAAATCTATGTAAACTATTTATACCAAACACATCAATGGAATAAACTAACTATTATAAAATTACGCAATAAACCTGTTTCTGTGGGTTAAAAAAAAAACAAAAATGAAGGTCATATTACAAGAAAGTGTCAATCTATTTATGCGAAAAAATCATTTTTTTAAGTTTTTGTTTTATAAAAAGTATATAACCTTCATACGTCCTCTACCTACAAAAAACTACTTATGTGAGAATGTACCTCTCTCGTCATCATTCAACTGTACGTGAGCCATTTTCCGTTACAAATAATAATAATAATCACGTAAATCGAAGTGGTAATATGCGGTGACCCACCGTGTATATTATACCTAAAGATAGTTTTATGTTCGCACCAATATCATCCATTCGCATTATAAAACTCAACAACTGGAGCGTCGTCTATTTTTAACTGCGTTATGCGTGTGTCAATTGCTTAACCGATGGTTGTCGCGGGGGAATGTAACACGCATTCTTGATGATGATGCACCTGATAGCCAACCACGTGTGCGTGACATTAATACGTTTCTACGCAGATTCAAAGATTCAGATTGATCAGCTTGTTAAAGTCTCCCTGCCCAGAACTCGTTCTTCCGGTTATCTTCTGTTTAATCTAACGTCGGCGTGAACTTTTATGAACATCGCTTGTTGGACAGTAGATATTTTTGCTATTGAACAATAAAAATTTTAAACGTTCGGCAATAATTAAGAAGTTTCAATCATTGAAATTTCAGGCGCAAATTTTTTTATGTAAGTTTTCTTTCTTTATATAATATAAATTATTTTTTTTTTCTGAGGGCCGAAAATTTGTAGTTCCGCCAGTAATTAATACATTTTACTTTTAATTAATACAATTTACTAAGAATACAGGGTGTTCCAAAAATGTTGTACAACTTCCTTGCAAGGAATGATTTTTGATGATTATCACTTTTACTATTTTTTTTTTTCACAATTCCGACCAAATGCATTTTTTCAATATATTTGTTAGACGTCATTGCTAAACTAATCCTTCTAGCCAGACAGAGAAATTGAAGTCGTTTAGTGCACCTATAAAAAAGTTATTCTAATCTAAAGAAATGAAGAGATCAATTATGTGAGTATAGTAATTATACATATACAGTAAATGTTAACAGAACTTATTTGTTAACGTAATCCTGAATTTTTCTTGAACCATCGAAGACTGTCTTCCGAGATCTCTCATTCACCGGTTCGGATAATCGAGGTTCTACTATACGTAATAACAAACTAATAATTTTACATTGATTTTCAAGCAGCACAAAACCTATTTTCCGTCAACGCGTATCTGGAACGTCGGACGAAATGAACCTTAGGATTAAATTGTAAAACACGGTGTGAATCGGCCGCCATTACTCGCGACTCTCAGCTTGAAAATTTGAAATATTTTCGCAATAAATTTCACTCGGGCCCGATTTCAATCAACCCACTTTCGAGAGGTTAAATAAGACTGCTCCAAATCCGGCCGATAGAAGAAGGTGCGAAAGATCATTAATAAGCATCTCGTTCCTATATGGACGCGGTCGTTGAAAAGGGGCCGTGAGAGCAGCGAAGGGGCTTCATTAATAATAATTTCGAAGAATGGGACGTGGCACCGGTCTCGGACCCCCCTCGATTTGACTAATATCGATCAACAACAGCGTTGACCTCATCCGAGGTTAATAGTTCCCGAGGCAGTCTCTTCGCGACAAAGGTATTAAGAACGAGCTGCTGCGTTGAACGGAACTCCATACATCATCCTTTCGGCTGGTGCCGGGTGTCGTGCGGCTCGTTCATTTCGCGTTATAAGCCGACAAGTAAATGAGCGGCACTGTTCGAATATACGAGGCCAGATAATTGTTTTATTCTTTTTTTTATTTTTCCAATCAGCGAAAGCAACGACAACAGGTAACAAGATTATCATTTCGCTTGGATAATCGCAGAACCGTCCGTGGATTTAGCGACTGGTAACAATTTATCGAGGACGATAGTGCGACGCAGCTTGCCGCCACTAAAAAAGCCGATGACGGTTTGTCAGATGATGCATACGATCGTTATTCGGCTGGGCAATCCTGGTTCCAGTCCCGGGAGCCGAGCAGCCTCTCGAGGAATCGCTCGATTTCGCATCCGTTCTGTTTATCTCGTCCGATAGGCCGTCTGTGTCCCTCCCGCTGATTTGCAATTAAGCCCTCTGCGAGATATTCATACGTTTCTCCGGGCAAAGATTAACTCGTACCGCAAGATTGTACCGATTAATACCTGCGTTGCGCAGGAATTCCGAAGCACCCGCGACTCTACCTAATAACGATTGTGAGCTCGGCAATTGCTAATTGTCCAGCCGGTGATCCCGCCGGCCGCGGCCCGGTCGGACACCGTGTAATCATTGACAGTCTTGTTACAAAGTTGCTTAACAAGGTGTTTAATGAATACCCCGGATTCTATTTGCGTGTTCGATTTTTATCGCGCACCAAAATTTCATCGGCGGAACGATCGAAGCGATACGCCGCGCCGGAACGATCGAAGCGATACGCAGCAGCGCGCGTCGCCGCGCAAGCAATGCCAAGGGCGGGGAGCATTAACTGATACGGGTCGCAGTAATGAATGATCCGTATCTGTATCAACTGTGAATCATTTCAATAGGCACGGGAATCGATTAGACATTCACGACCGTCCGCATGTGGTACTTGGTAGAATAATGGTAATTGCTACTTGGCCACTTTCTCTGCTCAGCGAGATCCTTTATGGCCGGAGTTGGCCAGTAATTCATTCTTTTGTAATCGATTTCTCTGATCGATTGTTTAATGTAATCGTAGTAACTGTAATCATTAGACAGCGGATCTTTATGCAAAATGAAAATTGTCTGCATCGGTTGCAAGAAATGGAAACCAAATTGAATGTTATTTCTTCCCTTAACGGTTTTAATACAGAGGATATCATATATTGACAACTTCAATTTTTGAATTTTCCAATAATTTTGAATTTCATTTACTTAATTTTCCTATAAATGCATAAAGATCCGCTGTCTAGTAATCATTAATCAACCAATCACCGTTAATCTACCTTCTGTAGTTTTTAGTCATTGATCAGTAATTTTTAAATCATTCAATGATTAGTTATATTTTATGCTATATCTGTACGTTGAAAGTACTATTGAAAGCAAATTACACTAAAAATAAATAAATAACTTGTTCTAAGGATTTTCTATGTAAAACTATGTAAAATGTATATATTTCTAAAAAATGTTTATATTGTTGTTATTACTGCAAAAATACAGCTTAAATCATAATCAGAAATGTGATAATTTCATGATTGATAATTGATAAAGTAATCACGAACATTGTTTACAACAATGCGTTTGCTAAAAATGAAAAGAACTTTAAGAACGCATTCAAAATCGGCTTTTTAAGAAAAATAGAAAAAATTTACAGAGACCAGTAAAGCGATTTTAATAATAGAAACGAGTTGTCAAGTAAAAAGCAGTTTCATTTAAACTCCTCGAATAGGTATCTAATAATTCACAGGTAGCTTAATGGGTATTAGTATGAGAGCTGTTGTCAAGAGTTGATATCGCATAGAGTATGTGGATTAAGGTTAAGTCAAGTCGGAGAGATATAAACGTGTACACATCTGTAAACATCATAAGAGTTTACTTAACTTTTATTTTCAAATAAATTCTATCAATATGCTTTCATTTAAAAGAACACAATTAATCAATCAGCCTTCATCGCTTGAATTAATAAGTACAATTTTTTTAAAAACGTGGTATGCTTCGTTTTGTCTTGTTAGGATTCAGCAACACTGTGACACAGAAAGATGACATCTAAATTGTATGTGTTGAACTGCCGGCAACTTCTATCCAATTGTCTGTATAGACAGCATCGCGTAAAATTATCGTGCGATGAGCTGTAAGTACGTACAAAGTTATGTAAGAAATTCCAACTTGGACAGAGAATGGTATCATAGCAATAGTAGAAAAAAAATAATAATACCGTTTTTTGTTATATACATTTAACAAACAAACAAGTTTAATAAATAACGCAAAAAAGCCATGTACAATACAATAACAAATTAAAAATGACAAGTTGAAATCAAATAAAATGAAAAGACACCTTTTTGTTAATAATGTATGTAAATTAATAGATATAAAACAATAAAAAAATTGTAGAAATATATGTATAAGGTATATGTATACGGGGTGCCTCAAAACTCCTTCAACATCCTGAAATGAGCAGTTCCTAAGGTCATTCGAAGCGGCATTTTTCTTTTGGGACCTGTCGTCGTTTGGGACCGGAATCCGTTCAGTATAGCTGCGCTCTGATTGGTCCGTGTTTTTCATAAATAACTCCTAAGCGCTTTAAATTATCTCAGGAGCCGTCCATTTGCAAATGTTGAAGGAGTTTTGAAGTATATTTATTTATTATATTATTATATGTCGTATATAATACTGATATTAGTATTATAATACTGATATTTATTAAAGATTACGAAAAAACTGCAGATTTTTATGCAAAATAAAACTTGTCTGCATTAATTGCAAAATGCAGGAGCTAATACAAACTGTTTCTGATCTTAATAATTTGAATAAGTCGAAAATAATCAGGATTCATCAATTCTTTAAATGTTTTCGTTTTTCATTCGATCTTTTCTTAACATAAATGAGTCAATTACTTTATAACATTATATCGTACAGATAGTGAACAGAATGTAATAGATAGCCCATAAAAGTTAATGTAGATACTTGAAAGATATGAACTATGACACACGATTAGATAGTAAAGAATTATTATAGTAAAAACGCTTGGATATTATAAAGTGTACGGCGTTAGGTTATTAATATATGTAGAAATGGAATAGTAAAAATAGAGCGGCGAGCGGACGAGTGAACTAAAACGAGTTAATGGGCGAAACGAGCCAATGAACTATAATAAACCCAGTGTACTACCAAACCAATGAAATAGAGTGATTCTATGCGCTAGAATGAGCATCCTTTAGGTAGTTTAGATTTTGCGATACCGTTAATTTGAGTATGAGAACAAAACGAAGCTAAACATGTATTATTAGTTTTGAAGAATGAATGTTTATTAGTGCCACAAAGAAAACATAACAAATCTTTTCAATTGTCTTTAAGTTGTGCAATAAGGACTCTAAACGAAAATATTTCTTTATCCTTCCATTTCTTGCAATACTATCTGTATGTAATAAATAGACTGCGCATCTTCACCCATTTTTCAAATACAAGAATAGCGAGCATTTGCATAGTTAGTTTTTTATTAGAATCTTGGACGAATGCGTAGAGTACAATAAAAAATATCTTGAAATTCAAGGTCAAGGACAATTTCACGTCAACTTTTTTTTCACAGATCGATCCGAAGATTTAGAATACGCCTATGGCAGCTAAGAGTAAACATTTCTTTAGACCAAATGCTTTAGTACAAATGCTTTAGTTCCAAAACTTTAGTACAAACACATAGAGTGCAATAAAAAATATGTTGACTTCGAAATTCAAGGTCAATGCCAATTTCGCGTCAACTTTTTTTCCACAGATCTTCATCGATCCGAAGATTTAGAATACGCCTATGGCAGCTAAGAGTAAACAGTTCTTTAGACCGTGTACAACATCCATTACTTCATTTGAATCAAATTCTCCTGAAGTGGAGGTTCATCTGGCAATACAGGCACGATCTCCTCCATCATAATTAAAACATTTACATATCTAAACAGAGTGAGGGAGGGAGGGAACTAGATAGATAGATAGAATGAGAGAGAGAGAGAGAGAGAGAGAGAGAAAGAGCAAGCGTTTGACTATCCCGTTGTTCAATTACTCCGGCGGCTCGGAGTAATTGCCAGTTTAGCATGTAAATAACGAAACGATCCCGAGCGTTCCCGTTCTAAACGTTGATCGGCATTCTTTCGGCATTAATTTCATTTGAGTTACCTACGTCCGGGATATTTCAATTAAAAGCGGTAGGCCAATCATCAGTCGCTCAGCACGCAGCATGCTCTATCGCGTGGGCGTTAGGAGCTGCGTCGCTGTTGCTGCCAGGGGTTCCCGGGTTTCACTCTACAACTATGTAATGACACGTGTTCCTCGGCGTTCGTGTTTCGCCTTCAATTATCTTACATCGGCCCGAATAAATTACCTTTGTTCTAACACGCGTTCCTTTGATCGGGCGACGATGCTCACCAGCCTTTTCCCGAGGGAACGGTACACACGCTCGGGCCTGCGACGAACTGTCGGCTTGGCGAGCACGCACGCGACTGATTTGTTGGACGGACTAATACGACCGGGACACTTTATTTCAATACGAACGGAAAAGCCACGACGAACGAAAGATAGGCCGCGTCCCACGCATTGCCCGACCCGACCGTAAGGTGGAAATGGGTTTAGATATCAAAAAGAAATACGCGTCGAAGCTGAACAACTTTAGATAGTCTAGAATCTAACTGTTCCGATCGAGCCGGTGCTGCGAGAGGCCGCTATTTGTGGCCAAAAGTCAAGTTTTCAAGATTAAGATATTGAAAATATTTTTTTTGCAACTGAGTAAGAACCCATCAAAGCTTCCAAATCCAAATTATTGTTCATTTCAGATTATTCTGCGCTGAGATATAATGTTCTAAAGACAACATAAAGCATACGCGGTTTTTTCATCTTTCGTGAAAATGATCCAAATTAGGATCGAAACGTCGAAAATGTAAATAGCAAACTCGCAAATTTGCTTTAAACATTAAATATTGATCGAACCTTGCGCCGAGAGCATTTCAATTTTGTATTTTTTCATTTTATTATAAATAACGGAGATATTCAAGGTGGACATGGTTATTGCCCCACCCTGTATATATTTGTTCTTTACGGTTTTGAGTCCTTCGTGTTACGTTTTCCGTGTATTTCATCCGTGTCTTATAATAAAAACACATGATACAATTCTAATTTCATTAAACCTTATTGATGACCATCCTTTCCCCGTCAACTGTCATCGGCAATCATCGTGATTGGTTCAAGACCGCACCTCAGCAATTGAAGGTTCATTTTTTAAAAGCGCGCGTCGGCTCGCTAACCTCCGCGACGCGTCGCCAATTAATCAAAGGTGTTCGAACATCGGAGCACACGGCCACATAACACGAACTGGCAAACTCCCACGAACACGAAGAAAGATCGCCACGAGCGAGTATCGAAAAATGATATAAATCCCTGTCCAAACATTGCGGGTATCCGTGGTCCGTGACCACAACGAGGAAGTGCCCAGGCGCAAGAGACACGTGAGAAACTGCGAGAGCGTCTCTCTCGAACCCGACCGAAATGGTGCCTTCGGAAAAAACCGCAGTCGTTTCGAGACATATGTACGTGCGCGGGTAGCCGCCGTAGGTATGCGCCTACGTAGCTCGGAGGAACGTTCGTGCAGATCGACCGCGAGAGAAACAGAGAAACAGAGAGAAAGAGAGAGAGAGAGAGAGAGAGAGAGAGAGAGCTCTGGAGAAGTTGCAAGCATTAGCATATCGAGATTGCGGAGCACCACGGAAACGACGCGATAATGGCTTGTACCCGCAACAAAAGTTCATTAACGAGCCCACGATGGAAATCGTGGCAGCTCGACACGCATTATTGCGTGCTGGTACAACTGCGATCCGGTAATACGCGGTTTAACGCGAGCTCCGAGCAATACGGCGCGACTATCTTCGCGCGGAGCAATACGGCGCGACTATCTTCGCGCGACGCGACGCGACGTAATTGTACCGTGCGAACGGATCCATTTTCCACAGTGTTATTCGCCGTATCGCCTCGCCTCGCGTCACGGCGGTCAATTTGTATCGATTATTTAGCGACTCGGACGCTCGATGTGTTTCGACTCTGTTCCCCTTTTATTTTTCTTCTCCCCGGCCACGGAGATCGTTCGCTTCGATCATGCGGCTTGTCGACCGCGCAATTTGTTTCTGGATATCTTGTTACTCGCCGAGCGAATAAACACCTCGAATTCAAAGATCCGCTCGCTATCGTCGCTTCTTCCGGCAAACGGTCTTCGTGGCCGCGATATTTTATTGAAAGTAACGAACCCTGAAGAAGGTATTCCCTGAATGTTACAGTATGCATTTTGATTTTTAATGTTCCTAAACCTTCCCTTAGAAAAATTACCAGATTGATTTCATTTGGACTTTGGGAGACTTTTGTTATTCAAAATTTTTGTTATTTCAAAATAAACATTCTGAAACTGATCATTTTGACCGGTGGTAAGTTCAGTGTTAATGTTACCGACCTCTTTTTCCTGCATATTATATTTTCATGTATATAATAATTATTTTTGTGTAAAAGTGAACTTCCAAATCCACTCTTCTCGTAACATGTGTCAGATTTATTTGTGGTATTCTTGCAAAAAGCGGAAATCGTTCACATTAACGACACAGATAATGTATTCAAAAGGTCAAAATAAGAGATGCTGATCTTGGATGTTAAAACAAACCATACGGTTGCACGTGGATTAACAAGAAACATGCAATCAACAATTGAATAACTGAAGTTAGTATTTTCTGTCGATAAGGATCGATAAGGGGACGTAGACTTCATAGTAAATTGTGTTTAAGGAAAATAATTAAGTAGAATATTAAAAATTGTATCTTACGTTCTACAATAAGACCACCGCAAGATCTTAAGTGGTCCCCGTCACAGAATTCCAGCATCGCGACCAATTTACAGCAGCGCCGATCCCACCCAAGTCGCCATATTTCTTATCGAAAGAATTATCCGTGCAAAACGCTGAAAAAAATAGCTCACGCGCCGACGCGACACCGAAACCCAGATAAAATTACGCTGCGTTCCCATCACCTCGGCTGCCGGAATAATAAAATAAATACTTGTTACCGGCCGACACGAGCAAAACGTCGAATCGACCCGCGATATAAATTACACCGTGAGGAATACATACCAGCTAATACTGTTCGTATAATTCAATACCCCCTCAATGAAACACACAGAGCCCGTTCAACGAGCGAAAACTGCAGCTTTGTACCTCACTGTCCGAGAGGATCTCGCTCGTTCTTTCCTTCTCTCCCTCCCTCCTCTGTCCTCGTCTCGTTAATGCACGTAACAGTGGGCGGACCGAGACCCCCAAGTGCGAAAAGTTAGATGGTACGTTATTATTTTTAGGATCAATAAATATTTGTCGATTTAACTGCGCCACATCGCCTTAGGCGCCGATTTATCCCCGCAAGGATTTGCATACGCGATCGGGGGATGCGGTGGTTTCGACGGGATCGATCGACGGTGTAATTGATTTAGGGAGGCGCCTCTCGATCCGCTATAAATCACTGAATCCACCGCGGCTCTTACGAACGTCATTTGTTATCATTAAGCCTCTCTCTTTACCGATTCCTGGTACCACTCGGGCCCTCAATCTATTTCACAGATCACGGCCACCAACGTCTAGGATTTCAGAAGTTACAGGATCCTCTACGGGGTTGTTCGAAACGAATTCTCCCATTGATCGATGCATTATCCGGTAGACTGTTGTCTACTGATTATGGGGGATTGTCTGCGGCAGCAGTGGCAAAAAAAAGATCACCAATTTATTTATTGCCTTTGATGTAGAAAGAAATTGATATCATCCTGTTGCACAGTAGTCTCAATCGACGAATTAGCTGTTCACAAAGATTTTAGCATTGTTTCAAGACTTAAAGCTATAGTAAACTAGGCAATTGGATTCGTCTTGACGTGAGCTATAACATTATTAAATAAAAAATATATAGGGACAATTAAAAAATCAAGATTACATTGATTTTTTATTTTAAAAAAATTTTTTTTCAATTTTTTATATTGACCTCTATAGAAGAGTGATAACTGAACATTGTTTTTGTCAATAAGATATTATCGCTGATTAAAGCGAACTTCGTAGTTCCAATTTAAAAATTCAAGTGATTTCAATGTTTTCAAAAGCGCTGAACATTTATACAGTGATATGCAGACGCGAATTGGATGCGCGCATCACGTCACGTGACCGGTTCGTGGCGGAAGCACGAGAGAACAGCGTCGTGAAAGGAGAAGAATAGAGTGAGAGATTATTTTAAGTAGAGAAATGGAGGTTCAGGAAGTTACGAAAATTGTTTTTCAATTAAATATGTCGAATAATAATAAATACAAACAAAAAAAGGTAATTATTTACAAACTGGTTCTGTTTTCCGATTTTGATTAAATTTAAATATGTTATAAGTAGACAGCGGATGTTTATGCATTTATGGCAACAATTAGTAGATATAATTTAAAACAGTAAAAATATTGGAAAAATTTAAAGATACTGATGAATGAAATCTTAAATAAATGGGTGTCTTTATCCACAGGTCGCTAAATAAAGTGACGTGATTCGAGATGGAAAGTGTCCGATTTAATAATTTTTTTAGAAAGAGACTATCGATTATTCGATGCGATTTATAGTTCGCAGATTTCCATAGACGGAAATTTCACTCGCGTCGTCAATTAATTTCTTCGGGAGAGACAACGTTCTTCCTGGTGGAAATACTCCCGCCCTCCGTTTCAATCCGCTACCTCGCCTTCTATTTAGCCCGGCCGATATGTAATATCTGTCTCGATAGAGACATTCAACGCGGCAAAAACACGGCGACGCAGGACACATCGTTGAAACAGCTTTCAACCCCGGCAACGGCTCGAGAGAAAGCTTGTCCGTCCACTAGACTAGCAGCCGTAAAAATTGAAATTCCGAAGAAATTGCATTTCTATCGATTCTATCGGCGTGAATAAAAGGGGATAGCCGTTGCAGCGATGACAATGAACACATCCAGCGCTCCGACCGTCTTGATCTCTCGCGTGTATCCTCGAGACAGGTGAAAGGAACACGCTCGACGAAAATTACTCTCGAGATAACGATACTATCTGCCGCTGCCATGAATTATGAGCGCCGGCACGCCGTGTTCGGTATTTATCCAAGTACCGTTTGACAACGTGAAAATTACTACTTATCGCGGCGAGCCGTCGATCTCGCGGAGAACCGTGTCGATCGTACGCTATCGGGAACCTTGTACGAATAGTATCGACACGGGGATAACAGAACCGCTAGAGAACGATAGAGATAATCGATCGCAACACGCGCCGCCTGTCGCTAATGCGCCAGATCTTCAGCGATATTCGGATTCCGGAGGAAATTCCAGGCACTTGTTGGATTCGAGGCACAATACGTGCCCGAGGAACGCCGAGAATGTCACAGAACGTCCGTTTTATCCTCCTCCGTGTTTTTGTTAAATATATTCGACATGAATGCATTTTTCAATGCCAATAATTCACGCTAGAGGGTACAGCCGGATAAGCAGATGAAAAGTGCCCCTAGACCAAATTGAATTTGCAACAGGCCATAGTTCATCGAAAGAAAATATTTTGTGTCAATTTTCAACCCCATACGTTCACATCGGGGTAGCAGTGGGACAAAGAAAATCAGGATTTTCCATAATTGTTCTTATCCTCTTGAAATGAAAATTCTGGAAAATATCAGGCATATTTCAACTATTAGAATGCACATAATAAAACCGATCATTTTCGAGCGTTCTCTAGCACAAATCGGTAATTGTATGTGCTTGATACTTAGAGTTGTCAATGATTCTTGTCGCTAGTAGCTGAGCAAAATTTATTATACAATATACGAGTTTTGAAAACAATGAAAAAATCAATTTGTTTATTTTATATTAATACTAGGATCCCCGGACTGGTCAAAATGACTTGCTCCTGACAATTATTCAAATTACGAAAGTGTTTTCATGAGAAATTTTCGAATAAACTTTTTTATTGGGGCACAGGTTATAAAATTATATGAAATCTAAATAAATATAATTTTTACATTATTATAAAGCAGTATACATTAGTTGCATTTAGAACTCGGTACTGTATTAATAATATATTTATTATAGACACTAAATTTTCAAAAAATCGGTAGAATTAACAAATAATTCACAAATAGAATTAACAAATAAACTTCGCTTATTTTACAAATTTTCTCAATTTTCCACCTTTCTAAGACTTTTCTGCAAACTCTTATAATAAGTTTACAGTAGAAAATAACAAAGGTGAAACATTCCAAAGATTGAATTTATCATTGACTTTGCTTTACATCATTTTATTAAGCGTACTAATTAATTTATGGCTCGCAGAAGTAATCAAATGAGAATTGCAACTTCGTTTTAAATTCGAATATATCAACCGTTGCGTCGGGCTTCGTGACTGTCAACTTTCAACATGCGAAGAACATAATTTCTGAAAAGTGACATCGAACACAAATATACAATTAGCAGTTGTAAATAAACAAGTATGCAACAAAACGCCAAGAATTAATTCGTACAGTAAACACGTTACAATAACAAAGAACCTTAGTTGACAATAGTGAAAAATTGAATTCAATTTTAACTCCTTGCACTATAAGTTATTTTACGGTTGCAGCGATTACAATTTCTTTGTTATTCATAATTTTTTAGATGAAGAAAGAAGTTTACATGTACTTAGTATATAAATAACAACAAAGTAGAATCGAATAAAATAATTTAAATAATTGTGAAATAAAAAATATAAAATCGGTAGTAGGTTTAGTGTTAAGCAACAAACTTATTCTTCAAAGACGACACATGCGCACTGTACCAACTTTGACGAATATTTCAAAATTGATTACACAAGTTCCCATATTTATTTAAAAATATCAAAAAGTCATCAACAAATTATGATAATATCGACAACATTATCATACAGAAAGGAGCCTCCGGTCCCCGAGCAGTCAATCGTTAACGAAGTGAGCAAATAAATCCGGGGAAACATTTTAATTACGTTTATCAGTTAATTTATACGTTTACAATTATAGGCGATCGAAGCAAAACGAAATGTACGTATAAATTCCGCGAAACCGTCTGCCGATGATTACGATTAAGGTAACCTCCGGTATCTGGCGTCCTCTTGGCGTTTGAAGCGTGTGTAGGCCGCAGCGGCGCGGCGCGGCGCGGCACGGCGCGGCGGCAACAAGAGCAAAAGTCGAGCGAAAAAGGAGGGAACTCGCGTTGCGTCGATGGGACTGACTGCGTCGTTTGATTTACGCGCGCGACCAGCACGAAGCCAGGATGCACGCACCGCGTGCTCCTGCCGTTCCCTCGACTTTCTCAAGATCGCCGCGCCGCCGCCGCCCGAGAGCTCAAGAGAACCCGGGAACGGGAGCGTATATAACAGCGATTTGTCATCGTACCGAGATTTCACGATTTAAGGACCCACCAATTGACCCCATGCGTTCTCGCGGCAGACCGGAGATTTAGAGTCGCATGCACCGACATTAAGTGGTCCCCGCGTGAAGCGTGCGGAATACTGATCGCGACCACTATGCTGCGTCCTGCCACGTAGACCGCCGCGCCGCGCCGCGCCGGGCCCACGACCGTTCCTAATTAACCGTCCCGTTGCACCTTTTGCACAGCTACGACTGTCCCCTACTAGCGTTTAGGCACGGCCCACCCGTGACACTCGAGAGATACGCGACTCGACTGGCCTCGTTAAAAAGTCCCCTCGGAACGGTTTATGCGCTGTCCTTAAAGGTTCATTTCGTCGCCGTGACTCGACTGCCGGAACTTTATGCGCCTGCGATACACATGAACGACGCACAGTGGTCCAACTGGCCGATTTAGCTGGCCGAAAGTCAATTTGAACAATTTTGACGGAGACAAAAGGTTTTTGCTGCCTCCGGCAGTTACATACGCGCAAAAACAATTGCCCTGACGTTTTCTTTTTTAATTTAACATGTCTTAAATCATTCTTATATTTTAAAGAAATCGCAAATATTTTTTTCAACATGGCAATGTTTCTGCTAAGTATGGTCTAAATTAACATTTAAAAGCAATGAATATGTAAATAATTCTTTCGATTCCAACATTTCATGAATGATTATTACTAGACTGCGGATGTTTATGCAATTTGCAATTTTTCTAGAGGAATTTTAAGAAGGCAGAACCAAATAATATATTATTTTCTAAGGTGGTAGCCTTTTTAGATTTGAAATAAATCGTACTAAAATCTGTCGAATGTTATATTCTAGCATTTTTTGAAAATTTTCAGAAGCCATAAATGCATAAAGATCCGCAGTCTAATTATTGCACTCTTCAAGTGTTGAATATAGTGTCAAAGATCGATTTGCTCGAATCCGCATGTTGAATATAATTTGAAATGTTGAAAATGTTGAAAAACAATTTATCTTTCCCTTGGCTCAAGTAATAAGTAAGTAATCGATATTCATTATTTACTATAGTACGTATATGGCACGTAGTAATCCTTCAAACGTGATCCTAATATTAATTATATCACATATTTGGTACTCGAGGTCATCTAAAGGTCATAACTAGACTGCGGATCTCTATCTTTAAAAAATGTTTATATTGATTGCAAGACACAGGAGCCGAATAAAGAATTTTGCAAATCCGCAGTCCAGGCATGACTTAATAAAAAAATATAATTGAATTAATAAAAAAAAATAGTTTTCCCGATAAAACATAACAATGACCTCGAAAAAACCATGGAATTGTAACCAACCAAAAAGATTTTTCTTCCATGATATTCCTACTTCGATACCTACATTTAAATTATTCTATAAATAGTTTTTCTGCCATTAAAAATAAAGGAGATATTTAGGTGGCCTCCTTCAGCTGAAACACCCTGTATACTATACTTACCGCATCGTTACGTTTCATTTCCATCTTATTTTAACGATGGACGTTGTTTGTTATGTGTGTTTTGGGGATACCTTGCTTCAAGATTTAACGATTCAAACAACGAAACGCACGAAAATATGGCGGCGCGTTCTAATTAATGGCTTAACGTACCCAGTCACGTATTTCTCTTTTTCACCAATTTGAAGCTCCTTTCAAGAACGGACCGCGAGGTTGATTCACCTAATTATCGACGCACTCTATTTAAGTGAACAAAAGAACACCGAGCCGTAAAAGAACGATTCTCTTTCATATTCATACGATTTTATCATCTTTGAACCGGGTAAAATACTCATTAAATATGAGGTTAGGTTCAGAACAACCCATAGCTGTTACACCCGTCTTTTTTCATCAGCAATGTAATTTCACTTTACTTTTTATTGGGAATTTGCTGAGAGAAGATCCTACAACGATAACACAAATATGTAATTTTGACAATAATTATTAATAATATAGGACTAGAACTTTTTGCGATATAGAGATAATCTCATAAAGTATAAGAATAAATTTATTTGAACTCTTCTGAATGTTCACCGGATATTATGCAAGTCGTGAATACAATTGAAGAAACAGCGTTTAGAAATGATTACAAAACTAATAAAAAATAAAATACAAATTTGAGGTTCATACATTCAATAAAAAAGAACGTTTAATACTCATAGTTGTTGTTGCACAAGAAGTGCAATACTTAACATTGATTCTAAACAACATATCAAAGCAACGCATTCTTGTATGTTCATATCCAAAAAGTATTAACATTATATCGGTGTTTCGTTTAAATAAAAAAAAAAGTTCACTGAATAGTACGATGAAAAACTTGTACCAGCCCTGTCTCGCACTCTCGTTGCATAAATTACAATCTTTAGTCTGCAGAATGTAATTCGGCCAAGATAAAATCAGAACAAAATGCATGGAAAACCGAAGCAGCTGGAATTTAATAAATGGTCGTAGGGCTATATTAAATATGAATTATGACACGCAGGAACGTGTGATATATTGAGACATTATTCGCGCGACTTAGAAATGATAATTGATGGCGTCCCATGCGAAACAGGTCGGCAGTTTAACTCGGTTAGTCGAGCAGTACCTACCCACCGCGGCGACGAGACGCTGAAATACGAAAAACGGTGCGTCTAATCCCGCGGAATACTGAATTATGACGGCATAGTGCACGAGAAAAGGTCGATGATAAGTGGCCAAAGGTGTATGTACATTGTACAGTGTAACGCGTTCCCGCGAAGCTATTTAATTCGTTGAGACGTGCTTTTATTTCCCTCCCTAGATCACAGCGGATTCCTGCCAGTGCCGGAGGTTTAAATGACCCTTGGAATTAAGTTAGCGTCCGACTAGCATAACAGGGTTAAATGATATGCGGGCTACCTTCTAGCATCTGGCGGATCTATTCTTCAAAAGTAAACGCGAATGTCCGATCAGAGGTCTGCGGACTTTATTAAATACTTGACCTCTTCAACTTCTAGTACATTCTAGTACCTTCCTGTATATTCTAGTATATTCTAGTTCCGTTCATACACATCGCATACCTAGGGTCGCCAACTTTTTTCGAGACAATTCCGGGACATATTGCCCAAAACTGAAATACACATATACGTACGTAATTTCACAATATTCTGCACTGAAAGAACTCTTTACATAACATACATAAAAAAATAATAGTACAGTTTTTTAATGTTTTTTTTTTCAATTTTAATTATTATACCAGCCTGTCGGTCCTCTTACATGTATACACAGTAATCATAATAAATGTAAATTTCAAATTATGTTGTTACGAGTTTTTCCAGCAATTTTCTTTGAAATTCTGGCACAATTTGACATTCAACCGGATTCTGGACAACACCTTCAATTCTGGAACAATTCCAGCCAATCCGTGACGATTGGCAACCCTAGGTGTACCAGCAACATCTGCAACTTCCGCTTGGAAGATTTGCGAAACGCGAAACCATGAATGGACGCTGATAACAATTGTGTACCAGGTTTCCGTATCACAAACTCTTCACTGATAAGAGATGCTGAAATAATCTTCCGTAATCTAAATTGACAGTGTTAAGCACAAAAATTATTGTTTCGAGATTGAAATTAACTCTACGGAGCATTAAAAGTGGAGCAATATTAAGTGGACACTCTTAAAAATCGCTTAACTTTTTGTTCAAACGACTTGAATTTTTTTAAGATGTTAGACCGACTAGTTTGCTAAAGAATGAGTAAACAAAAATTTGTTTAGATGGCAAATGGTAGAAATCATAAAAAAATTAAAAAATAATGTTTTTACAACTTTTTTATTTGAGCTTGTAACGATAATTTAAAAAATTCGTTTTATAGATTTCGGTAACATAATATGCATACTGAAAATTTCATCAAAATTGGTCAACATTGCAGTGAGCTACAAACGTAAAAAGATGAGAGCTTAAGGGTGAAAATCACAGATTTTCGGCAGGGCATTTCGCCCTTATGCGATCAGGTTTAATCGTTTGTAGCTCATTGCAACGTTCACCGTATACGATGAAATTTTCTGTATGCATACAAATTACCGAAATCTATAAAACGAATTTTTTTAATTATCGTTACAGGCTCAGACAAAAAAGTTGTAAAAATATTATACTTTAATTTTTTTTTATTCCTACCATTTGCAATCTAAACAAATTTTTGTTTACTCATTCTCCAGCAAACTAGTCGGTCTAAAATCTTAAAAAAATTCAAATCGTTTGGGAAAATTTTAAAAAAGTCAAGCGATTTTTAAAAGCGTCCACTTAATATTGCCGCCACCAGTAGTTTCGTAGCCAATGCTGCAGAGATGCAAATTTCACTGCGCGTGCCGGCTATGTTTATTATCTGTTCATTATCGTACACAAAGATAATACGTATAAAATAAATGAAAACTTCTTCCACGTTAAGAATTGTCTCACAAAGAGAGGCCACATTGCATTCAGCTAGTGATCGCATGGAGTTGCGATTACGGTGGTCGCATCAGCGAAGTCGTAAATTAGTATAATTCCGTCAACTCATTACCGTACCTAAGACTAAACAAATCTGGGGAAGACGACTCTGCTCTAATTTGAAACGACGTTCCCGATTCGCAATCTTGTGGCAACATCGATGCAATGACTCAGTTTAATTAGAGATAGATAAGATTTCAGAAAATCACGAGTCAATTAGTTATCAAGACTACCATCGGTTTGGAGATTACCACTAAGTCGCGAATGTTCCGCGGATAATCAATGTTATATCGCTCGGTAGGACGTGGTAGAGGGGGTTGGGGAGGATGGGAGGGCGGGGAGGGCAGGGGGGGGAAGAAGGGAGGAGGAGGAGCGTTCGTCGCGACAGAGACGGGCATTTATTTTTCCGCATGCAAATAATTACAGGAGGGTTAGGTATCATTACGCAAGCAACAGAATGCTCGGCACGCCGAGATAGCTGCATTAGGAAGTTCAGAAAAATGCCGGGGATACAACGCCGATAAGATCGGCAGACGCTGCAAACGTGGAACTACATATTTCGCGGGACAGGAATAGTGGAGCGAGAAACCCAGGAATCCAGAAAATTGCGTTTCATGGAAAACGCTGACGGTTCTCCGAATTAATTAGTTTTTTGCAATATATGTTCTACATATACGCTCCGGACTACAACGTTGCATTACGTATTTCGTTCCACTGCTGCCCGACCGTTCGCAAATTCGATTTACAAGCTCGCCGATTCCAGCTGACACGATCCCTGCTTTTCTCATTTTCAAGGGAATTACACGACGTTCGTAATTACAGAATTTTCTGACATTGTTGTCACGAATATTATGCCGATGATTTATGTACAGGTAAATCGCGAACCACGCTGTCTGAAACGAGCAAAATAAAAATAATAAAAATTCGATCGGGTGAACTTGTAGAAAAGGCTACCCTCCCCCTCGGATTTCAATGACCTTGAAATATTTGAATTAAATTATTCTGAAATATTTATAAAATACTTATGTCATGTGATAACTTATATCTATCTTTATGAAATATTTTCAGTTTCTTTACATTTCCTCGACGCGTGTTGAAACAAGATAATCGATTTCATTTTGGAAGGAGTTATTCGTTGAATTAAAAAGATCATTAAAGAATTCTGAAATTGATATGAATAATTAACTCGTCTTCTCCGGTTCAAAGGTTAATGCAAATATGCCATGGGATTGAATTTATTAGTAAAAAAAGATTCAACAGTATTTTCTGCAACACAGAAGTTATCTTGTCTTTGTAAGTAGCACTTAAATGAGACTTTAGGAACTTCGCATAATTAGCAAATATAATTTGTAATCGGAAAGAGATAAAACTTGTCCCAGTTGCGTGAATCAAAGTGATATTCAATTACTTTATTATTGAATACAATGACCCGTAAAATGTATACATATATCACGTTACGAAACGAAACATGTTCAATAAATATCGTATTTCACATCCAGCTATCTACCACTATGTAACGAAACTACAGGATGTCCAAAATTTCTTCAACATTCGGAAATGGGCGGTTCCTGAAGTCATTTGAAGCGACATTTTCCGTTTGAAAAATGTGTCCGTCGGGACTTCGTTTAGGAGTTATTGACGGAAAACACGGACCAATCAGACCGCGGATACAGCAGACGGATTCTGGCTCGGCCAATGCCAACGCCTCACTCATCTGGAGCCGCGCTCTGATTGGTCCGTATTTTTCATTAATAACTCCTTAACAATGCTGCGGAGAACATTTTTGGAAATCGAAAAGTTACTTCAAATGACCTCAGGAATTCAAGGAAGTACAACATTGCTGTGAAATAAAAATTAAATAAAAACCACTTACAGAGTCAGCAATTTTATAATTTCATTGAAATTCCTTATTTTAACGAATTTATGTTACGGACCGAATAATTCATAAAGCTAGATGTGAATAAAAAGTAAATTCATCATTCAAAAAATGTTGGAATATAAAATTCGATAATATTTGGTACGATTTTTATTAATTTCAGATCTACAAAAGCTACTATGTACCACTGAAAATAATATTTTATTCAATTCCGCTTTTTTAAAAGCCTAAAAAAAGGAAAAATTGCATAATCATCAGACTATTCATGAAATTTTTTGTCACAGAGGTGCGCATACAAATGAATTCACTAAGAACAGTTGATGCATGTTGACAGAGCTTACACATGTTGAAGTAGCAGATAAGCAAACTTTCCCTTAATTGGATGTCGATTTCAATCTGCTTCGACGAAAATATTAATATGACAATTTTCTGGGTCCCCAGGAGGGTTCGAATTGTGACGAAAAAACCACGAAAAGAATTCCACAGCGAAAAAAAATAAGATAGGGTTACGTCACGTGAACAATGTAATTGGGGGAACACCCAAGACTGTACATAGACGAATTCGTGAGCATCCCTAGGGCAATGCGGGTTACGACCTCACGATCCCTCCGCATAGTGCCGGCTTTGCCTAATCACTGCGTTCTCTGCCGGCTGATAGCGCCGTATTGGGGCCATTGAATCTCTCCGAAATTTTCGTTATCACCGGCCCACGCCGACAGATTTATTGCCCGGCCACTGGTTTCCCGTTTTTTCAATGATATTCGACGACCTCGGCCACTGTCGCGCTAACAGAAAAATCGTATCGGATCGAATCGGCGCGGCGGCGGCGTGGCTCCTTCCGGGCTGACCGGAAAATAATATATGCCGTGATCGAGTCGATCGCGGCGCAGGTTGATCGTGATTTATGTTTACGAAAGCAGTGCGGGGACCGGATTTACCTGGTTGCACGGCCGAAGAACGGGTTGTCGCTTTCGGTCGCTATTCAGATTTTCATTGGTGGACCACCGTTCAACGTTTCACTGCTTCGGGCGCAGCTTATGGTCTCGTAACGTCTTAGTTTCATGATTTGATCAATCCTTATGTCAACGCCTTTGACTCAACGGGCTATACATTTTCACGACGTTATACAGGAAAAAGTTTTGTCCGAACTTCTATGTTTTGTTTAATGACACTAGACGTAAGCATTTGTAGCAAAATTGAGTAGATGAAATTTTAAATTGTTGAAAAATTTTTAAAATTGAAAATGTCAATAAGGAAAAAAATAACATTCAATTTAGTTTATTATTACAATATTATTTTGCATAAAGATCCACGGTCTAAATGACACAATTGATGACACTTAAGACCGATGTATGGATTTATTTAGCAATCTTTTAAACATTTTTTTAAGGTGATTCTTGTAGTTCCATTAGTCCTTCCATAAGATGTAAAAATACTTCTTTCGATGCGTGTATAAATGTTTTTCTAGACTTTTCTAGATAACTGATCGGTATACGTATAATTTACACAGTTTAAAAACAAGATTAATCGTCAGTGTAAACGAAAACAAGGATATAAATATAGGAACTAAGTGAATCAAGATAACAGTGAAATGAACACATTGAAATATCTAACTTTAATTAAAATTCATTAATACTGTGGATGGAAGTATCGCTTTATCTGTAGAGTTTAATTTAAAAAAAAAAGTCATTGAAACGATGTTGAACTTCGCTGAAGTTATTATACAGCGCACAGTTCAGATCACGATGTAAGAACATAAAAATCTACAGTGTAGTTATGAGTATCTAGAGCGAGCTACATGCCGGGCTTATGGTCTGGCAGATAAGCGGGCAAAAATCAGGGATAACCTGGATCGGTAGGCGCATCGAATCAATTAACAAGTAGGTTGAGAGGGGTGCGTACGGAGTCGAGTCATCACGGTTGGCATTTCCGTCGACATACGTTTGATCGCGATACCATTAAACTAATTTACATAAGATCATCCCGCGGCATTCGAAACAACAAATCGCCGCACGAGATTCCGCCAAATGGATTCCCCGATAATTAATCTTCCGAGATCTGTTCCTCGTGACTGTACATGAACGCTAAGTGATTCGCGAGCATTTCTTTTTCTCGGAAAGCGGCGTCTGAATTAAACCGCACGGTCACATTCGCGAACGATGTATTTTCTCGCATCGGCGCGGCGCGGCGCGGCGGCACAATTAAACCGATAGAAGAAGCGCGGAAAGAAACGTTCGATTGAAAAATCATATTGAAACGGATTGCCACGATTTTTCTAGCCGTGGTAAATAACGGTTTCTTTCGATCGTGAAGAACTTGAACTATTTGAATTATCGCATTGTTTTTTGCAAGATTGTCCGTGCAGGAAGTCGGAAACAAAAAGTGGTCGGGGTCAAAGCAAGCCTTTCGGAGAAGTAATGACTAGTTGGAAATTAATACCACGTAGTCATGCTACATTGCACATGCGTTAAATTACATTTAACCATAGACGTGTATTCTTTCCTGTTTCATCCCTTACGAAATTCTGACACTCTCTTAAAAAGTCGAAAATAATATAATAGCATGATCTTGAATTTCAAGGACGAAAGGTCAATTATTTTTTTTTATTGCATCGTCGTCTACTTATCGCAAGGATGCAAAGTGCAGATGGTGCAATCGATCAAGAACAGTTCTCTTAAAAAATTATGTAAAGTTATTTCATTATCTAATTGATTTTATTTATATTATACTTTCATTCCTCCGTCACATAGAGTTTATATGCGTTGCTATCGATGAAGCCGTTGGAAAAAGTTTCTTTTGCACCTTTTAGGTGTGACTTCATCCCCAAAAACGAACTTCCTTGTATTGATAACTAATCAATGAACATTGCTTCCTAAATGTCCGTGGACCTCGGAAATGAAGAAATTAGTATAATTTAATAAATATTATAGTTGTAATAAACGTTGAAAGTTGGACATTTTAAGAAGAGTATCTTTCACGAGAAAAATTGCTTCTCTTTCCTGCGATGCCCTGATGTTTAACATTTTCTTTCGCTTTTTTCTTTTAATTAAAGATCAGATTTTTGCAATAAGGAATCGTATCTAACATTATTAATTAATCTGCGTAATATGTCAGAACTCGATGCTGAACTAAATGGAAAAAATTTTTAAAATTTCTTATAATCGGTAAGGGGTATCTTCCAAGTCCCACAAAATCCCGCTTTCCAACAAATTGGAATATTTTCCGGACACCTTCTTCTAAATAGCTATAAAAAAGTCGATTCCCCTCTCAAACCACTGTTCAGACTAATATTGTTTGAAGTTCCTAAAAAAATTAAGGAATTAGATCCAGAAGCCCTAGAATTAATAATTAATTAACCGGAAATATACCCCGGGAGATTCCCCCCTCAAACCTCTGTTCAGACTAATATTGTTTAAAGTTACTTAAAAATTAAGGAATTAGATCCAGAAGCCCTAGAATTAATAATTAATTAACTGGAAATATACCCCGGGAGATTCCCCCCTCAAACCACTGTTCAGACTAATATTGTTTAAAGTTACTTAAAAAATTAAGGAATTAGATCCAGAAGCCCTAGAATTAATAATTAATTAACCGGAAATGTAATAATATTGATAATAATGATTATACTAATAATAATTCTAACACTAATGGCAATAACAATAATAATAATAATAGAAATTGATGTATTTTTTCTTAACTAATCCTTAATCCGACATTAGTACATTGTCCAGTCGAAGTTTCGCGTCCATACCTTCTACGAATTAAAAGTTACGAGGCTACGTCACACTTTACCCCAACCCGGCCCATTGTGCGCCGTTAAATCTAGCAAAAACAGTCGCGTGGAGTCGATCATTGAAAATAGATCGGGAACGGGACCCTCGCCTCGCGTCGAATGTAATGAAAGGTTCAGCAGCGGCCGTAGCAGCGACAGGCAAGAAGGCGTTTGTTCATCTTCGTTTAGGTGACATAATGCTATAGTGAAACTCGAGCGGCGTAATGTTATAACGCTCGAGTTTTTCCATTAACGTTCGAATTGCTCAATAGTCGCACGGCGACAGAATAGACTATCGGCCGACTAGTTCCGCGAGATAGTTCTCCCTCGCAATTAAATCAACTCGAAACTCGAGGAACTCTCCGGCGAACATCATAATCATCGTTCGCCAATGAATATTTATGAGGAACACGGTCGTCTCTTGTAACGACTTATTTTTCACCAGCAAATATTTATTAACGGGATACGATACTCGATAAAGCTTTCTCCCGAAGGAAAAAGGAAACGGCCGGTTTAATTGGTTAGTAGCGATACCGCAAGGCCACAGTGCTACTGACGTTGATGCAGCATTGCCCTACGCTTGATGGATCTTGCTGTCAAGGTGAAGGAATTCAACGATTTAATAACAAACGGGATTAATCACCCCTCCACCCTCTGTTTTTATCCGATCTTCTAGGCCAGAAGACAATGTTAACAACCCCGTGGATGCAAAATTGACTCAACGGTGCCAATTTGTGGGATGACATTTCTCGCGTTAGTTCATTGTTCATCAAATGCGAATGTTCATTTTCATAGATTTGTTTATAAAAATCGGAATACTGAATGAATTTTGTTATATTTTTTTTATTGTTCATTATTAGACTGCGGATCTTCATGCAAAATAAAAATCTTGACTAGTGATTGTAGTAAGCAGCAGTTAAATAAAAATTCAGTTGATCCTCTAATAGTTTTTTTACACTGAACACAACATTACACTGTTATTAGATTCTCCTAATTTTTCACTGTTTTTTATTTCACCTAGCCAATTTCTTCAAAAATGCGTAAACATCCGCTGTCTATTTATTATATATACGTATTGTTTTCTTTTATTTTGTTTATTAAAAATTAACTGTTTCGCCAGCTAAAGTACACAAGTTCTTAATTAACACACTTCTATTTGAAACATTTAGATCAAATCTTAGATCAGAGGTGACGAACTGGTGGCTCTCATCCCCACTCTTCTTGCTAGGCAGAGGAGAATTGCCCCCTCCATACTCGGTTGCAGAACGGAGGTGGAGGGGTATCGTGCGCGTCACTCTGGTACACGCGTTAGGTCGGCAGTGGGGGAGCCGATCTCTCCCATAGTGGGGAACCGTCGCATTGGTGGTGGGGGTTTTCTGGCTCCTGGCGGAGCTAAACACTTGAATATAAAATCGGTAATTTTATGCTAACGGATTTAAAAAAAATCGATTTTGCAACCAAAAATTCTGGAAAAAATCACAGTCGTGTGTGCTGTTAGGTAAAATGTTCATGAATTTTTTCTTGAGTAGAATAGAAGAAATAGAGTTTAGTATATAGGAATATACTAAATTTTGGCGCCAAAGGTGGTGCCAATTTAAAATAGAAATATTCTATTTTATAGTTCAGATTGTTAAAGTAAATTTCATTTTCGAAATTGTATATCTTATTTAATAGTGCGATTCTACTCGTTAAAAGTGTGCAAATTAGTTTCTTAATTTTGTTTATTTCATGTAGCAAAACGCAGAAGTATAATTGGAAACTGAACAAGGGAATTTATTGTCCCATTAATATCAAAAGATAATCAAGAATAGCTAAGAGTTAGTTGCTGCATCCTAACCTTGTATCACGAATTTCAAACATCGTGCAAACTAACAAAGCTAGGATTAGAACGAACAATTGCAATAAATCTTTGAACCATTACTGTTTAACGCAACATCATTGAACAGAAATTTATAGGACATTTGTTAAAAATGATCTGTCATATCACTTGGAAAGTGGAATAATTCGCGCAGGAGTAATAACTGCATATATGGTTTTCAAATAAATTATTCTTGAATCCTTCTTAAAGGGCGAAATTAAATTAACCGTATTATAAAAGATTTTATGAGGTTGAAATAAATCGAAAGGTTGATTAAACGGTTTCCTCCTGCTGTGATTTATGTGTTCGAGTATACCACAAATCAGCAGCCTTGTAGTCACTGATCGATATAAGCAACAATTATAATGCATTGATGGTTGCACGAGCTTTTTGTATGACTTCATTTATGAACTTTTTATATCTTCAGTGAAACGAGTACGCTGCTTTAATTTCCAATAATTTTGCGAAAACCAGAGTAATCAAATATTAATTTTATTAGCTCGACAATAAAGTATAATTATAATTAGGGTTCATAAAGATGTCATTGCTTTGTACAAACTTGCAAACGCCATAAATACGCGAGATTCATAATTCATTGGCCATTACAATACATTGTAAAACTTGCTCAATTAGTCGATAAATTTCTTGAATTGCAGACACTACTCGTAAATTCAAAATCTCAGCGTTGAGAATTTTCAGCAATCACCAGCGGCGCACCGTTCATTTTGGGGCTCTGGGTTTGTTATTAATCCAAATTAACTAAAAATTATTGTACAATTTATTTTTCCTTAAGTTCTTAATTCAATTGTTTTTATTATTTTGGCCGCATAGAGGGCCTTTTGACTGAACGGGGCCCTACCCAATTAACCCAAACGAAGTAAAGTACCAAGAATTTTTGTACAATTTATTTTTGCTTAAGTTTTTAATTCAAATAGTTTTAACTTTTTTCACCGCGATGGGGGCCCTTTGAGCGAACAGGACCCGCGTCTAGATCCGCCGCTGGCAGTCACCGAGTTTTTCGTAAAGAACGTCTGCGACAGGAAGAATGAAAATGGCGGTCAAAGGACCATTTTATTTTCACCGAGAAAAAGGACAGACACACTGCACAAGCAAATCAAAATATAAGATGTTAAAAACAACACCGGAAGAGAGTCGAAAATAGACTAGTTAGTCACTGAGTCAGGCAGCGTGCGATCTCTAATTGGCAAGAGAGAAGTATTTTGGCAAGATATATGCAAATCGCAATTAAGTCGTTCAAAGAGACGCGGTTACATTATCGAACCGACGGTCGGGAAAAAACGAATTGTTAACAAGAAAAAAGTGAAACTCCGAATTTCATATAAAAATAACATATACACAATATAATTGTTTCGACAAAAATAGTCGATCGTTACTTTAATTACATAACACGGCCATTTTCCATGGTTAAGTGTCCAAACCGCAAATAATTCTTGTCCGTGTAAATTTATGATACAGTGGTGTAGCAGTATTGTAAAAGATCCACGCGACCGACACACGAATTCTGTTCCCCTTCGTGTTCCTCTTCGTGTTCTTACGTAAACCTCCGACAAGAAATTGAAGTACAAGACTTTCTTCCCGTCGCGTCGTCGTTGTTAGGAAATTTATACGAGTGTTTCGTGAAAGGGTACCGCCACTATTATCGGAAACAAGGCCAAGAATTATGTTGGATCCGTGGGATTCGCCGCTTGAATGTATTAGGCTTATTATTATCCGTTAATAACTCTAACATTCCATAATTGTGAAATGTCTGTGATATTTTCCGTTATTGTAATACAATAAACGATATTATTAAATATGTACATTTATATGATATATTTATATTTATTAATCTTGCGAACAGCAATTAATTTATTTTTCATTGCCATTTCATTTGCCATTTGCCATCAAAATCTTTTATTTCACAATTTCTCTTTTATCTAATTGCCATTATAATGAGGTGCAATAACACAGAAACGAACATGTATTAGTATTTCATATTATAAGTAATTTTTAATTATAATTTAATATGATGTATGCAGTTTTAATTTATTAATGCATATTTTACAAAAAGTATAGAGAGGAAGACATTTTTTAAGGGACTATATGAAACTAGAAAATAAAATGTTAAGTAGATGTATCGAGATTAGGTGAAGGTCACTCATCGTTTTTCAGTGATACTAATAATTTGTAGGAGTCACCTTTTAGTACAGAATAATTAGACTCCGGATCTTTGTAATAATTTTAATAAGTCGAAAACAACAGGACAGTTGTTTGTGTACACAATTTATGCATTTTTCGCAAAAACAATGTCTAAAAACTATATCATATTGGAAGTTCTACACTGATGTATTTAAGAATTTCATTTATAAATGTATAACAATTCGCAGTCGATGAATTATGGCACGCAGCAGAGAGGAAAATTATAGGTTTTCTCGATCGGTGACTTGTGCAAGGACCTTGTGAACCCATGTCTCACACCATATTATCAAAGTCAACTATAATACTCCGAAAATAAAATTCCATATGAATTTCTTTACTCTTTTTCCAGGGAACGATGAGCAAATATTTAATAATATAATTTCTCAAATATCATATTTAATTAATTGAAATGCCACGATTTTCTAATTTTTCTCTGTCCGAGCACGGAATTAATCATTTTTTAATAGCTCGCGAAATTATTCACGGTCAGAGGATTAATGTCCGCTCGAGCGGGACGCGTTAGGTAAAGCGAATCTCGAAGATTGTGACACGGCGAGACGCGTTCGCATAAGCGAGACAGTGACACGATAGTTCACTAGTGCCGCTCAGGTATTCACCCTGGTTTCAAAAAAGAAACTTCGATCGGCTGACGTGAATTTAGAACCACTACCGACAGAGACTATCGATGCTTCAAATGTTAGTGTGGACTAGATCAGAAGAGGTACATGTACTAGGCAGCGCATATTCTTGGATCAGCTCTCTCGGCCCAGTCACAGTCCTGATCGCATTCTCCTGTTAATTCCGCCGATTCGATTAAGACCGCGCAACAAACATGACTTTTTTTATCGAGTTGTTCAACCGATATACCGTAGAATGATTTATTTTTCAATAATAACGTACAGAAATAACGACTTTGCTTTTTCTAGGATTTAAGGTTAGCATGAAAACTCATTTCAATTAAATGTAATAAGTAGACAACGGATTTTTATGCGTTTATGACAAAAATGAGTAGCTGTATTATTATTATGAGTAGGTGTATTATTTTCAACATATTAAAGATATTATGAAAAAAAAATTAATTCCTATTTCACTCCAATTCGTTGCAATTCATGTAGACAATTTTTATTTTGCATAAAGATCCGCTGTTTAGTAATAAGAAACGAGACGCGAAATAGTTTTGACAGAGTCTCATGGAATTGAAATATTATATTATACAAATTATTTTTACACAAATACTCGTACAGTAGAACCACAATTATCCGAATTAAAAAGGGAAACAAACTGTTCGAATATTAAAACAATTACTGCTTATGCTAGATCCAAGTTTTATTATTAGGTGATTGCATATGAAATGTCCGATTGGTAACACTAGCTTTAAATAAACTTAATTTTCTCTAAGTAAAACATATTCTGTAAAAAATGGCGAGTTTTGATCTACAGGGCGTCTCAACTCTTTAGCTGAAGCCACCTAAACATATCCTTTATTTTTAATGACACAAAAAATATTTGTGGCATAATTTAAATGCTGTGAAAAGAGCCATACAATGGAAGAACAATGTATTTCGTCCGGTTACTTTTTCATAGTTTTTTCAAGGTCATTGTTATTTTTTATCAGGAAAACTTGTATTTTTTTCTTATGCTTAAATCATGACCTTCAGGTGACCTTGAGTACCAAAAATGTGATAAAATTGAAGAATAATAATAGGATTACACTTGAATGTGTTTAAGTCATGACCTTCAAGTGACCTTGAGCACCAAAAATGTGATAAAATTGTAGGATAATAATACGATTACACTTGATTATGTTTAAGTCATGACCTTCAGGTGACTGAAATACCGAAAATCTCGAGAAAATAATTTGATAACAAAACTTTTCTGCGGATCTTTATGCAAAATAAAAATGTTTTGTTTTAACTACAACAAAGAGGAGCCACTTAGGAGTGTGTGTGTGTGTGTGTCTATCTCTTATATTCTATCTCTGATACTTTTAAATTCCTTTAAACTTTCTCCCGTTTCGTGCTACAACTACTCACATGTTCGTCATAAATGTATAAAATCCGTAGCCTACGTACGACACTCCGAATAACGATATCCCTCACAGCGTTATTGAATAATAAAGCCGAAGTTTACGAGGGTGAAGGTGATCTTGAAAGTCAGGCAATAAACTTTAGCGTCCGACAAAGTGTCTCGGTATCGATTTCGCAAGACCCACGTCAAGCTCGCCGGTTATCAGTGAAAGTTCCAGGCAATTCTTGTCCGATCCGTTGCACAGTGTGCGGGCGTCCAAATTCCCTAGCGGCGTTATCTCGAGCAGCGACCCAATGACGCACACCGGTTGCATGGAATGTCGGAATTCCACGATTCGATTCGTCTCGAATATGCAATCGGGATGTTCGAGCATCGAACGTCCGAAACGGAGTCCCGAAATAAGGTCAACGTCATCGATGAAATCGACGTGCCGGATGCCGAGTACTATTCTGTGGCGCTTACGTCGATTTCGAAAGTGTTACCAAATTGTCGAGTTCGTCAGGTGGAAACGAATGCTTCGATGGTAAAACATGATAATTAAATTTTAAGAATCGTGTAAAATCTTATTTTCACTGGTGGTAGTCTTCTTAGTTCTGAAGTAAATAAAAATCGTACTGAATTCTGTATAATTTTATATTCTAGCATTTTTTTACCATTTTTGGAAGCCATAAACGCACGAAGATCCGCAGTCTAGTGATAACTTTCGACATAATCGCTAATCGTATTTTAAATATAATATGTTTCCCTTACTAAAATTGCATAATGTATCAAATAAAAATAACAGAGGCAATATATGAAAATGTGTAGTATGTATGTGTAGAATCGCCAAATTCAGACTTTTGTGTAATTCACTTGTCGAAAATTTATCAAATTCGGATTGTACCGGGATGGATTTCCAAGTTTAACTTAACGTACATTAACGATAAAAATGTAAAAATTTAAACATGAAAATGTTAGGCAGAACAACTCACTTGAAGAAAACGAGAAAGAGAATGATAACCCTCTAACCGACTCCTCTGTATTATTAAACATTTGAAAGTGATCCGGGCAATTTAGTAAATTTACTTTCCGAAGTAGAAATAATGGAATAGCTGGAGACTGACGGAAATGAGGCAATTATAGAATGAATAAGCGACGATACGATAACTGAAAGTGTAATGAATCCACAGGCGGAAATAGAGGCAACAGAAAGCGATGAAGAAGATGGTACTTCAAATAACATAACTTGGCATGAAGCTGGTGAAGCATTAAATAAACTCGTTACATTTCTACACACTGCAATGTTACAGAGTTAATGAATTAGCTTATTCTGTGCAAGGAATTCTTCGATAAAAAATTATTAAACAAATTGACATAAGAAATTTGTTTAAAAATCAGCCATGTACTGATTCCTGTTTTACATAGTCTATATGTATATATTTTATTTTTAGTATTAAATTTTATACATATATGGATATTATATCAGCAATGATCGTTTTTTACATGGTTCTCAACATTATTATAATTTTCTATGTATAGTCAATTATCCAGCGTATTGGAGTCCTCTTATGTATTAGGTCGTCAAGGATGAAATTTGTAGAAATTAAATTTCTGCAAATTAAATCAGATGTAATTATAGTAAATTAATTATATTAAATTTTACATATATTACGTCATCAATAGACAGCGGATTTTATGCATTTATGGATTTAAGAACATTGTTATATTATTTTCAATTTATTAAACATATCAGAAGAGAAAATAAATTTCTATTTCACTCCAGTTTGCTGCAGATCAGACAACATTTTTATTTCGCATAAAAATCCGCTGTCTAGTCATCAATAATCGTTTTTAAATGGTTCCCTACATTATTATAATTTTACATGTATAATCAATTATCAGGAGTATTGGATTATCCAGCAAATCTTAGCACGCAACTGAATTTCTTAACGACTCGTTGATCAAACTAGGAATTAGAAGCTTACTATCCTAATAAACGTTTCCATTTAGGAACAGCCTACATTCGATTTTTTCAATTTCAAAATTGTGAAAAGATCCACGGTGTAGTGATAACTATTCGGGCGAATCGACGTCGTTTTATCAGCGAGTGGAGCGGAACGATAGATTGTGTGATGGAATGGACAAATGTGGTCCATTCAATTTTCGACGGGATCGAAATTCGCTTCGAATTTTCCTCGATGAAATGAAAAAGTGTTTGTTTTCCACTCTTTTCAATATTTTTATTTTTTCATCGAACTCTCTGTCAACCTGCCCGAATATGTGACATGTAGTATACCTTGTCCAACGAGACAGTAAACATAGACAAGCTAGCTGATACTTCTATCACTGAACACTAAATCTATCGAGTACTAAATGCGATTAAAATGTTTCAGCTTATAAAAATGACAAGGCTCTATTTCTTTAGATGTTGTGCAATTTTTATTTCAATATCTGCTTGGATAAAAAATTTATCAAATCAATTTCCATGTAACTTGATAATTTGAATAATTGTAAAATGAAAAATATGAAATCGGTCATTTGACATTTGGTAGGTTTAGTGTTAAATAAATGATGCTCGAGACGAAAGCACACAGTAAAACCGGCGACGAAAGAGTACACGGAACAGCTGGCCTGGTGTTGATTCGGAAAACAACTGAGCTGAACTCCGTGTGCAGGTTCGGAAAATTAGAATTCAAGAATACCTCGTCTTTACGATCAACCCTCGATTCACGGTGACGGTCAAAGGACCGTTGAAGCCTCGAAGAAAACAATGTAGCATATCCACGCAACGCATACAGAACGTTTATGAATTTATAACGACGGAGTTGAATGACAATTGATCCGAAGGAGTCCCTGTTGATTCTTTGTTCGGATCGAGGCTCGCGAGAGACACGCGCAAATAAGTCACATTGTACAAAATCGTCTTCCGACGAACGAGACGTACGCGTCGCACGAGCTAATTCTTCGTCACGACGAAAACCGCAGAAAATGTTCATTTTTTAACAACCGAATCATGGATTACGGGGCGAGGGGGTGGGGTGGGGGTGGGGTGAGTAATATCAAGATATCTCTATCTATGGAAAAATAAAAGAAAAACCGTACAAGCAACGTCAATCTTGAACATCGATCAAACCTGAATCTCGGCATGCGGATGTGCGAGTCCAACAAAACGAAGAGGGTCAATCGTCCCAGTAGCAGTGGCGAGAGAGTGCGCGCTCGCGCACGATCAGGATCGAGAACGATCGAGCGCGCGTGGATCGTATCCGAGTGCCGATTTACACATCCAGCAATTAACAATAAAAATAAAATCTTGTGGTATGGTACTCACTGTGATCGGACGTGTGGTCGTTGGATCCGTTGACCGTGCCGTCCGGCAGGATTTGCAGATGCCGATTCTTGATGTACATCTGGATTTTTCTGGAGGCGCCGGTGATATGCGACAAATTGGCCGATCGTTCAGCTCTTACCGCTGCGTCGCCCATTAAATCAACCGGCGCGGCACTCACTGCACTAATAACCGTGCCAATCGCCAATACACTGAATCCGGTGCTGCTCGTTTTCGCACTGCCGTTGAACACACTCGATTTACGGAGCCCGCACTGACCGAACGTGACGAGGAACAGTAGAAATGCCAACTGAAAGTACGAGGACCGGATGTTGTTGTTCGCGCACTCGCGTCTCTTCTTCTTCTTCCTCGTTCTGGCACTGGAACACCTTGCGGGCTGCTCGCTGTCCGGAGAAAACTCGGCCCGGTGATCGGCGGTCTGCTCGACCTTGGGGACGCGCGACTCGCGTCTCCAGGAATTCGTCCCGACCGCTTCTTCTTCTTCTTCTTCTTCTTCCTCTTCTTCCTCCCGCGTCTTCTTCTCGTCGGGAGCCAAGGACGGAAGCGTGCCCGTCGCGACGAGCTTTCCATAGGTCTGGTCCGTCCAAGCGCGAGGCTCGTTCGACTGACTAGAGAACAACGACTCCCCTATTCGGACACAATCCGCGGCACGGACCTGCGGCCAATTCTCGGCCGAGAAGTCGCGTTTCGAGCAGCAACCGCGTTCTCCGTGCCGCGAGTCACCGACATCGTTACCGCCTGTCCTGGAGGACGGCTCCCGTCGAAATCTTCGGATCGTCCGTTTCTCCTTTATCGAGGATACGGTTTCGCGTCCCTCGAGCTCGTCGACGGAGGCTGCGGTGTCGCGTAGCCGGGACTCCAGCTGTTCCGGGCAGTAGACATTCCGCCGGAGGTGGTCTTTGGAATCGCAAGCTTCCGGCGCGTTGGTCTCCGTGGGAGGGTCGAGCCTGGTACACGGCTCGTTCTCTCGGGATCCTCTTTTCTCGGAGCGCGCGGCGGACGTACCTCCGATCCGTCGAGGGATGAAACCGGAGTAACGCCGTTCACGGCACTTCACGGCTCCATCGTCGGTCGAATTAATCGGCGGTAGTCGGCGCGCGATGGACGTTCGAACGGGTCTATTTTCGTGGCGCAGAAAAGACTCGGTGGAAGCTAACGTTACGATAGGTATCGGGCAAACGGCACGGTAATCACAGTGCAGCACCCTTGGCCCGCCCGTGTCGATCTCAGCGGGCATGACGGTCTCATCCACACTCCTTTCCGAGCCCTCCTTCCTATCCGCACGCCACTCTCTTCCGCTTGTTATCTTAATATCTCGTTCGCTTTCGTCCGTTGTTCGTTTTGCACGGTGCGCGACCGACTCGCTCCACTTCCTCCTTTTCCTCTTCTTTTTCTTGGTCGTCGTTTTCGTCGTTGCCGTGGCCTCTCGTACACCTCGATGATTCCTTGTCGTTCGCGGCCGTTCAATCAAAACCACGGCACGCGGTTCGATTTTTGTCGTGCGGGATGATGTCGCTGGTGTTGAGACTATGTTCTACGATGGGGGTAAACTTCATCCTCGGTTACTTTCGTTCGACGGGACGACACTTTTGGACGCTTCTCAGCAAACGCTGAGGATGCAGCAGCCGGTCCGCTGTTACCGTCCATGCACAGCGTTTTCGGTAGCCTCGCATTATTGCTGACCGTCCCGGTAGCCTCTCCGATCGCGACTAACCCGATCGCCCGATGTGTCGACGGCGACGGCGACGGCGACGACGACGACGACGACGTCAATGCCGATGCTGCCGATGGAGACGGACGACGACCGCCTCCTCCGTTCGACTCGCGCAGCGGAGACGTCTGGTCAACGCGAATTGGATCGCGCCAGTCAGAACGGCTTGTTTGCGAAAATAGGAAACCACGGAATTGGTTTACGAGGTAGCATCGAGGCGACGTGCGATAGATCCTTAATGCGAACGAGCGACCGGATCGTCGTCGACTTCCTGCACCCGATATCTCGCCGAGGGTACTCGTTACACTGCGAATGATCCTGGGTGAGGATTGGCCGCGAGGACGACGATCGGACAAGACGTTGAGACGGCTGTTCGAAAACCTCTCGACCACGATGGAATTAGCGACAAAGGAGGCGAGAGAATCGTTGCTCGCTCCCGTCGTTTAATCGGTTTTGTTCAAGCACGCAGGTTGATGCTACCGATTACCTTCGTCGACCTCGCTCTGTCCCTCTCTCTTAGTCCCTCTATCAATCGCAAGAACTTCTACCGACACGTTACTCGTACCGCCTTAACGGGTTTCGCTCTCTCTTTCTTTTTCCCCTCTCTTCCCAGCATCAGCATCACTACCACCACCTCCTCCTCCTCCTCCTCCCCCTCCTCCTCCTCCTCCTCCTCCTCCTCCTCCTCCTCCTTCTATCCTCTTGTCTTTGTCTATATCACTGTTCTTCTTTCACCGACCGCCCTCCCCTCCCCCTTGCCAGCCGCGTGCCGTGGGAGCCGTGTATCCTTCCGGAATCGCGGAGGGTCGTGTAATCACGCGCGATGTTCTTTCGCGAAAATATTCGCGGGTATATCACTGCCACCACTTCTCACCACTGCCCGGGTACCACGTACACGACGACATTCGCGACGAACGCGCGCGATGCGCTGCGCTCGCTTTCCGGCCGCCAGCGCAACACCTCGGAACACCGAGAAACACAAGTGACCTCCAATTTGCTCCCGTGAAACACGTTCGTCACCGCGATGGAAAACACCTGGCGATGATGCCTCCCGTGGTACGATGCTCTCTCCGTTCGCCGCTGACAACCAACCACCGCGAGAGAAACAGAGTGAGAGAGATAGCGAGATAATGAGATAGAGAGAGAGAGAGAGAGAGTGAGAGAAAGAGTGTGTGAGTGAGAGAGAGAGAGAGAGGGAGAGAGAGAGCTAAACGAAGAGGGGACGAGGAGACGACGAAGAAGACTACGTGTGACTCCGAACAGCTCTCCGTGTGACACTCCGATCGGATCGAAGCGGTATCGACCGGGTGAATCGGGCCCGGTGGATCGTCGTGGATCTCGCACCCTTCGATCGATCTTCTTGATTTTCCGTATGCCACGCGACCACGAGCGATATATGCGCGACAACGATGCTTTTTACTTCTCGAATGTGAGAAAATTAGAAGAAACGATGGGGGGCAAGAACAGCGACAGCAGCAGCGGCAACAACAATAATAATAATAACGGAACAACACTTCGGTAAAAAATTTCGGTTAAAACCGATCACCGGTTACGATCTTGACTCGAACTTGTTTCTATACGATTCCTCGAAACGAGCGATCCAGTGTCGTGATCGCGATGTCTGTTGGTGTTATTACGAGGTCGGGGGTAGTCCGGCAACTCTGGGGTTATCTGGTAGGTCGGATGGTGCCGGTGCGGCGTCCGAGAAACTACTGAACGAGTGCCGCGGTTCTCTTCTCCGGCTCGGTTCGGGCACGCTCTTCGGTTCGCTCTCGTAGAGAGATCGAACAGCAGACCGACACACCAGCACACGGCCCGGCAGCAGCCGAGAGTGAAACCAATACCAGCGCGCGGGGATCGACTCGACTCGCTACTCACACGGGCCCGCAGCATCCATCCCATCCCGTCTCGTAGTTGTAGTAGTAGCCGTCGTCCCGTTTCGTCCCGTTCCGCTTCATACCGTGTCGTCCCGGTTCCGTCCCATCCCAGAGCGACGCAGCACGCGACAGATCTGGATGCTCGCTCGCTCTCGTCCACTACCGCGCCACCACGACCACCACGCGCCTCTTCTTTTCCCTCTCTTCCTTCGCGCTACTCTCCCCACCCTCCTTTCTACCTTCTCTTATCTCTCTCTTTCTCCTTCCGGCTTCTCCTGCCCGTCCTCTTTATCGCGCGCTCTTTCCCGTCTTTCTCTGCCTCCTCTTCTCTACCCTATTTCTTCTTCTCCTTCCCTCCAACTATGCTACTTCTCGCTACCTCGGTGTACCTTTCTATCTGCGTCTTCCTTCTCTCTCTCTCTTTCTCTCTCTATCCATCCACCGGTTCGCTTCCTTTCTCTCCCTCTTCTTTCCTCCCTCTCTCTCTCTCTCTCTCTCTCTCTCCCTTTCTCTCTGTTCTCTCGTTACACCTTCTGTATGCCTCACCTTCCTTCTTCTTCTTCTTCTTCTTCTTCTGCTTCTTCTTCGTCTACTCTTCGTTTCCCTCTTTCAGTCGTGCCGCTACTCCGCTCCTCGGTGGCTCGTCAACGTGCTCCGTTCCCCCTACGCTACTCGCGTTCACTCGATCTTTTCGCCCCTTATTAACACCGATCCGGTGTTCTCTTTCTCTCTCGCCCGCCCCTACTCCGCTTCGTGTACCAGTTCCCCCAACCCCTCCTGTTTTTCGTCTATTTCCTCGAGGCGCGCTATTATTTTTCCCCGCTGCTTCTCTCGCGGCCGCTAGGATACCGCCGATGATAAAGGGAGTCGGCGATCTAGAGAAAGAGGAAGCCCGGTTAACAAGGCCACGAAGGACGCGCGCGAACACCTGCAAACCTGCGAAGAGATATCGTTCGGAAATCGCGACCTGCACGCGCGCTCGTGTCACGGACCTTTTTTTTACTTTGTCTTCGGCGACGCCTCCCCGCTCTTCATCTTCTCCGTTCCGCCTTTCGATATTTTCCCACCTCCTCCGCCTCCTACCCTCGCCGGTTCCCTCCCGAGATTATTTACTTCCCAACCTTATCTAGTCTTCTCATCTCTTGACGCGAATTTTTCCGTTTCTTCTTTTCTGTTCTTCTATTTCTCACTGTTTACGACTTTCCTCTCGTTCTTCTTCTTCCTCCTACTACCGCCGATGCTGATGTTGAACCTTGTCGCCCGTCTGCTCGTCTCTCGCTAATGGGACGGGCTCGTGGCGTCCATTTACGCCAACCTGCAACGCAAATTCTGGAGACCGCGATCGGTCGCCGCGTCGCGCATGAGTTCCCGTTTTCTTCGGCTCCGCCGTTTCCTTTTCATTCTTCCTCAGACACGAGCGAAAGCTCTATTCAGGTCAGCCGAGGGTACCTGTAAACATCAACAAGGTCGGACCTTAAATCTCTGCTACGGAATGTTTCCGCTTTCGGGCCCTTCCGCGCTATTCGCCGCCGCGCCGATAGAATCGGGGACCCTGAAGAGCGGAGGAACAATGTGAGGCTATTCGACACTTTGCTGCTTAAGGACTTCATAGGACATGTCGAAGATTTCGTAAATAGCGAATTAATTGATGCATCTATTTTTTAACCTTCGCTCCGCGTACTTATGTTGTGCTAATGTTAACCATACATGTTTTTAGCGCAAAATGTAATGAAAGAATATTGAATGCGTAAGAAATTTTATTGATTTTCATGACGGTAGTTCTGAAATGATTAAAAATGTCAAATATGTAAAAATTCTCTATAAATAATAATAATAAATTTAATAATTGCACAGATAGCATTACCGAGAGAACTTTGGAAATTTTCCATTCAGCAATTTTCCATCTACGTTTTTCATAGTCTGGGGTGCTTTTACACCCCTATGCGCAGTGTGAGGGTTAACGAACCTGTATTCGTATTCGTGTTATTGATTGTTAACACACTCAGTGTCACAACAATTAACCCTTACGTCAATAACCAAAATTTACTGCAATAGTCAATGACGTTGCAATTTATTGTTTCAATGCATAATTTTTTATGTCGCAAATTAATTCTCTTGATAATAGTGTACAATAATTGTGCTATTTATCAACAAACATGTTAAAATAATTTTAAAAAGAATGTGAGTGGTTATTGACATAAGGGTTAAAACCACAGAAAATCAAAACGACCTGTTAGTCTTTTTATTAAATTGGAGAAATTAGAAATAAAAGTCTTAAAATAGAAAAGAATTGTCCAAATTTAGGTACAAATAAGAATTGTCCAATTTTTCTACACGATAACTGGAATCTACACGCGTACGTCCTTCCTAATCGCTTACAACTTCATTCGATCTTATTGGGTGTAGCAAATAACTGTGTTTATCAAATGAAATGATAAACGACTGGCCATTAACCGAAGAGCACGAGGAAGCAGCAATGGCAGAAGGAGAAACGTGAACACTTTCCACGTCTTTAATGTGCTATGAATATGTTTTTTTCTTATCTAAATATTCAAGTGAAATCGATTCATTTAAGCAAGTTTTGTCTTATTTTAGTTGTCATTGGTAAATTCAAAATTGTAAATTCAAAAAATTATGAAATTCTGCGCACAGACATATCTCAAGAATAACAAATGATATAAAAAAAAATTGGAACGAAAGCTGCATGGAAATATTGTGTCTACCAAACTATGAAAAGAAAAATTTTTTAAATGTTTTTTTTGTTTAATTTACGGGTTCGGTAACTTCCCTCGTGAGTATTTCCCTACATTTCACCGGAGTTTTGCAAACACAGAGATTGCTAGATTTCGTAAAAATACTTAGCTAATTAAAGTCCAAAAAAATGTTCGAAATCCAAAATTTCGTTGAATTATTGCCGTAACTCGAATTCTATGATTTTAAAGCTTCTTCGATTATGTAAGTTTCCACGGTAACAGGTAAAGTGATTTTGAAGCTTCCACAGAAACTTCTAAATGTGGCATTCCACTTGTACTAAGTGTTCAAAGCTTCGCCGACCGACAATTATGGTATTCCCTCGGTATCGCGACAACAATAACGTAAGAATGTGGATCTCGGTGGCGCCTCCTAATCTTCGAGCCCGAATTGAGGCTCAGTCCTCGGTCTATCAGTATGCACCGCTCCATTTCGTCATTTTTTCGAGCCGTCGCTAGCCAAGCTCGTATTTTTTCGTATTTACGAGACGTTCGGTTAAGTGCGCTTTAAGTGACTCGCTCGGTTGAAGTCAATTTAAAAGTGAGTCAGTAGCCGATCGTGGCGATCGGTAAACGAACGAAACGTCGCGGCGCACAATGGCCAATTTGCCAGGAAACGTGGTTAAAATTGGAAAAAGAGTTTTCTAATTACTGGTTATTAAGGGATTGCATACACCTTGGGACGCACAGTGGTTCGAAATCGCCAAAACGTGGACAAAAATCACTTTTCCAACTTCGTCCAAAATTAATGAAAATGCCAATAGCTTCTTAAATGTTCAAACTAAGTTGTAGCATAAATATAAATTACTAAAAGTTACCCATTATTGTTCGAGAGCAGTTTGAAAAAGTGGCTTAGATAAAGTGCCACGAGTTACCAGAATTTTCCTGTGAAAGTAATGATGAAACTCATTTACGGTATGCTAACATCAAGATCACGATAAATCTGAAATTTTTATTGACACTGACTCTTTAACTATTGAGTTCCAAAAGTATATTATAAGCCATCCCTTGCTATAAGTGGTTACTAATCGCTATAAAAATGTTGCAGAGACTCTCCGTGACCAATTATGAAAACCTCGTTCATTTATCTTCCCCATTTGATCGGTAGAGGGCAGTATCCTACAACTGCGTGTGAATTATTATTTGTTTCCTGACTCGAGTGGTTTTCCAGGGTTAAAAAATACGAGTGCAAACACACTTGAATCTATTTCACAAGTTTTCTTGTTAATAAACTTTTCAGAAATATTGTTTATTTATAAAGGTCCCATTATCATCAGACTACTAACTACGGGAGCCACTAACACCTTCAAGGCCCAACGACATTAATTTACAATGAACCTACCTAGCCGACAATCTAGTTAAATCTCTGCGATCAGTATCCTGCAGGCGTTGTCTTTTCTCGTAGTTTTCAAAGTTATTGTTTTTATTTCAAATAACTACGTATATTTTCGCGTTGCATCGCGGAGCTCATAAAAAAAATACATTCGCATATGACACGACCTTCAAATGACCGTAACCTCCAAAGATGAAGGTCAAACTTAAATTTCGTTTGTAAGCAAAATAGAGGCGTTCGTAGCACAGAGATAGGAATTTTGTGGAAATTTTTGAGCAAATTGACCAAGACTCCGTGCTGGTTCGCGAGGAAAAATCTATCCATATTTCCTTTCAGCTTCGGATTCGAGAAATCCTGCAACCGAGCCGTGCACTTTCGTTTGTAAGCAACATAGAGGCGTTCGTAGCACAGAGATAGGAATTTTGTGGAAATTTTTGGGCAAATTGACCAAGACTCCGTGCTCGCTCGCGAGGAAAAATCTATCCACATTTCCTTTCAGCTTCGGATTCGAGAAATCCTGCAACCGAGCCGTGCACTATCGCCTATCAGCGACCGCCAAAGTACGAGATGTTCGACAACGGTAGAAATTTGACGCTTCCAGTAAATGTCGAAGAACTAGTCTTCGCCGCGGCGCTATCCTCGATGAAGGGTATCTTTCCTTTATCTTCGTACACGGCCGAGAAGCCGCTTGTACACTGTCCTACCAGATGAGATAGTTTTCCACGAAAAAGCTGCTATTAACGCTGTTCAAAACGCATACCCGATGCGTGATCTCTTTTCTTCCCTTTTTCTTTACGATCCGAGCCCAACCCAGACCTTAGGTACTCACGGACGTTTTGTGCGATCCACCGTGACGTTACTTATTGTTCGAGGAAGATTGAACAGTAGTTGTTCGTGCGAGCGACCGGCCACTTTACAGAATTCAGAAATCTAGATTACGCTAGACGAGGCTGTAGTAGATTATTCGAACCACTAAGGACACGAATCTATCCAACCGATCGACTCTCGCAGAGCTCGGAAGACGTCTGAAATTTCTTAATAAGTAGACTGTCGGTGTTTGTGCAAATTCCTAGGACCTAGGGACCTAGTCGAAAATTGATGTTATGATTAAGGAATTTTAAAAAATTAGTTTTTACTTTGCATACCTACAGCATATGTTTTGCATGTTGCGGATATTTTTAGTATCTCACTCACGTAATAATAATTATTTCTACTGAATATCTATCTCGCCGCGAAACGTTTTTCCGTGTTGTTACGTGATAACATGATGAATTAATTGATTAATGGAAAGATTTTTAAAAATATTTTTTACTTTGCATACAACACTAGTTATTTTTAACATAACACTTAGTATTTCACACATGTAATAATAACCAATAATACAATTATTTCTACTAAATATATCTATCTCGATAACAAACATGTTGTTACATAATAACATTGTAAATAATAATAAGTTATACATACAGGGTGTCCAGGAATGGAACGATATCCCTGTATTTTCGGATGGCTCAAATTATATGCCAAAATTTCGTTTTAGTAAAAGTCCCACCATTTTTGAGATACTGATTTTTAAACTTTTTTTGCGAAAAATTTGACTTTGATCCGCAAATACAGGGATATCGTTCCATTCCTGGACACCCTGTATAGCGAAGAGTCAATGCAGCATATGTTTTTGTATTAAATGTAATTTTTCGAGTTTGAAAAATGGTGAAAGTAAACTATATTAATATAAAAAATATATTCGATACAAATTGATATAATGGGAAATTAATAATAGCAGATCTAAACAATATGTAACAATTTACGGTCTTTCAATTTTGATAATCGTATTTCAGAGTGCATATTGTTTATAAAAAAAGTATTTCAGAGTGCACATATGCTCCTTGCTGCATTCGTTTTTACGTTTCGCATTCGGTACATTAGCGTGTCAAACGTTCCGGATCTGCCGAATGAATTGCAAAACATTATTATTCATTAACCTGATTAATGCAGGAGTACGAGTTGCAGTTCAGTAACTATTAATTTGTTGGTTGTAACCTCGATCAATCCTCATCTGGTGCTCATTTATAGTGGATCACACACATGGCAATTTCAGTCAAATTAACGTCGCGACCAACAGAAACGATCGGATTAAGCTTGCTTGACGCAAATGTTTAAAACGAGCCGCTTGAAGCGAATCGCCGGTAAGACTGGCCCAGTAATGATACTTCATCAATTCGACGCTGACGTATCAATTATTCACGTGAACATCCGTCGGTAGGGACGTCGCTGTATCGCACGAAAACGTGGCCTCAAGTTGCGTGCGAAATTATAAACCACCGATACTCCCAGCGGTGGACCGTTCACTTTCGGACCCTGCGCTAACACCGTTTGTGGACCGACCTTATTCACCCAAATTAACTCAAGCACCAAAAATTTTATTATTTCTTAGGTTTTTAATTTAAATTGTTTCTATTTTTTCTACTGCGAAGGGGGTCCTTTGAACGGGTCTGCTAAAGGTCACGCGAAAGTTGCTTTTTTATAAATTACAAGACTGTTAAATTACAAATCTTCGATGACCTTGAAATCTCGAAAGAAATGACCTTGAGAACATTTGTTTGCCTGTCACCACAATTTCACCTTCAAACCGAATACTTCTTTCCTTTGACCTTTTTCCTATCATAAACAATAAGCGAGATATTTAACCTTCACCCCGCGTATAGTGAAAACATACATGAAAAGTTGCTGAATGGAAAATTTCCAAAGAAATTATTTTTATTATTTTTATTTATAGAGAATTTTTATATATTCAAATGGAGTTTTTCATCTTTTCATACATACCGTCATAAAAATTAAAAATATTCCAGGAATAGTTTTTTCTTTATATTCTCCACTGAAAACATGCAGGGGGTGCGATTGCACCCCAGTACAGGGTTAACATTAGAATATATGGTCAAGCAAGATGAAATACCTTGTATAATGAATGATATTTATAATTAATTTTTAAACAATATTGCAAAATAACATTTTCTACGATACTTGTAAAATGTAAAATTACTGACACACATTCATGTCCAGTATACAGGGTGGTCCACGAAAAGATGAATGGTTCAAAGAGGAATACGTCCATACGAATTTTTATAACCGGTTGTTACTTATGTTACGGCGTTAATTATATTGCAAACATGCTATTAAAGAGTAAAAATTGATCGAACCCGAGCGCCGAAAACATTATTTGATTTCAACAATTTACGATGCGATAAAAATAAATTGAATATTTATGTTACGTAACGAGTGAAATCTATTATTTTATTTTGAAATCTTAAGTACGTGACGACAATGAAAGTGACAACGTGAAAGTAGGCACACACTAATTTCACAGAATTTATGCATTCTCATTTGTTATATAATTTATAACGTGTTCGACGAGTATGAAATCGGTTCGGGCTAGAAGTAAATTGACCAGAAAATTTCAGTTTTAGTTCTCGAATGATAATGGAAACAGCAAGATTAGAAGTTAAATACTATTACGAGAGATTAAAGGCCAGCGATCGATAATACTTCGAAGTAACTTAATATACCAGGCCTATAAATATGTGTATATATATTCGATGCAATATTCAGCAAGTGGGTGTAAATATATGTTCGTCTAGCCAGCCAGATAAGCAGACTAGGTTGTCTAGACCCGTCTTAATGGCACCATTTAATCAACGAATACTATGGAATCGACGCGACGGTGTAAATAAAATTGCTGTGGTTCTACACCAACCAAGAGGAATTGCAATTTACGTGTATCTACTGCGTTAAGACTGTGAATTAAACGTTCATTCATAAATTAAGACTGAAATGTTTCCACCTACGCTCCGCCAGATGCTCGAATCTCACTTCAGTGGAATTTGTTGTTAGAATATCGGAGTGCATATTAATAATAACAATATCTGTAACCGGAAAAACTGATCAAAATCAGCTGCAATATAGTTTTCCAATGTACTAAATTTAATATTTATTGTGTTTTTCGTAAATTCCAAAAATGTTTCAATCTTTGTTCAGTAACGCTAAATGTTTATTTATTATAGAACACAGAAACCGTCCTACAGGTTGCAGTGTATTGGTGCGGCTAGTGTTTCTGTCATAATGTAAGTTTCAATCAAGATTATTAGGTAGATTATTATTAGACAACGGATGCATATATGAAAAATAGAATAATTTTAAAATATTGTTACATTATTTCTGAATTTTTCCCTCATTTCTGTTTCTTACACTTAGACAATTTTTATCTTATGTAAATATCTGCAGTGTAATTATGGTACATGCATATGAAAATAATATGTTGATTTAAAAACCTTGATTATTTACTATTCAACCGGAAATCTTGTAGTCAAGAAGTTATTAGCACACTGCTAGTTTGTACAGCAATTGTTGTTAGATTTGTAGGTGTATGCAAACTGCAAACGTTTTAGTCTTTCGTTTGCTACTGATGTGTCTAAATAACCAGCTTTATTGTTAATTGGTGTCAAATCATTTATTTTATTGTCAAATCATGTAAAAGAGAACGATGCAAAAGTAGATGGTTCAGCTTTAAAATGAGTCCAGATTTAATATTGTACTATTTTTTTTCAACGAAATTATAAAAATTTTAATACCGACATTTTCACACTGTATGTAATTTTATTTCACAAAAATACGAAGGGAAACTCGCAACAGTTACGGGATGTTTCTCCGCATGCGTCTCTGTCTTTCTTGATCGAGTGTAATGTTCAATTCTAATTCAATATCTGCCGTCAATTAAATAGAACTCGTTCGCGCGACGTCGAGATGATTAACGTGAATAAAATGGGAGGACAGCGAGCGTGGGGTGGCAAAAGAAATAGACGAGGAGCAATAAAATAATAAGGAGACCGAGAAGGAGAGTGATCGAGGGCAATCGGCGGCTGATCCTCGATCACCGGTGATCTCTGCGGTGATCGGTCAAGCGCGTCGATCTTATCTTTAACACTGACTTAAATATATCGAACCGGACGGCGTTCCAGGACTTTTTTGCGCGCAACTACTTTCATTCACGCTGACCGGACCTCCCCTTCATCAGAAGCTTCATTTTGTGTCAAATGACGACGGAGCAATTACGTCGACTGTTCCTTTTTAACGTGCGCCACGGCTGACATAAAGTCGATCATTGAAAGCTTCAATCAAAAAGCTTAATTCCGCGGCTCTTACCGGTCGGTCCGACCTTTTTTCAATATGCTTTCAGTTGCTAGTATGTAGTCGGCAACAGACGGCAACATGTAATTCCCCAGCCACGTTATCAATTTTATGGTTGCGGTATTTCGTTCTTGCGCGATGGTAATAATTGATATGTCTACATTGCGCACCAAATTGAAACAAGAAAGCACTAAATGAATAAATGATGAAGAAGTGAAAGTCAATGAAAAAACTAAACGGCGCAAGTTATTTATAGAAGGGGTGAGACCTACAATTGGTGACACAAATGCCCCCCGGGTTACCTTTCAATACTGACGATATTAATTGTTAAACGCTCAAAGACACGTAATTTATTAAATAATAATATTATGCAGGGTGTCTCACTTAAGTGTGACTCCGAGAATATCTTCCTTAGCTTTGACAAAGTAAACAATTTTTTATGTGTAATTTGAATGGTATCAAGTGGTCAGTATCCCGCAAGGCTTGTTTCTTTTTTAATGTTGTTTCTATTCGTAGTTTTCAAGGTCATCGATCATTTTTATGAATGACTATATACATGTATTTTTGTACTGCATCGCGTAGCACATTAAAAAATGCATACAAATATATATACTGTGACATGACCTTCGAATAACCTTGAAATCCGATAATGAAGGTTAAATTTGTTTATTTTGTCACAATTAAAGAAGATATTCTGGAACCACACTCAAGTGAGACACCCTGTAGTGATACTTCATCGGTCCAATAACTTTTCCGTTAATATACAATTGAATAAAGTATGTTATAATTTTGTCTAATTTAATGATCTGTATTACGTAATTATTAGATAAAAATTATGCAATTTGCGAATTTCTAGCAAACTATTGACAGCAATCGAACAATAACGATAGTTACGGTAATTAAATGTTGTCAATTTATCCTTTTAATTAAATGTGATTACTTGAGATTACTTGATATGTTTTTCCTTTTGCAATGATTAGAACTTCTTTGTGTTTAATGATTTCATAGAAGAAAAAGGAAATTGTTATTTATGGTATGTCTACATTTTCTTTAACGCTCTAATATTGATAACACAAGAACAGAATGTTATTTCGAATTAATAAAAAAGAATACCATTCATACATAACACATTTTAGTCGAAATCTTTTATACAACAGTTATTAGTTCTAATTTAATTCCTTGCATTGCCTACAATGAACTACTTTATTATAATTAATAGTATGGCAAGACTATCTTAAAAAATCATTCATTTTCAAATACTACTACTTTTAATATAATACAAATATTAATTATCAGCACAATTTATATTTTCAAGTTTTGTGATCTAGAACGTCGACATGAGACGGATCTCGACCGATTTGCTTGACACATATCATAACATTTGCACCAAGTAACAATAATATTAATTGTAGCTGACTGCGTAGACATTCCAAAATGTATTTTTAGCTCCTGTCATACGGAGAATGCTTACATACCACACCCTAGATAAGACACAAAAATTCCAACCAAAATAGAGACGGAATATTTTTAAGAATTCTCTGTATTACAGCGAAGCGATTAATTAATTTAAATGCTTGACTAATATCTAAATAAATGAAAAATATCCTGAAAACTCAACACCAAGAATTTGATTACGGAATCGACTGAGCCGTAGGTATTTTTTTATAATGTTTAATATCATATTTGTTAGTCAATTACAAACGTTATTATGCAATTAATTAAACAAGTATGTCTTCAATTAGTTTTTTATCCAATGATTTTACGCAAAAAACTGATAAATTAGCAATAAATATTGCTATTAATACCCAACTAGGTGTATTATGTGCATATTAAACATTCTTAATGGTATTTTTAAAGATAGTAATTATATTTGTACAAAAAAAAATGAATACTGTGTGTGCAGAAAAAATTTAAAAAAAGAAATCGCCCAACGTGGGGCTCGAACCCACGACCCTGAGATTAAGAGTCTCATGCTCTACCGACTGAGCTAGCCGGGCATATGGTACCCAGGCTGAAAACCAGCTTCATTAATTCCGACTATTGCATACACAAATTATGAATTTATTAATTGTAATTATAATTTTTAATAGTAAAATTTAAATTTACATATCCTCATTTCATTGGTGGTACGCAACATTATTACTAATACGAATCAAGCAGAAACGCACATTCTGTTTTAAGGCTTTAATAAATTAAAATGAGATAAGATAATAATCATTAAGAAAAGTAAAAACTAAATATAAAATAATGATCAATAAATATAAAAATAGTAACGATCTTATTAAATTATGTAATTTCTCATATTAGTCCCTTTCTTTTGTTTCTGTAAACCATTTGTTGACTAATGCTTTCTGAGAAATTCTACTTTTATTTTTTATAAATTTAGTTTACAAGTATAATTTTTACGTTTCCTCAGTCATTATGGAAATAATGTATAAACTAAATGTATAAACTAAACCCGACCGACAACTTTAAAAGAAAATGTTGTTCAGAATGGTAACCTTGACGACATATGTCAAGGTCATTGAAATCTAACAAGAGGATCCTTTTCTACAAGTTCATCAAAAACCAATATTCTTTGGTAAATAATTTACAATAAATCAATGCACCTGCTTAATCAGTATTTGCAATTATTACTGTGATTATGGAAAATAATTTTGTTCATTGACACGCTTCCGTATCGAGGCTTCTGCTCGTACCAATTTCGCATGATGTATACCTGTAATTTACAGCGGTTTCAAGTTCGCGAGATTAACTGGTTAACAAGGATTAAGTGGTTAACAAGGATTTCAAGAGGAAGAGGCATTGGTAACTGTCGTTATGGTTTGCCGGGTACTTGTCTAAAATGGGTGTGCACAGTTATGTTTGTTTACTTGGCCCGTGTAAAATTGCCGGTCTGGGTTAGGGGTGACCAGTTGCCACGACCATTTTACAACGGAACAAATTTTCCGTCTCGAGTTTTAGTACCCGCAATTCTATGGCAATTTCAACTGAAAGCTTCGACGGCCGATGATGGGACCGTGTCCAATGATAGACCTCAAACAAGCCATAAGCCTCCCGACTCATAATTTACCGGTAGTAGCAATGAACATCTATCTGAGGTCGGTTGTTATTCTTGCTGGGGATAGTTTACAGTTTACACTAGGCCGTTGTAAAACAGGTGGAAAACGTACCTAAAGCTGGTTTCATTGTGATGTCGCGGTGAGGTTCCTCAAGGATCGTTTCAGTGATAAATTAACATTATTACCGGAGAACTGAGCAATAAGGTTTGGACAGTCTGAACTAGACTATTATACTTATACTGCCTAGAGTCTAGGTAGAGGAGACAATATAAAACTGAAATACATAGTCACAGTGATTCCCACTAATATTCGGACACTCTGAAAACAACGATAAATTTTTAAACGTTAGAACAATTGGTGTGCTACGTAACGTGAAAAGAAATTTTGAAAAAAAATGCAATTGGTCGGAATTGCAGAGAAAATACTAACGTTTTCATTACAACAGTATGCTGTCCTTCGTGCGACCTTTAACTGCTCATTCAGTCAAAGGGCCCTCTTCGCAGTAAAAAAAAAAATAAAAACAATTTATAATACTGCAAAATCTATTATTTATTGTTCAATTACATTCGTAATTCTATATTTCTTATTCTTTTTCGAAGGTATAGATTTTAATACAATAAAGTTCGTAATCATTTATCACAATAACTTTCAAGTTAATTAAAAGTTCAAATTATTTTAACACAATAAAGTTCTTAAACATTTATTTTGTACCGATATATCAGCTAAAACTAAATCTCCAGTTCCACTTTTATATTTTAAAATTAATTTAATAATAACATTTAATGCAGGTATATTAAAATTTTGTTAATTAATTAAATGGCTATTTCAATCTGGTTTACTTTAGAAAACTGAATAGCAATATTCTGAATCGTGTACAAGAATAAGTGGAGGGGGATCATTGTTCTACGCGGGTATAACGAGCTTGTAGATTTTCAGGAGGATGATGTTATAATCATCTTAGGGGCGCCGACGTTTGAACAAGGGCGTGACCAGGATACGCCGGCAAAAGAATGAGCTACGAAAGATCGAGTGGTGCAATGGCGTGGCATTAGTTGCATCTAATCATGCCTCTTTTTTATTTTTACACGTCATTTTTTTCTCGCTCCACCTTAGTCATCCGTTGGCTCCGAAAATTAAGTCATTCCGATGCTTCTCATATGATGCGGCAGAGTTCACTATACCGTGCTGGTTTATAATAGCAATATATTATGGTTATATTTTAATGAGAACGTTGAATTAATACTGATAAAAATTCAAATATTGTTACTCCACATTGTAGTTTCTCATCAATTGTTTAGATATGAAAATTAGTTAAGTAAGATGGAAATCAATTTTATATTTTTTGTCTATGACTGTATAAGAAATGAATAAACAAAATTTAATCACTGATAATATATCAGTGTGTATGCTATAAAAAGACGTAATAACAATTTTTATTTTTCAATATGGTTTTTGAATATCCAGAATTTTCAACCATTTTTTAATGAATTCTGAGATCTGGTTTCATAATTAAGTAATGTATTTATATTAATAACTAAACTGCGGATGTTAATGCATTTCTGGCTTCCGAAAATGAAAAAAAATACTATAATATAAAATTTCAGAGAATTTAATACGATTTTTATCTACAAAGGCTACTACCACTGAAAATCAAATTTTATTCGTCTCCAATTTTTTAAAATTTACCTACAAAAATTGAAAATTGCATAAACATTCGCAGTCTATTAATAATCATCCCTCAAGCATACCTAATGCCACATAATACAATAATCCAATACTTTTGAGAAAGTTTGTATTTTTCCATATTATAATTTTGTTCACAGCAAGAAAAAGCCATACATGGTTAGGTATAATATTAAGGTATTATGTCTAGTTAACAATAGTATTGATTTGCATAATTTCCAAAATTTGTTAAATACGCTTTTAAATGAAATAATGTCTGATTTCCCGCGTAAAAACCGATCTCCCGAATACGACAGCATTTGCATCAAAATGCTCGATCGATAGCATAATTTTCGGACTAAATTCCCATCGGATATTCCGCGTTCGTTTGGCCGGGACGTCTCAATCAAGCTAGGGAGCTGGAAGAGAGAGCGGGCTTATGAAGCCGCGCGCGTATCGCGGCTCGATCGACTGTCAAACCTCGGAGCAGTACGGCGTACGGTGTACGATAGGTTCTGCGCCATTGGGAACCTTTTGATTTTATAGTTTAATAATAGAGCGGCGTGGCCGAGTGTTTGCTTATCGGGACCCTGATTTTCGGCCACGAAGACACGGCGCGGTCGCGTCGTACGGCTTGTACGTGTGTAGGAGAAGACGAGAGGAATCGGGATGAAAAGGTACGGAAGAAAAAGCGAAAGGAAAGAGAGAAGAGGGAGTCTAGGGTAAAAAGAAAGGTGAAATAAAAAGAAACCACCGAAAAGGGAAGAGAGCGGCATGGATCACGAGCAAAGAGGGGTGGGGGTGACTTGTGCGGAGCTGCTTAGCCGAGTTATGCCTCCCACCTACGGCTTCCTCGCCCTCACCCTCATCCTCATCCTCATCCTCATCCTCATCCCCATCCCCATGCCCATCCTCGTCCACTACCACTACAACCACCAGACACGAATAATCGAAGCATAATTTCGGCCCGTGGGCTGCCCCTCGCGTATTTCGGACGTTCCTTTCTTATAGGCTATGTACGACCCTCTTTATTATACAGGGTGTTGCCTATGCACAAGTAGCAATTTGCAACACCGATTTTTATGCGTTTAATACTTTCGTCTGTTGTTTAAAAAATTGTTATTCTGCTCACTGCTTTACCATTCGACGGGGGCAGAGCTGGGCGTTATTTAGATAGAAAATTATTTAAGGGACTCCATTAAACGATTTATCTTCATTCGTTATTCGAAGGTTCGAATAAAAAAAGTATCTTTATACGACGAATAATAAATAATTTTATTCGACGAGAGTTTATCCGACGAATAAAATTTTTCTTATTCGAAGCGGATTTATGCGAACTTCGAATCATTTTTTCATCTTTTATCCTTACTTTTTATTCGAATAACTCTTCGAATAACTTTTGCCAGCTCGGATAAATTCTCGTCGAATAAAATTATTTATTCGATATTCGTCGAATAAAGATACTTTCTTTTATTCGAACCTTCGAATAACGAATAAAAAGTTTTTTGTCTTTTATTCGTTATTCGAATCAACGGAGGGGGTCTCCCAGTTAACCCAAGTTAAGGCAATTACTAAATTTTTGTAGAATTTATTTTTTCTTAAGTATTTGATTTAAATTGTTTTTGTTTTTACTTTCTTAACTGCGAAGGGGACCCTTTGACTGAACGGGGCTCTGTGCTGCAGCCCATATAGCCCATACATTCAAGTTAAATTGTAGGACTAAGAGGTCTTGTTCTTATAGATTTCTGAATAAATTTTATCGCCACACGTATACAAAAATTTACACTTGAATCTGAGGAAAACCGACAAAATATACCAAAATAAATGATGTTTTATCATTTAAATTGTCAGTAGAATATTTGTCGAATTGACAATATTAAAATTATATTATACAGATAATCATCAAAAATTCTGTACAATTTATTTCTTGAATTATGTGTTTGTCAGTTGAAAACATATTGAAAAGGTGACTAACAATCTACTTTTATAATTTATAAACAATTTGCAGTAAATGGTACAATCACAATATAAAATTAATATTAAACTGCGTATCTTATGCACTTATGGTAATTCTTCTAATGTTTTTACTGTTTTAAATTACACCTACTAATTTTTGTCGTAAATTCATAAAGTCCGCTTATAGTATAATTTCTGTATCATAGGTTTATGGGTAATCGTAAGGATCGTTGAAAATTTGACACACTGTATATTATTAAAATCAGTCGCGCTAAAGTTATCGATTCACGGTACACACTGTATAGAAGATGATAATCGTAGTATCGATGCACGTATAGACATAACGAGGCTCGGCGTAATTTAATGTGCTTCAGGCGCGATTTTTATTTCTATTCGTCTCGTAATAAACGATTATCATAATAACCGCCATTACGTTGAGGGTTTACCGGGAGGACGTCGAAGTTCGGCCAGAGGTAAGAGAATTAATACACTCGCAGAAAAATGTGGTTCGGACCACAACTATATACGTATATTCCATTATGAAAATTCACGAAACGCCGACCGTTTTGCTACTTGCGCTCAGGCCTCGCTATAAATGACCTGTTCCAACTGCCATTGCGAAGCGTGGATACTGGTAATGGTCCCGCCATTTACGAAGTGACAATTTGCATATTTAATCTATCATCGATAAGAGGCGCATTGATTTGCATATTCGACAATGTTCAAACCTAGTAGGATTTCTGTCATTATTGCTCATTAGCTGTAACATTGACGTAACTTCACATATGCCGACTTTGATTTATTAACGGAGAAAAAAAAAAAGTTCTTAAAACTTCACGACACGGAATGACCGTATTATAATATTTTAGTACCGGTTTAACATATTTCGACGCACCAATTTTCCATTTTAATGTAATGGAGACAAAGATTATAAAAATTCGAAACTTTCAGTACCATTCTTTTTTTAGACAATTATCATTTGAGTTATTGCTCCAGCAAATAAATGAAACATTTTCGTAAAAGGTCTGGGTTAGGTTAGGAATAACAGTAAACATATACCAAATTCTAAATATTTAAAAAAGACAAAGATTATGACCGTTTCATGGGCACTAATTTAGTCGTTATTCTAAATTACACCAATTTTTAGATATCAACAACGGTTTTAGATCTTTATTTATCGGAAGACATTTTGAGATAGAAAATTATAGTTGAATGACTCTGCGTGCAGTGTCGCCAGATCAGGGGAATTGACACGAATTCAGGGGAATACAGTTACCCTCTCTCTGCCATTAGCGAATTAGTCACGGCGCAGAAGCAGACGCAACGCGAATTGAGTGCGCGCTTCACGTCACGTGACCAGTCCGTGTCCACGTGACGCTGGAAAATGGGGGAATAACGTCGTGGAAGGGAGAAGGTCGAGTGGGAGACAAGTCTTAATCTAGTAGATTTGTCTTGTCTAGGTTTATAAAAGTTCGTGTTAAATAATAACTTATCAGTACACTGCGGATCTTTATGCATTTATGACTTCTAAAATTTTCAAAAAATGCTAAAATAAAAAATTCCACAGAATTGAACACAATTTTTATTTATTTCAGATCTATAAAGTCTATTACCACTGAAAATAAAATTCTATCTGTTCCCACTTTCTTGAAACTTGCCTTTTGAAAAGCGCCCTTTTTTATATTTTCCTAGAATTCCTGCCAATTGCAATTTTTGAAAATTTTTTTGCACGTCGTTTAGTAAATTAATGCTTCTAATTGCTCACAAGAAATCAGGTAGTTTGGTACACTTATAAAAAAGTTATCATCCCTTTAACAGTGTTAAAACACTTTTTAAACTGACTGTAATTTGCCGCCCTTAGATTTCTTTCTCAACATGTAAAATCTTCCGTATCGAATATTGCTTTATGGCCATCGTGCCTTAATTACGGTCATTATAAGCCGACAAGATTGTGTCGCGTTTCCCTTAATACCGATCCCGAAGCGATACTTTAAATACCGAAGGCCCCGGCCACGAATTCCAGGAATATCGAAATCTTGTTCTAATATCGACTGCGTGTAGAACCCTTTTCCCTAGCATTCAGGACGGTAGAACAGTTAGACGTTTCTAGAAATCGGTATTGTTCGCGTCACGAAAGCGTTACACCACTGTGATTTACAATTCCGAGTCAAACTATGCGTGACGTAATGTGTCTTTGAACATTATGGAACGACTTTAATGGCACAAGTTCGTTTCTACACGCTGCCATTTTTGTATCCAACTCTTATTAGGAAATATTTGCTTGGCGAGATGTGATTTCAGAATGTTCTTAAAATATAATTCATACATTCAATGTACAATTTTTTATGAAATTATTTCAATTTGTAATTCAACCCCGCATTAAAATATTCTCTAGAAAAGTTGCATTAAAATATTCTCTAAACATTGTTATTTCATAGAATTAATTCTACAATTTTTTCTATTACTTATTGTTTTCTATTACATCAATTAAGATATTATTATCATACCACCTAGCAATAAATAATAATAATAATAATAAATTTACATTTAATGCATAAAACTATGCAATCTAACAAATTCCAACGCTGTTGAAGATAGTAAACAATTTTAGGCGTTGCTATAGGGATTAATTTGGTTTTGATTACGAAAATAATACTAATGATTTTACATGGAATGCATAAAAATATGCAATCCAACGACAGCAACGTTGTTGAACATTTTGGGCATTTTGTAGAGGTTAATTTGGTTTTGATTAAGGGTTAAAGTGTGTGCCCATAGATCAAGTTAAACGAACCACCCTCCGCTAATGTATCTGCGTTAGGTGCGGCCGATGCAGCTTTTGTCAGTACGAATGTTTTCTGTCGTGAAGTTTGGGGACTACTTGACATCGAAAGAGGGAGAGAAAAAGAAGGAGAGTGAGCAGACCATTTCTGTGTCGAGGAAACTGAGAAGAAACGACACCACCCGTGGTCATGGTAAGACGCGTGCAACTGCGGGGTGTATATAGTCACCTGCTTGACCGATTAGTTTCATCCATCATACGCCATAAAGGAAGTCGAGGGCTGAACAATATCTGATTTCGGGCTCGTCCTGTGTGGCGTTTTCGAATCGCGGTGGGGCCCCGTGGTTCCCGGGGATACGAACCCTTTTGTGGGACAACAGGGCCACCCTCTTTAAACGTTTATCCCCTTTTCCCGAAAGGGAACACTGGCGCGCGACACAACCTGCCCTTTTTACAACGCCTCGCCTCTATTCAATGACGTTGTCCACGGATGATCGTGTAAACACCGATACCCGGTGAAACACGTAGGACGTACAATGAAACACCTTTACAGCTCCGCGTTGTCCCGGCCCTCTTTCTTTTCCCCGGGCATCGTAAACGGGAAACAATGCAAACAGGAAGTGATCATTGTTCCCCGCTTGGAACGCCCCGCGAATCATGTCAAACGCTCAGATTAGACGACCGGTGCTTAGGAATATTATGCTTGAACATTTGCAGTCCGGTTAAAAATCCGAGCTGTTCAACGCCTCGCGAGTTCAGGATGATCGTCAGGCTGCTGATCTTTATGCCAGATGAAAATTGAACCAAGCAGGAGCGACTCCCACTAATGTTCGGACATTCTTAAAAAAGTGATCGTTTTTCTGATATTGAATACGATTTGAACTTTCCTGAGAAGTTAGAGCAATTAGTTTAACATGTTGTGGAAAGAAATTTTTACGATAATTTGTCGATATTGTAGAGAATACTAAAAGTTGCATTTTACAACTGTCTTGTGTAGGTACATATTGAGAATTTTTAAAATACGTTTTGAGATCTGTGTCAAATGTATTCGTGAAAGTTTCATCGGAATAGATTCATTGCAGTTAGAGGCTGAAAATCGTGAAAACTGCAATTTTTAACATCTTTAAACGTTTGTAGCTCATTGCAACGTTGACCGATTACGATGAAATTTTCAGAACATGTTAAATTGATACAGATCTACAAAATGCGATTTCTAAATTTTTAGAAATTAATAAAAAGTATTTTCTCTGCAATTCCGACCAATTATTCGATCAAGTCTACATAACTTCTCAAAAAAATCCAAATCGTATGGTCCAATAGATATAGTTCGACTGGGTGATCTAGATAAACTAGAACGAGATAGCTTTCCACGAATTCTGGAATCCCTCTATCGGGGAATCTAGGGAAACGTGACGCTGAACACCTCTAATGCGGTTCAATTTGGAATTCCAGGATGGGTATAGAGTTTCGGCTGGGAAACACCATCGAAACGATGGTGGCACCGAAAAGGGCCGGCTGGGCGCGATCCGAGCGAGAGAACAATTCCCTTGCCAACCCTTTTCTAGTGATTAATGTATGCAAAGATAGGGCGTCTCGGAACATGCCCATCCGCCTGATTGGACGGAACGAAACCAGACAAGCAAAAGCAATCTCTTTGGCGAGTTCATTTAACTGGCTCTCCATTCAAACATTTGCAGGTTTTTAAAATGATTTCCAATTAGAGCAAGGTTTTATCAACATTAGAAACTTGGCATCCGGAGACTATAAATTTTATTAATAAATCACTCTTCTAGAGTAGATCTTCTAGAAGAATCTATGATCTAAAACTTGTATTGGTTCATTCGAGGGACAAGACATTAACACAATTCATCTTACACTTTTCAGAATTAATTCTTGTCAAAATATATTTTTTTAAATCAAATGTTATTAAATTTTGAATGGTCTAAAAGGATTCAAGGATCAATATTAATTCTGCAATTCGAATATCATTAAATAAATTCCTTTCAATTTGTAGGACTTTACAGGGCAATTACAATGTAATTCAATCACATTTATGATTAGCATAATTAACAGTAAATGGATCGAATGGTTTGAACTGTGTAACGCAACTATAATAAAATTAAAGTAGGTACAATGTAATTCAATTACAACGTGCTTAAATTACAACGTAAAGTTCAATATAAAGAATTGAAAAAAATTTTCTTTAGTAAAAAATTAATGTTATCTTGATATTTTAATTGCCCCTATTTTTTATTTAATAATATTATAGCTGACGTCAAGACGAATCCAATGGCCTACTTTACTATGGCTTTGAGTCTTGAAACGATGCTAAAATCTTTGTGACCGTGTGCGAACGTGTCCACGGAAGGTAATAAGTCCCAAATTCCAGAATAACTTTGGACCCTAGCAGAGTGGACAGAGAAATACCTCACGGAGGGAGGACAATTCTCCCGCCAACCCTTTCGGTATGATTAATGCGCGCGCGAAGACAGCGAGTTCGTGGGCAAGCCCATCCCCGTCGAGGACGTATTAGTTTAAGGGAAAGAAAGAGAGAAGCGAAGGAAGATCGGAAAAGAAGAATAAAAACTCTCACATCCGACCTCTTTCATTATAGATGCCCCCGTGTGTTTATTGTCGGGACCAGTCTATCCTCTTTCTCTGATCTTCTCTTTCCCACCCTCTGGGTGTGCGCGCCGAAAATCGTAAACTTTTTCGGGGGTTTTTGGGGGCTGGACCCTGAAAACCATAGGACGCCTTTCTTACAAGATACCAACAGTCCGATTTTCGACATCGGGACTATACATAGATGCTGCTCGCAGATAAGGACCGTGTACGCCGATTTCTCGGATCGACGATCGTAAGTCTGCGCGTACCTGTGCGACTCTTGTCTAATGAATCCACGGAATTTCGGGGACCTTTTTACGATCTACCGTGGATCTTTGTCTTTCGGTTGGTGGCACTGATCGGTGTTAACACGGCGAAGATGCCGCGACGTCGCACAGTGGGCAATTCGGACGAAATCGGCGACAAAATCAAAGAACTTTTTCCAAATCAAAGAATGTTTTCGGTCACTCTGATTACAAATTTGATCTTAAAAATTCAGAAAACAAAATGGTGGATCCGAAAAATTACTTTTATTCCTTAAAAGCAATAAAAGAATTGTTTGGCGTGTTCGAAACACTTTAATGAATGTTTGAGAAGTGAATCATTAATTTTCCACATGTGCTTACCGTATTTTAATTGAGGAATATTAGTTTGAGCACCTACTAGGTTTAGAACATATATTTTTACGCAGCAAAAGATAATGACTCGGTATGACAATTCGTAGTCTGACTAAATATTGTACCACGTGAGGGTTAAAAATTAGTGACATTCAAATGACTATTTTCTTTCCTTCAGGGAATGCAATGCACAAAAGTCTAGCCTAATTTCATTAGAAAAAGATGAAACCATAAATATTGGAACAAAGAGTAACTTTTTAAAAAATCGTTTTCTGCTACTTGTCAGTCGTCCGAGCACTTTCTTCAAGATCAGTGAGCCGGTCTTATTAAAGTTATGATTCGTACCCACCATGAAGAACTCGTCACCGCTCGGAGACCCAGAAAATCTCGGCTGAACGGTCTCCGCCGGGACTGATTAATTGAAGGTTAAGGGTTTCGAGACGTTAAGTGGTTCACTGAAATGTTTCTATGGGCTGACGGTGGGAGCCACAAGAGGCCGCGCGTGGATTCAAAGACGGACGAAAGGACAAAGGAAAAAGAAGGAGAAGAATGCGACCTCGACCAGTTGCCGGTTCTTTCGTGTCAAAACACGGCGCTAATACATCATTAAAAGAACGCGCCCCTAGCGTGAACGCCTAGCGCCACTGATTGTGAGGGCAACCAGGACACCGTATAATCGATTGACTTAGTTTCGATAACTACTGCATCCTTGACTCCAACGCCATTCATTTCTACAGAATTTCTATATTATGCTATGATCAGACTGCAAATTTTAAAAACTTTAGAAGAATTAAAATATATTATAGAAACTTTAGTAGAATTAAAAAATATTATGGAAACTTTAGAAGAATTAAAAAATATTATAAAAACTTTAGAAGAATTAAAAAATATTATAAAAACTCTAGAAGAATTAAAAAATATTATAAAAACTTTAGAAGAATTAAAAAATATATTATTTTCAACCTATTAAGCACGTTAAGAAAGAAAACACATTTCTATTTTAGGCCCGCTACACACATCCGTTTTTCTAACGTGTGACGACCGTCCGGTACCGGAATTGCGGTCTGAAATACGATGGATTCAATTAGACGCTGCACATTTGTTTGAACCGTAATTACGGCGTCGCACGTCGATTTTGCGTCGCCGCAATCGCATATACGATCGTCTTTACATTATCGCATATCAGTTGTACACGTCCGTTATTCTGCCGCACGGTCGCCGCACGTTAGAAAAACGGATGTGTGTAGCGGGCCTTACAGTTTGTTGTAATTGAGATAGATTGGCTGTCTAGTTATGACTGGACTACGGATTTTATATATTTATACAAAAAAATGAGTGGGTCGAATGCAAACCAATAATATAAATATTTTTAAGAAGTTCGACATGTAATAGCTTTCGACGGTATAGCTTGTGTTTTATGTTTCAAGAATGCTAGAAATGTACAACATCCACGGTCTAATCGTGTGCGATTTATATAAATTGTTTATTTGAATTTGTCTATAGGATATGCAGAGAGATAACCCTTGTAGAACTCGATTTCATTATAATGCGGTCCATAAATTGTAGCAATTCTTACACAACGCTGTCAATTTCCCGTAACGTTATGCACAGACTTGTATAATAATATAGATACTGGCACTCGCAAAAGTATAAAGTGGTGAAAGTGGCAGTTTAGTATTGAACTTTACAATGTACAGCAGAATAAAACGGTATTGTTCATCGGAAGGTATTAAACATTTTATGGTTACAGTATTAGTACTCTTTTGTTGTCTTTACAGGTGTAAAATAAATCTTAATTCGTTGAACGTGCTACTATAATGTGACTAAAGTGTGAACGCCATCATCTTGGTGGATCAGTATAAATGAACATAATTTATTATACCGTGGTAGCACATAATGCTTTACAGACGTATATCTTGATTTATGACAGTCATACTAATTCATTTAATAAAGCACGGTATTGACTGGGAATTATTGACGCTAGCATTAATCTCAGCTGTACACAACTGGCATTCACTCGGTGTATTTTTAGCTTTAACAATACTGTTACCGGTACTATACACATACATCTTCCAAATAACAATATTCAGGACGCAGTTATTATTTAGGAAGGTACATTGCAATGCATTACGTTGTGAAAGTATCAATAAACTTAGCGTATGAGGTTACATCAATCATATTTCTATGAGAACATTAAACATTCTTGATAAATAACTGAGTGTATTATGTAATTAGTTTTTTAAAAACATTTTCACATTTTATAACGAATTAAACAACGAGTGACTAACATTTGTAGGAGATACTTTAATTCCTAATAATTCCAAACACATTTCTAATAATGTATATGTATAAAATTGTGCATAAACAGAAAATGTCTAAGAAAATATTTGAATGCTCATTTTTTATCATTTTTCGCCGTGTATAATGATCGTGAAATATGTCGATACTTTCCCTAGGAGGTTGCAGAATCGATCCCCGATAATAGATTCCGATTCGCGACCAAATAAACGAACGCTAATGAACGGGCCATCTCTATTACTTAAACCATTCTAGATTGATATAATTGAATGGCTTTGAACATAGGGTTCGCCGTATGGAGAAGAATAGCGGAGCTGAAGGAGGCAGAGCCGTGAAGGAGCTAAATGACAAATTGATGCACTGTTAAATTGGCGGGCGAGCCGATGCAGGACGCAGGTAGATGCAGTCGGAGATACACTCGTAACTTCTAGGTACGGGCTTTGCCGCGGTCTCGCAGTCGAATTTGCGATGCCCTCCGGCTCGATCGTTATACATCGCAGTTCCTAAATTAGTCTGAACTCACACTGATTGAACACCGGCTCAGGGAACCCTTAGCGATCGCGCGCGGCCCGCTCGATCGAGGATTTATCGATCGTTTCCATCGACGAATACTAAGAGCCGAGCGCTCTTGTCGATGATCATCCTGTTACGTGTTCAGGCTACGTCACGTTGCACCGTGCGTCGTTCCAACAGTTTTCGAGAGCCACCGAGAATATTTTTTAGAGGAAATTAACGCGCATGCTGTCTTACGTGTTCTCTCGAGAGAATCGCAGACCAGAAACCAGAACTAACAATTATTCTACAATTTTCTACGACAAAAATCATTTTAAAAAGTTGACTATTATTGACATTTAACCCTTATTTCGTAATGCTTCATACAAATTTTTTATGTTCCGTGAAAATTTCATCATGGACGCTTAGATCTTCTCTAATTGAACATTTCGAAAGAGAAGAATACGATATCATTACAGAGATAATTTAATAGATAAAAATTAAATATTTACCAAGCACCATTAAATATTTACATAAATATCGAACAAGCACCATATTCACCAGATATGCTCCCCTGTGATTTTTTCTTATTTCCGAAACTCAAATTACCCCTTCGGGGAAGGCGTTTTGAGTCGATAGAGGTGATAAAAGAAAATTCGCAGAAGGAGCTGAAGAAGGCGCTACCTTCTTCAGCGTTTAAAAAGTGTTTTGAAGACTGGTAGCAGCGTTGGCGTACGTGCGTTGCTTCTGATGGGGCCTACTTTGAAGGCGACAAAATAAATTTGAATGATTATTTTACATAATGTATAATCACCACGATAACTGAATGAAATTTAAAAGAAAAATTTTGTACACAACGTTGTTTTACGAACTGCACGTGCAGAGTACAACTCAAACAGTTAACGCGGGGAAAAAATGCATACCTGTCGATGAATAACAGCCCCCGAGGATCGTACGATCCAGCTAATTGGCGATTAAACAATTATTCGACGCGAACATTGCGAAACATTCTTGCCGGCCGCGGACGGTAAACAAGTTAAACGGGAAGGCAAGAAAACGGCGTTGTACCCTTCCCGGATTAATCCTCTTCCGTTATAGGCCGCGTGCACAACGTAACATTCGCCTTAGCCAAAAAACCGGCGAGTTTGAGCCGGTAATATCCCGAGAGCCGCGTAATCGATACTTTTCTCTTATTTCCCGTGAATCAAGCCTAGATGGTTTTCAGTCTTAAATCATACCGTGGCCGGTCTTAGTAATACTTAAGTAATATACTGCGGGTAATTCAGGACCAGTAACGACAAGCACCACAGAAGAATATCGGTCTTTTTTTCCGGCGGGCGAAGGGGTAAAAAGCGAGCGGAAGGGAAAAACGTACCGAACTATTATCGGCGTTCGACCGAGAACGCGTTACTGATTGCCGGCGTGGCAATTTTCCATATTTCGATTTCACGATAAATAACCTCGACTCGGGGAAAAAAAGTATCGCGGGACGGTGGTGCAGTTGTCGTGTTTCTTCGGCGCCGTTTAAACCGACGATCACACAGAAAAATGGCGCGGCGGTGTTACACTTTGAAACGATCCCGATCGCTCGCAAGGGAAACGACGGCAAAAAACCGTCGTCCGCCGATGGTTACGGATGCGAGGCAATTATTCTCTATGTCCAAACCAACATCGCATGATAATACGGGGCAGCATCGGGATCATCGATTTACGACAGATCGATGAATACCTATTACGGCCAGATATACCCCCAGCCATCGATTATTGCAATTAAAAGGAATCGCTTTAACATGTACTTAACCGTGTACGTGTCATTTATATAACAATGATAATGTTGCTAAATACCTCGCGCTGCTAATATTGATAGTTAATTGCCCCGTGCATCGCCTCCGTGCGGAACGCTGGCAAAAAATGAATTTAGGGGTTCTAGCCCCGTGTAAGTACAACGACGTGCACCGATCAAAGGGCATTAACATTCTAAGTGCTCCGCTATACGGTTTTTTCTGCGAAATTATGTGAGGGAAATGACCCGTTTATCGGTCGTAAAAGAATGCTATTTGTTTTGTGCAAGAATGTTCAGTATTACATAATACACCTAAAAAAAACAGAAACATCGAAACAATTGATTTTTATTTTTTTAACTATATAAATTGTTCTGAAGAAATTTTTAACTCGCTGGAACGGTAGCATGTGTGCACACTCACACCGTTAGGTGAACCGTACACGTGCATGGGGATTGCAAGGATCCAGGAGGCCTCAAATCATGTCTCAATAATGCAAAGTCAAGACTTCTTAGTAGTCATAATCGCTAGATAACAGATCAATCTAGAGCGGAAGTGTCCCAAAGTGGCCCAATTTTTACGTTTTCGGGGCGTAAATTGCATTATTCGACAGCATGTAGCTAAATAAGCGAAATAGCGAAATATTTAAACGATACTTATAAAGGAGTTTATAGTATGGTACACATATTTTTTGTTATACACGAAGCAGTGAGATTTTAAGGACATATTGGTTCTATTAAATAGAATGTTATATTTTTTATTCATTTCATATATATTTTTTAAAGTTTCCAGGACGTACATAGATAATAACGTGTACCCTGAGGAGACGTTTTGGCAAATTGCAATTTCTAGTATATACCATGAATTTATCACATTCCAATCGATATTTATTATAGTAATTTTCTGGGTACATGTAGGCTCGCGTTCATTTGCATGTCGCACGTCGTCCAATCGGTTCATTAAAATATCCACTTCGCTATGTTACTGCACAGCATATTGTTCATAAATACCGACGAAATTGGAGTAACTTGTCTCGTAATGTTCGTCGGTAGTCGTTCCCCGCAAATTTTTCAGATCATGCGATAAGTTACTGCGCATTTCCTCGCATTGTGTATGCAAATTTCCGTCCGATCAAATTGACACTTTCTTCGAGTAATATTTATCCATGTACTGTACTATAGCTCGCTACTTGTGAATTCTGGCAAGGTTATACTTATCGCGTTATGTGGATATTGGTGGGTTTGAGATTTGTAAAACTTTAAAATTTTCACAATTGTGTTATAATAGTACACCATCTACTGTCGAATTATCGTTTGCTCAAATGCTAATTATTTCAGTATTATTTATGCGACTATACTGTCTACTGTCAAATTATTGTTTACTCAAATGCTAATTATTTCAGTATTATTTATGGGACTATATTGTCTACTGTCAAAGTATTGTTTACTCAAATGCTAATTATTGCAGTATTATTTATGGGACTAGTATGTTTCTTTTCCAAGGCAAGATTCTGATTACCTAATTCCTTTTTCTGAATATTGAAACCTAAATCTATAAATATTCAAGGTTTCACTCCATTCCATTAATAAATTATGGCCTTCAGTATAAATTAATTTGAATTAAACCAAGTAGTTTTTATTGTCGCAAATACTTTACATTTTTTACACTTTATTTAATATTTACTTCATACTTTACTTAAATACATGACTAGGAATAAATTAAATTTCAGTCGCTGTAAATCAAATTAAAGGGAACCTTGTACTTGTCAATAGTCACACCGTAAGTATTAACGTGAAGGCATTATGGATACAATTACTAATTCAATAAAAACGTGAACGCCTACGCATTCGAGCATGCGGTCTCGCCCGCATTCAACAGGTCTTTATAAATATGTATTCGCGATTTCAAGATCACGATTTTTCCCTGTTTACACATTCAGTGTCGTTCAATGAAAATTTTATGCGATACAGTCACGCAATGTTAACACTGCAGGTTTGTTCACTTCCCTTTACATTTCATGTACATATTTCATCAGAATCAAATCAAAGTTTATTCCATATTTGTTTGAAATTCGAGTTGTTCTGGTTTAACATTTAGTATTATATGAGCCTTTTTTTCAAAGTAATAAAAATGCATTTTTGTCACAAACGAGTTAATAATAACGTTAGTCAGATACTAGACCCTCGCTGGATCGGTCGTCGAGCGTGTTTACCGCTTATCTGATTCCAAGGGGGTCCCATCAATGGTGGGTATGAAATTTGGATAAATGCGGTAGAGACCTATGCGACAGTTACGAAGATAATACTGTAACTAAGAAACCACTAAAACGGAAATGACAATCTTTTAAACGAAGCACGTGAATGACCAAAATATTCAATTGCTACCGTAATAAAATCATGAAACGTAAGATTCGTTCACAACATAAACTACAAATTCTCGCCCCCCCGCAAAATATAATTTTGAGCCCCCTTCTTTCTTTCGATATTTTTCTAGGATTAAGACTTTTTAATGCTTTTTAAGAAGGAGAATTGTAAAAATTCAATAAACGCACAAAATATGTTTTTTTTTGTCAGTGTGCGTCGTTCACAATGGTGCTTATCATGATAAATAAGTTCGACTTAAAAATCGGTCATACTATATGCAACAACCAAATAACTAATGAAGTAAAATGACTTCAGGACATTGCGCTCCTGCCGTAATTTGCATTACGAGACCGACCAAGTGTCCGGTGACTTATGAACGGCGCGGCGGCTTGGATCATTGTATTAACTAGAAGCGAAATCATCCCTCCGGTCGGAGTGGTCGTAAGACGCACGCGAGTCGTTTCTATTTCTGACCGAGCAGTTTTACTGAAATTCCAAGGATTCATTCCGTCTCCCGGAAAGCTTGTAACTCGTCCACTTGTTGTCCAGTGGCCGCTCTGTCATCTCCTTTACGGGCTCTCGTAATTCCTCGATTGACATGCAACATTCCGCGAACAAAAAACGGGCCGGCTCGTCCAATTTACGTAGTTCCGCGCATAAAATAATAGCGGGCATGGGCAAAAGCCGCCGCTTTTGCGCCTCCTCTAAAAATAGTAATCCACGGCGTGAGCTAATCCCATTGAATTCGCGCCGAGTGTTGAACGCAAAGGAATCTACATTAGGAGCATGGGTGTAATGACATCTCGGAACGACGCGCGACGAGGAAAACGGTTTTCTCCGTGAACGTAATCAACCGCCACGTTCCAACCACCACCGTCTTGCTTTTAATACATTCGTCAGATTCGCCGAATTCGTCGCGTGTATTCTCCTTATTCGTCCGGGGAGCAACGACGCGATGTACTTTTGCGGATGTACATAGATGGATCACGCTGGTCACTATCATGTCATGTCGGTACGACACGCTCTTCTTCCAGGCATTCCAATTACGCTCCCGGACAAAAAGATAGACATACATCAAGATTTACACGATTTTCATATACATAGTCATTTCCACTAATGTTTTGACATTCCTAAAAAGATAACTTTTTAATACTGGATTATTCAACTTGGATTTTTTGAGAAGTTAGAACAATTCGTTTGTTACGTAACGTGAAAAGAATTTTTGGGAAAAATTGCAACTAGTCGGAATTGCAAAGAAAATACTAAAAGTTGCATGTTGCAACTTTTTATGCGGGTTTATATTGAAACTTTGGAAAATACGTTTAGTAGATTTGTATCAATTAAACATATTCTAAAGATTTCATCAAAATCAACGTTGCAATGAGCTACACACGTTTAAAGATGGTAAAAATTGCAGTTTTTCACGATTTTCATATACATAGTCATTTCCACTAATGTTTTGACATTCCTAAAAAGATAACTTTTTAATACTGGACCATTCGACTTGGATTTTTTGAGAAGTTAGAACAATTCGTTTGTTACGTAACGTGAAAAGAATTTTTGGAAAAATTGCAACTGGTTGGAATTGCAGAGAAAATACTAAAAGTTGCATGTATTTGTTCGGATACGGGAGTCTCTAGTGTAACTCCTTGCCAAAGCCGCGAAGAATTTCCATTAAAGACAAAGTTACTTCAAATGGAAACACTCCGTTCAAGGAAGTACAACGTGTTTGGGACATCCTGTGTACTCATTGAGAGCGAATTTATGGTTGAGAAAAATTCAAAAATGACGTTATCCGTCTCGCGTTGACGTTAGGTACTTGATGGCATTAAGCCAATCCTGGCTACGCTTAATCTCTACTACTGCAGTGGAACCCTAATTATACGGGAGCCTTGGAAAACTCGTTGTCCGGCTAATAGCACGACATTTTGCCACAACTATGTATTATACAATATTTAAACGTAAGTAGAGCGTTATTAAAAAGTTCTACTCTGTATTCCATATATTTATTTTGCTACGTTGTCTTATCTCTCGCGCTAATTACATAATTTAAAGTACTGTTATTACACATTATAATTTTTCAAATGCTATTAGAAACAGTGTAGTGTTTTAAGGTTTCAGTAATTTATAAAACAACATAAATTCTTATAACATTCTATTAATAAATATTCAATTTTTTATCGATCGTAAAATGTTGAAATCTGTATTAATATTTTCGGCGCCCAATATATCACGGGAACCGCCTTAAACATCGAGAGTAAAAGAAACCGTGGTTAAAACGTCCATGTCCAAGTAAACGTGTTAAGAAACAACGTAAACATTAGTTGTGTAAAAAGAGATCCTGCTTTACTGCAGAAGAATAGAATGTGCATTACTCGAAAGTGTCTAAGTACTTAAGAACCTTAAGCACTTAAGTACGTAAGTAAAATGAAAAAGTTAAACAAATGGTTCTCTCGCAAATTAACAGGAGGCATTTTTCTTTTAAATAACACGAATTGGATTATGAAACTTTTCCACGAGCTCCATGATCGCCAGATCTCACATTTGAAAATTATTTTTATATTTAATATTTACATCATTTTTCGACGTTATAAACGCTCATCAGTGAAATGGTAATCAACATTACCTTTGATGGCCTTAATTGACACTACACAGTCGGATTTATATGCGATTCCAGTTAGTATCCCAAGTTAGATCAATTTGCACAAGGCATTATTGTTTTGTTAAGAATTCATCACATCATATTCAACAACTGAATTTGGTGGTATTAACAGTTTAATATTTAATTGAAATTGAAAATTGTTTCTGTGAAACGTATTTCATTCAACTAAAATGCTTTTTATAGGATTCTATACATTTCTTCTATAAGTAACGAATAAACAAGTGAACAAATGTATATAGTATTCTAAACATTACATAAAAAAGTAATATTTCAACTGCACTAACCACTATTTAAAGCGTTTAATATTCCATAAATTAAATTGATAAATTTCTTAATGTTGTTTTCTTTAATATTTAGCCCCTTTATTTGGACTCGTATTTTTTATTTTGCAGCAGAGAGTTAACAAAAAACAAAGTCAGTTTTTGTGATGCTCAAAGTGAACATTTGTAAATAACACTGCCGTAACGCTCTTGGTAAATACGAAATATATTTTTAGAAACTAAAATACTGATACAGTGACCTCAAGATCCTTGAATACAAATCAACGTTCAGAGGGGAAGAAAATGTTTACACGAGAAATTATGTATGATACGTGCTTCCTAAAGACCGTTTGCATGAAAATCGTGCATCGTTAGCAAACGTTCAAGGTTGGGAATGTTATCCGTTTACTTCGGAAAGCTGTTGGAACTGCACACTACTAAATTGTTTAAAAATATATTTTTGTTATTTTGAAGATTATATTTCAATAAAGATTAAGGGTCCTCCCCTCAAATATCAACGACCTTGAAATATATTGTCAAGGTCATCATTCTAAACAACATTTCCCTTTATTTTTGTGAAATCTGATTGGAGAACACTTTTCTACGAGTTCACCAAAACTTATATAAAGCAACGAAATAATAACTATATAAAAATGGTCACAGATATCTTGGTCATCTTATAGATTATAAGTTCAGTACATATGCTAGCTTAAAATACTTACTTATTATTTACTGTGAAAGACATGGATAGTTTTAACACTACGTACAAATTATACATTTTTTCACGACCGAGGTCACTTTCAACTTTCTCCTCGAATCAACATTGTCTGTTGATACAGAGACGTCACTCATTTCGCTCAAGTCAATAGATCTACGTCTACGCAATGCGCTCAAACTTGTTGTACAGTGCGCAATGAAAGAGAACATAATCACGTACCGGCTGTTGTTGAGCAAAACTCACTTAAGAGTTTTTATTGCGAAAGGGGCCCTTTGACTAAACGGGGCCCTAGTTTAATAAATAAAATGTTGTAACTTATAAATAAAATGTTGTAGCTTATAAAAATGACAAGGCTCTATTTATTTAGATTTTGAGTAATTTTTATCTCAATGTGTGCTTGGATAAAAAAATTTGTCATATTAATTTTCATGCGAGTAACTTCATAATTTCAATAATTGTAAAATGAAAAATATAAAATCGATCACTTGTGCGGCAGCGGTAGGTTTAGCGTTAAATAAGAATGGAAGGAATTTGGCTAAAAAATTGATCAATAATGTAGATAGAAAATTAAAAAAATTTAATATCTAAAGAAATTAATCCGCAAAATTGATTGAGTCATCAAATTTTGCGTACAGTGATTTTAAGAGGACAAAAGGGAAAAAGTGTCAGGCAAGATAATAATCTTCTATATTAATACCAGTTTCCGTGAAAACAGAAAGGTGGACAGGCTAGTTTATGACCCTATGGTTTCACACGGAGAACGAACCATGTTCTCGGGGAAACACATAATTTCCAGTTTCACAGGGTATATACCACCCTTGTCCCCTACTGTTTTCATCGCATTTGTTCCCTGGCACCTGTCGAGCTAAACGCTTTCATATTGCCGAACAAAATTTCGTTAGTATTCTTTATTCCCAAACTACACAACACATGTGTTAATAATTTAAAAATCGAAATCACTAAAATCAATATTTTCAAAAACATTTAGTAAGAACTGTCAAAACTTTGAAGGTGGCTGGGGGACAAACGAGGCTTTGTCGCCAAAAATCCTTTTAGGGACTTTCTTCTCTAGTCAAGGATAAACTTTGACAAAAATTTCATTTTTCCTTTTATATGGAACATTTTTTAGTATCATCAACAATTCCAGAGATATTCGACTGGGTCGATTAAAATGGGACACCCTGTATTATAATGTTTCTCACAACCTTTTCGACCTCAAATTACAACAATTGCTTTCTATTCTGTTAAATAAGCGCCGGCTGTAACCGTCATAAATTAATAAATTAAAAAATGAAAAAGATATTAATGAAAATTTCAGGTAAATTCTCAGCGTGCAATTTCACGTAGCAACAACGAAACATTTCAAACGGAAAGTGTAATGTCGAGGCTCTAGAAACAAAAAAGTGTGCAAGAATGTGTTAAGCAATATTTGTTCATTGAGTTTGAAGAAAAGTATTTCTCCTGCAAAAGTCGGTCACCTAGTTCCCGTCCGAGTGATACGAAAAATAAGCAGTTAGACCGCTCTGTTCTTTTTGGGATTTTAAACCGTAATTCGCGTCTTGTCTAAATCTTAGGGATTACGGCAAACGGCTAATACCATTACGAGCCGAAACGCAAGCGTGACCGAGAATATTAAGGAGCTTAACCCATTAAAATTATCTATAAAACACGACATTGTCATTAGACGGCTGTGGCGTGTTTCACAACCGAGCAGAACGCACCGAGCTCCTTGGAACCGTGCTCGTCCCTGTCAATATTCAACAGTTCCATTTACCGGTTGAACATCCATTATGAATATCTTGACTCGAGCAACGTTCATTGCCCGACAAAGTCGCGGGAAACGCGTATTATCAGATCGCTTATCGATACCTCCAGTAATTATTAAAATAATTCTCTCAACAATTTTTCATCCGCGCCAACTGCTACTGGATATCGTGAACAGTATTTTGTTGAAATGATTGCTAGATAGCGGATGGTGTAATGTAAAATAATAAAAACGAAAGAAGGATTTAGAAATATTGTTTTATAATTTTCAACCTATTAAACATAGTAAAAAAGAAAATAAATTTCCATTTCACTCCAGTTTCTTGAAATTCTGGTAAAAAGATGTTATTTTGCATAAAGATCCACTGTCTAGTGACTACTAGTAGATGTTCATGCAGTTTTCAATTTTTATAAACAAGTTTTTAAAAAGTTATTTCTTCTGCTATTGAAAGCAAGAAAAAAAGACTTAATAGAATGTATACATATAGTTTTAAGGCTGATGAATTTTCGGCTTCAAGGTCACTTTAAGGTCATGATGTGTAGGTTGTTGGACTCATTTTGACCTTCACAGGATTTCTGTTTATCATCATCAAATGCACTCCTTAAAACCATGTAGGTACATCCTAGTTGTTCCAAAAAAACTTGTTTGTATAGAGTTTTTATCATACCGATACTAAAAATATTATTCTAAGATTCTTATTATAAAAGTTCCACAGGGACAGATAGATATTATTTATTTAGGTTTTAATACAAAATATGTAAATATAATAATAGAAAATGATTATACTTAGAACAAACATGAGTAAATCGAATGCAAACCCTTGAAATTGTTTAAAGAATTTAGAAATACTTATTTATTATTTCCAACTCACTACTGAAAAAAGAAATAAATATTTGTATAGCTCCCGTATTTTGAAATTAACGCAGAGAATTTTTAATTTGCATAAAAATACGCAGTCTACTAATCACGATACGTAGTCTGCTCCCGTTAGCGCATAAAAATAATGAAGGCTTCCATTGGACAGAAAATCGAAACTTATTTTCAACACTAAGTCCGAACGAAATGAAAAAAGAAAAAAAAACGGAATATAAGAGTCTATTTTGCGACCTGGTTCCAACGTTGAGTGGTTCAGCTTAAGTAGTGCCGACCGACATTTTTTCGCAGCTCCCAATCGGGCCCTTTATCCCTCACGGGGCCTAAACTTGTCCGAGCTCATTGAGCCGAGGTACATGTAAATTTATTCCAGCGAGGTGTGGTGCGACGTGCTGTACATATATCGTGCATGGACAGCGGAGCTCCGTCGCTTGCCGCCTCCACGTAAGTTATGTACCCACCCGGTCAGTCATCCACGTCAGGTTCCTCACCAGTCTCTGGACCACTTTCGCTTTTGGCGTTCCGTTCCCGTCCGGAAAGAATAATTTCGATCAGTCGCTGGCCCCGTCGGCTTTACGCGTCTCGTTAGACCCCCTTTTCTCCCGTTGACGTTAATATCTTCCTTTTGCATCGTCATATTTCAACGCGATCGTTGTTCAACGTTTGATCGTGAATTATGCTGGTTCTACAACGTGACTTTGTATTGATTGCACATATCAAAATACACTATTAGAAAATTTACTCGAGCTAATCTTTTATTGAGTTTTTCTCATATTTGCGACTACGCGAAATATAACATATGGTGGTTTCATAACGTGATTTTTTATTTATTGTATAATACATATCCAAATGCAATATTAGAAGATTTAATAAAGTTAATCTTTTATTAAGGTTTTCTTTTTTTT